>LPNX011042428.1:296436-440608 GCA_001517045.1 Pseudotsuga menziesii | reverse complement strand
AAAATATATATATATGTATATAAAACGTATCCTACGTGTCCTGATTCCGGGGTCACCGTACCCGTGTCGGACACCTCGAATCCCCGTGTCCTTTGTGTCCCATGTCCCCGTGTCAGGTGACTTAGCACTAAATCAACTATGCAGTTACCTAATGGAGAAAAATTAATAATAAAACAATAAAATTTAAATAATTCTTATCTTGAAATATGTGCAAAACAATGTAGACAAATTTACCGTATCCGTATTATGCCAAATATTCGGCGAATTCCTTCCAAATTTCAGTACAAGAAAGTCAAGGCTGAATTATGCTACAATGCTTTACAATAGCACTTTACAACACTCCATGTTGTATGTTTGAGATGTGTTACATCCTTTTTAAATTTTAATTTGATCAAATTAATCAAATGAAAAAGAAAGTAGATCTTCATAAAAGAAAGTGTAGTATTAATTAATTACTAATTTTTTAATTTAATTTAATTTTTTAATTTAGTATTTATGGAGTTTCTAATTAGTGATTTTACACAAGGAGTGTCTTAACAGTATATTCATTCACAAATGTTTCTTTTAAACTAGTATTTATGAAGTTTCTAATTAGTGATTTTACACAAGGAGTACCTTAACAGTACATCCATTCACTATATATTCTACCATTTATAGACATAAATTAATAAATTGTTAAAAAAAATCATAACAATTAATTAATTAAAACAATATAAATTTATTTTAAACATAATGCTTTTAATAATTTAAAAGTTTTGCAGCTTGTTTTCCTACTCATGATGCTTAATATTGTTATTTAATAATAAAATAAACTAGTATATGTCTATTTTAATTCTAAATCTTTTAAAAATATTAAAATTTGTTTGATACTTCTGAATGCTTAATAGCTCTGGTGGTAAGACTAATTTTTAATCACAAATAATTATACAACATCTAAATTTTTTGAAGTACTATATGCACCAAAAGATTTTTCAATGCAAATATTGGCTTTTAAAAAAATGCTAAGTTACTAGAGTGACTATCACTCTACTGATACTCTAGTATACTCAAATCACATAGAGGTCCCTGTGTGCTTTGTGTATTCTTTTGCTTGTTATTGTCAAGTCCACTCTCCTATCTGCATGATGTTTGCCCCGTTGACCTCACTGAAATTATGTAGCTTACATAAACACAATAAGTACAAAGTTGCTGCGCTGCTCTTTTCTCCTCTCCTTTTGAAGTGATGCTTGACAATTACATAGAAAAAGTTACCAACAACAGTCTACATGTTTGATGCTTGACAATTACATAGAAAAAGTTACCAACAACTTGACAATTACACAGAAAAAGTTACCACCAACAGTCTTCATGTTTGGAAATTACATAGAAAGGCTTCATAGAAAGGCTTCATGTTTGAAAATTACATAAAAAGAGTTACCAATAGTCTTGACCTTTCAGAAACAGTCAAGCTTACATAAGATGCTGCAACAAGGGATTGCTGTGCCACCAAAGTTGCCCAGGACTTGCACCTGTCCCAACTGCACTACCGGGGTGTGGTCAGACTCTCCGTTGGTTGAAACTGGATGGATGGTGTAACAAGTTCTCATCCTCAACAGTTAACTGACTATATTGGCAGAATGCTGCCTTTTGAAACTTGATTTCTGAAAATTCTTTAATTTCTATTATGCTTGGACTGAACATTTGAAAAAACACTATTGCAGGCTGTTAATTTGAGAAGCTCTGAAATCTTGTACCGCCCACAGGTGCAGGTAAATGGTTCATTCCTTTCATGTTTTTTTCCATGGATTATTTATTTATTTTTTGTGCTGCAATGAATGCCTCTTCATGGAATGGATTTAGCCTGATGAAACATCGTGGGAGGATATATGTTTGACCAGATATGTAATGAGGGTCGCCAAGCTGCACTAGCTGAGATTTTAGCTGTATTAACTGCAGTTTGTGAGGCACATAAATTGCCATTGGCTCAGACTTGGGTTCCATGCAAGCATCGAAATGTCATCACTACTGGGGTTGGCAAGAAGAAAAACTGCGTGAGTTTTGATGGAAGTTGCATGGGACAAGTCTGTATGTCTACAATTAATTCAGCATTCTATGTAATTGATGCTGACATGTGGGGATTTCGAGATGCATGTACCGAGCACCATTTGCAGAAAGGGCAGGGTCTCCCCGGAAGGGCATTTGCATCCAATCAACCATGCTTTTCCAATGATATAAGTAGCTTCAGCAAAATGGAATATCCACTAGTGCACTACACACGCTTGTTTAGCTTAGCAGCCGCAGTCGCTATTCGCGTTCGAAGCACTCACACCGGCAATGATGACTATATATTGGAGTTCTTTTTGAACACAGAATGCAAAGACAGTCAAAAGCTACAAATGCAGTTGAAAACTTTATCTGTCACTATGAATCATGTATGCCAAAGTTTACGGATGCTGACTAACAAGGAGCTGGAAGAGGAAAAGGTACTAGAAGTTTCAAAAGAGTTTGAAAGCTTCGACAGTCAGAACGAGTTTCCAGAGTATGTGCAATGGAAAACTTGTAATAACATTTCAAGGATATCTCCAGAATTGCAAATTTCTCCAGCGGCCGAATTTGTTCAATGGCAAGAGAGGAAAGAAACAGTTAGGCAAGAGTCTTTCCAACAGGCTCTGCAGGTGGGGAGTGAGGGGGATCAGAATGAAATTCAGATGGGCCAACAGGTCGTTGCCTCATTACCTTTTGTTAGTTATCAGAAACAACAGCCAGAGCCTGAAGGATCGACTCTATCAGATTTGAAACATCACCGACATGAATTAGCTCAGGTCAATAATGAAATTCCAGCTGTTCTTGCTAATGATGATATTTTGTGTTCTGGTTCATTCCAAGAGCATACAAACATCATTAAGGGACTTGAGAAGAAGCGAGGTAAAATAGAGAAAACGATCAGCTTAGAAATTCTCCAGCAGTACTTTGCTGGAAGTCTGAAAGATGCTGCAAAGAATATTGGTGGTAAATACTTTATCCAAATCTATTGCAAATTTTTTGAGTCATTGATTGTGTTTTGCATATTTCTATACCCTCATACATGATAGAATCCAGTGGAAACATTGCAATCTTGAAATCTTGAAAACTAGTAAGTCTATTGAATTCTTAATGGGATTAAAATTGTACTTTTTGCATAGGAAGTCTGATAAGGTTGGAACCACTTTCAAACATCCTAAAACAATTAATGGTAATGTCAAAAATTTCAGTAAAAGTTGACATTTTCCTTATATTTCTTTTTCTATCATTTTACTTTAAGAATTTAATATTATCAATTTATCAATGATTAGTAGGGTCTATGGTTAGTTTTAGGATTTTTGTTTTACATTTTTTTAATTTTTAATTTTAATTTTCATGGTCAAATTGTGGCTTTGCACATGGTGTACAAACCTGTAGAACTGGTCAGTTCAGGCATTCAAGGTCAGTTCCAGTACGGAACTGTTCGGTTCAGCATGATGCAAACCATTTCTGGTTCAGGGCCACAATTTGGACAAGTTAGGCCTATAAACTGGTCGAATCGGTTGGTTTAGGCAAAACTGGTCTGGTTCTAATAACATTGATCAGAACTAGAATATTATTTTTACTAGGAACTGAAACACATCAAGCTGTAGAAAGTAGCAGCAAACACTCAAATTTAAAACTCAATTCACATCACTGCTTATTAGTTTTTAATCTTGAAAATAATAATTACATTGAAAGCTTCAAACTCTACTCTTCACCCACTTCAAACTCTACCCTTCACCCACTGCTTTCTACTTTGAACACTTAATTAATAAACCTATACCTCTGCCTTCTCTTTTATAGATTGAGAAGAGTAGGTACAATGAATCTGGACACATGCACAACAGTGCCTCTACTGGAGATGATTTGAGGCATGCAAGCTTGCATCCTCCTTGACATTTGTGCCTTAACTACCAGGTTGCATGCACTTCACTGAACTGAGCTAGGTTGCATGTGCCTTACCTAACTTATGCATGTAAACTTAAATTAGAAACTTGATGCATGCAAATTCTAACTAAAAGAAAACCAATAATAGAAATGAATTGCTAAATATAAAAGGCATCTAAGTTGGAACTATTGATTTTTCCTGAGCAGCATCGAGAGCCATTCTCTTAGAAGAATGGGGAACTCAGATGTGGAACCAGTCCAGCACTGGGGGAACTCAGCCTTGAGCTGAGTAGCCATTCTGTTGAATGGAGACATTTGGTCAAGGACCATGATGTGACGAGTCCAACATTGGGGGAACTCAACCTTGTGTTGAGTAGCCATTCTGTTGAATGGGGACATCTGGTCAAGGACCTGGATGTGGAACCAATCCAACACTAGGGGAACTCAACCTTGTGTTGAGTAGCCATTCTGTTTAATGGAGACATATGGTAAAGGACCAGGATGTAGAACCAGTCCAGCACTGGGGGGCTCAGCCTAGCGCTGAGTGGCCATTCTTTGAATGTAGGCACATGGTCAGTTGCCTAGAAGATGAACCAATCTAGTACTGTGGGACTCAGCCTAGGGCTGAGGGCCATTCTTCGGGAGAATGGAGGCGCTTGGTCTGTTACCAAGTATTTGACCTTGGGTCAAATTATGCAGCCTATGGCTGAGACACTTGGTCTGTTACCAGGATATCACTATAAGCCCTAGACTCGGTCTGGGCATGTGAGACACTCCTACCCTCGATCTTGGGCTTTGTGATCTTCTCCAAGGCTTAGCTACCCTTGGTTAAGACACCTAGTATCCGATCTTGGTGGCACATGGAGTGTGAGATAAAAGCATTAGTAATTCTCTCTATTTATGATGATGTACTTTGAGTGGGGATGAAGGACCCCTATGACCACTTGTTTTGACCACAGGGGCACTTGAAGAAGGCTAAAGTAAAAGTAAAAAATACATAAGGACTCTTAGACCACTAAGGAGTCAAAGTGAAAGTGCAAAAAGACCTTTAGTACCACTAAAGGTAAAAGTCAAAGAAATAAAAGAATAAAATATTATTATTTTGTTCTTTTAAGTTTTGGTCCACTTACAGGTGATTCAAAAGGCTATAAAAGAACATCAATCCATTTCATTTGAAGACACACACTTGCTCATCACACTTGCAACTGCTCAAGGATGTTTTTTGCTGTTTTTGAAGAGAAGGATAATTTTTGTGGTTATGCCCTAGCATGGAGGATTCTAGCTAGGGCACCCACACTTGTTACAAAAACCCCTAAGCTAGGGTTTCACAGTGAGCAACATCATCTTCACCTTCTACACAAGCTAGGGTCTAACCCTAGACAACTTCTCCTCCACGACAACCTTCACACTCTTCTCGGGCAGCGTCGAACCCTTCACGGCTAGCCTTTTGCAGCCTGGATTTTTCATGGGCAGCCTCCCATAGGCTGCTATCTGTCCCGGGCAGCTGCAGCAGGTTGCCGAGCAACAACCTGAGCATCCGGGTAGGTAGACAGAGCTCGAGCAGGCAAAAAGAAGGTTTGGGCAGGCAGTAGAAAGCTCGAGTAGGCAGGAAGAGGGATCGGGCAGGCAAAAGGAAAGCTTGGGTAGGTAGAAAGAGGGCTCGAGCAGGCAGAAGGAAGGTTCGGGCAGGCAACAAAAGAGTCTGGGCATGCATTTGTACACCAAGAAACAATAGCAGCAGCTACGGGCAGCTTCCGTACCTGTAGTACGGCTCCGTACAGTTTTGGGCAGTAGTCCGGGCAGGCAAGTACGAATCTGGGTAGTCTGGGCAGCAAGAAGAAAATTTGAGATTTTTGGGTAGCTGAGAGAATTAGGGCAGGAAGCCTTAATTTGGTTTTTGTTGAAAATATTCATCATTTGCGGATTTTTATCTGTGGTACAAACCCATTAGGGTATGAGAATTTTTGAAGACTTAGTCATCTCATTTTAAGAGATGAATTACTAATGCTTTTGAGGTTTTTGTCCTTTAAAGGTTTCCCTGTGAAAAACTACTGTGTTCAGTGTGTGTGATGTTGTTGATGTTTCTACTGCACTTGTCTTTTGTTATCTTACAATCTGCAAAATTTTAAAGAATTCATGCTAATGCTAAAATTCAACAGGAACTACATTGAGAATGGTGCATGCATGCTTTCGACATGCATGGACCCTCTCTCTCTCTCTCTATAAATGCTCTTGCACCCTTGTATGGAATTGCTGAAGGGGAGGCTTACCTTGCCATGGCATGAACTTGCACATCTAGCACACATGCCCTCTTTTTGTGACCAGGTCTTCTCTTCTTGTTGTTAACATTAATAGCACTCTGCCACACATCTTTTGAGGTACTAAAATTCCAACAATCCCTCTTATCGAGAAAAGTGCGCTTTGTCAAACACAAGATACTCCCTCTACATCTAGAATTTCCCTTTACCCCATCTAGGGAAACTCTCAAAATTGGTGGTGCATGCATTAGCCCATCCAGGGTAACTTTCTCTTCTTGAGAGAATATTTTTATAATTGGAGTAAGAGTCTCATCAAGGTCAACTCCCTCATGTGGAGCAAAACCTTTAGTGACAACCTTAGCTTGGCACTTCCATACTCCCTATATAGGCCACCTTCTCGCACTCCTCCGCCCAAAACTTGACTGGATCCATTTTTGCTATCTCTAATGGTGACTTTTTGACCATCAAACTCGACCAAACACTAAATCTATCATGCAAGAAATTGAAAGAAGACTCTTTTAGCTGATTCAAGAAAAGATAATGTAGAATCCAACTCATGAACATAATGTGAAGGAATTTGGAAAAATATTGAGCCTAATCCCTTCACAAGATACTTGGCATCATCACCTAACTCCACACGTAGTGCTCCCTCTTGCTCTTGAAACTTGCTGAAGAAATTTGTGTCATAAGTCATGTTTGGAAGCTCCACTATGCACATACCATTCATCACTTGAAATTGTGTTTGTGGAAAGATATGACACCTGTTAAAGTTAGTGCAGCTGCGAGACCCATTCTCAGCGAGGATGGTACCCTAGTCAGTTAACTAGGGCAAAGTAAGACCCTAGAAGGTACCGTAAGGCCCCAATAGTCTCCTGGGGTTATTGGTCTGGGACCAAGCAGGTTGATGCCATGGCAAAGCCCCTACCATGTGGCTAGGGCCCCTATGTGCCTCTAGGCTATTCTGGTCTGGGACCAGGGACACGATGTCCAAGTAGATCCTGTAGGTAGAGGCAGAGACATATAATGGTTTGGGACCAGGGATACGATGTCGAAGTAGGTCTTGCAGGTAGTTGATAAACTTTCAGTCTGGGATTGAAGCTTAGCTTAGTACCAAGGACCATTCTCCGGGAGAATGGAGGACCCGGTTAGGGTCCAGGGGTTGATCAACATGATTCAGTTTGAGACTGAAATTTAGCCTAAGGATGAGAGCCATTCTTTAAGAATGGAAGATGATGATGTGTGATGTCCTCTCTCCTAATCGTTACTGCTAGGTTGCTTCTCAAGGGACTGGCCACCCCTTGATGATGTCCCTAGCACCTAACCCTTAGGAGCGGTAGTGAGGACCAAAGGATCGTACCATCCGGTTTGGATCTTCCCTTATACAGTGATGATAAAATATATGAAACAATGTACCTTGAGAGAGAGAAAAGATTAATGTCCTGGGTCTTGTTGGTCCTATAGGTAAAGAGTAAATGTTGGTCCACCTTGATCTTGTGGGTATGTGAGTTGTTTTACTGTGACTCCCTTTGGTTGACTCTTGCTCCTTTATTTTACTTGGTCCTAGCACTCTTTTGTGTGTGTACCTTTGTTACGATGACTCTTACCTTATGAGTTTTATTTTTGGTACACTAACCTAAGTTCCTTTTATTTTGGTTGGACCATTTACTTTATGGTTTTATGATCTTTGGACCATTTGTTTACTTTATGGTTTTATAACCATTGGACCACTTATTTACTTTATGGTTTTATTATTAAATCTTTGGACCTTTTTACCTTATGGTTTTATGTTATGACCATTGGACCATTCATTTTTTATGTCTTTTATTGGACCTATGTTATAGTCTTATACTACCCTAAGTCATTTTTATTTTATAAGTTTTACTTTATTAAACCTTTAGACCATTGGTTATGATTTTATCTTGGACCATTTTAGTTATAATTTTTATTTGATCTATAGTGCCCTATTTTAAGGATAGTCAAGGTTATAAATTTGACCCGTGTGATCTATCCTTCCATGCTCAACTAGCTGCGTTTCTATGAACTGCGTAAGCATGTATCACTCAGAATGATCGTGTTTCCTTTGCTGCTCATCGTGTCTACTCTGCTGCTCCCGCGCGACTGTTTCCTTCGCATGACTGCAATCCCTTTCTTTGTGTGACTGTTCCCATCTCCCACCTATGCGGCTGTGTATTTACTCTCAGCGGGACAGTCCACTCTTCTCCTGTGTGACCATGAGCACCTTGCTCCAGCGTGATTTGCCCTAGTGTGACCACAGCGTGACCGTTTGCTGTTTATCAGTGTGAATGTCCTCCGCATGATGCTTCCTCTGCGGGATGCTTCCTCCGCGTACTCTACGTGACT
Source organism: Pseudotsuga menziesii (assembly GCA_001517045.1). Taxonomy (NCBI): domain Eukaryota; kingdom Viridiplantae; phylum Streptophyta; class Pinopsida; order Pinales; family Pinaceae; genus Pseudotsuga; species Pseudotsuga menziesii. Next base: position 432,080 of record LPNX011042428.1, on the reverse strand, counting down.
ACACCTCCGTATGATTGCTTCCTCTGCGTTCCCGCAGGTCTGTACCTCTGTGTGACTTCCTCATCCACATGACTGTTCATCCACGAGACTGGTTCTTTGTGTGACTATGGGCGTGTGTGCATTCTCCCTTGCAACAGCGTGGACATTTCTCCCTTGCAGCACTATGACTGCTATCTGTTGCAGCGTGATCTTTCTCCCTTGTAGCCTTATTGCTCTCCCTTGCAGCATGACTGCTTTGTCATTACTCAGCGTCAATGGTTTGTCTTTACTCAACAGACTTTGGGTCATTGCCTAGTGTGAAGTTTATCTCTGACTGTGTGTCACTGCTCCATATGATTGTGAGTCTCTGCTGAGTTTGATTGTGTACTGAGTATTATTGTGTAAAAGTATGACTGTGCGTCTCTGCACAACGTGACTATACTGGGTATGACTGTGTTGTTAAAGTCTGAGTATTGAATTGAAGTTTCTTTTCCTGTTGACTAAGAATCTGAGGCCCGTTTCCTTCTGCTTTAACCCTCTCTCTCAAGGTACAGGATTTGTTTACTTAGTTGACGTGTTCCTTCGGTGATAAGATCAACCTACAGTATCTGAGTATAAGGCTGATTCAAATAATGGTTATGATTCTTTACTGTTGATATCTCCTATACATTACTTTATCATGTTGTTATTGTACATGGCATTTGATGAATCTCGAGGACCAACTTTAACGCAGTGACTAATGGAGCGTTAAGTTGAAAGAATGAAAATTATGTTTGTTTTATTACAGTTTAAATTTATTAGATCAGTACTATTATGAATTTGATTTTATAATTATGTTTATGCATTAAAATTTATTACTTATGTTAAAACTCCTCTAACCCTAAAACTTCAACAACACCATGGCAAAGGTAGTATCAACTTGGCAGTCAACTCTTTTATACCTGAAGCTACTATGCTTCTTGCAACCTTCAATTGCTACTTTCCCTTCCCCTTCTTCCTCTCAAGACATTGAGAAGCATGGCGACTGTGTTTGTTGCACCTAAAGTATTGGACATGGTTCATGTATTTCTTCCTTGACATGAAGAATTTGATTCTTCCTCCTTGCTCTTATGATCCCTCTGAGGTCCTCCTTTCCTACCTCCTCTCCCCACCTTTCCGATGAGGGCTAGGTTTGGTAAATCATCCTTGTCCTTGTAACTGGGTGAGACTTGTAGTCTCACCTCCTTTCAAATGAAAGCATCCTACAACTGCTCAAAGTCAAGTAACTTCTCTTGACATTAGATAATTTGGACAAAGTTGTGCCATGGTGGAATAAATCCATCAAGATAAAGACACGACACCATGGCGAAGGTAGTATCAAGCATGGTAGTCAACTTGTTTACACCTGAAGCTTCTGTACTTCTTGCAAACTATGGTTGTTGTTGCTACTTGCCCTTACCCTTCTTCTTCTTAGGACATTGAGAAGCATGGTGATTGTGCTCGTCACACCTAAAGCACTGGATATGGCTGATTATTTCTTCATTTGGCATGAATATTTTGATTCTTCCTCCTTGCTCTTATGACCCCTCCTAGCTAGTCCTTTCCTACTGTAAATTTTTAGGCCCTTGGTGAATGTTGTCCTATGTTTCTCTTTAATTAAATAAATCAAATTTGAACTTATTTTATTCACATCAATAAATATTTCTCAACACACAACAATTGCACATATTGCTGAAAACGTGTTGAAATATATATCTTTGGAAGATATTTTTAAATTATAAATTCTATGTACATAATAAGTCTTTGCTGCCAAATGTTAACTTTATGAACAAATGTCAATACCTCTTGCCAAGTGTCAAACTCTAGCCAAGTGTCAAACTCATGCCATGTGTCAACCTTATAGAGAGCTGCTTAGAGGCCAGCTTAGGGAGATTCCTAGGGGGGCTGCTTAGGGTGGTCCAAGAGGGCAACTTAGGGCGGTCCTAGGGGGAAGCTTAGGGCATCTAAGCCCAAGTATAAAAGGAGGCTGCCCCTCACCATTTGGAAACACAATTTTGTTGAAGTCTCCTGCTGCTATAAAGTTGAGTTATACCTTGTATTCTCTTGCTGTTATATTGCTAGTACTCCTACTGTTCTATGCTGAAACAGAGGTAATAAGGCTGCTACAGTAACTATCATAAGTCTGCAACAGTAAGAGGTTACGGCAGTCAACATTGGGGTCATTATCAGGTTGTTACTATAACTATGATATCAGTTGTTAATGAAGTTTGTGAGTGCTGAAACAGAGGTATTGTTTCAACACTCTAAGTTCAAGGTTGTTAGTCAAGAAGACTTGTACTGGTATTGTACTTTGTTGAAGAATATCAAGAGAAGTTTTGGTGGTTTTCTACCCCAAGAGGGTTTCCCAGGATAATCTTGTGTCCTCTCTATGATTGTCTTACCTTCAGTGATTCATACTTATTTAGATGTATGCTTATGTCTGATATATGCTGCAATTTTTTTTAAAATTCCTACATACATCTGGTTTTTCAACAAGGTATCAGAGCTTCCCTGAAGGAAGTCATTTTTGCTGAGAGTTATTAAGGAGGGTACATTATTTCAATCTTGAAGGAAGTCATAATCAAAGACAAGATGTTGTCAAGCTCTAAGCTTGATGAGAAACTCGAGGGAGCTGATAACTACAGAGCATGGAATATTAGTTTTTCTCATAGGTCTCCACTCACTCTGAGAAGTCAGGATAATCAACTCGACCACAATATTCCCTAATACAAGATGAAATACACTTCAAACAAATTTAGAACTTGCAGCACATGAAATCCTTACAAAACAATCAGGTAATCACATATGACTTAGAAATTTACCCTGGAAACCCTAATGGGGAAAACCGACTATCTGTGAGGCTTTCTACTTTCTCGAGCCCAGAGCAAATAAAATATAGAAGTGGTACAATAAGATTTAGAGAAGCAACTAGTGAACCTTAAGGGCCAAAGCCCTAGATCTGTAGCAATTGCAACTACTGCTTCTTGGAAAATGCACCCTCGACAATACACCCTCACGCTGGATTTCTCAAATTTGACTTTGCCAGTCACTGGATGTTGTACACTCTGTCTCTCCGAAGGATGCTCCCTCAGCTCTCTGCTCTGATCTGCTCTGCTCTGGAAGGTGATCTGCGTCCTTAATCACTGTAAACGTCCCCCAACAGTTATAGCTGCGTCCTCTCTTCTCAGAAAAAACGTCCCAGCTATACTGCACTTAGTCAGTCTCTGAGTGATCACTGAAGACCTTTCCTCGGTCACTGAAGAAGACCCTCAGCTCTCCGGGCCCTCACAGCGTCCCACACATGTGCATCAGTCTCCTCACGTCCTATACGTGTGACGTGTTGTTGCTTGCGTCCTCCTCCAGCTGCTGTTGCTACTCTTCAGTCTTTGAAGATGCTCAGTGAAGACTCTCTCTCTCACTGCCCTGATGATAGAACTCCTCACTCTCTAAGAATCTGTCTTCTCACTGCCCTCAGGAATGCGCCCCTAGGCTTTCTCAGATGGTTCACCCTTCTTTGGTCAATTGCTGCTCACATTTGCTCTGATCTCTTGATACACACGAAAGATGAATTACTTTTGCACCCTCATTGCCTTTTTATTAGTCAATTAGAAATTAGGTCACCAAACCCTAATTAAGGTTCCAAAACCCTAATTTCACTTTTGGTGCCAAAAATCAAACTGCTGCATTAAAATTGCATGCATGCACTTTTGCATGTAACTGGCAAAAGTGACTTGAATCACTGCATGTCTCCACTGTTGGATCCATGACACATGGTAGAGTGCATCTTACACTCTACCCTCCTGCTTGTGCAGATAAGTGCCTCCATGCTAGGCAGTCTGCATGGAGGACATCCTGAATTACACCATAAATCAACATGGAAGTACATAATATATCTTGTGCTGGAAGAAAATGACTTATCAGATTATGCTCAAGAAGAAAGTTAATAAAGTTCAGTAGGCTGTGGGAAGAGTGTGCCCAAGAAGAAGCAAGATTGGGAGTAAGAGAAGAAAAATTAAGTGATGATGAGGACCAAGCTCTTGCAACTCAGTTTAGAAAAGGAAAGAATAAGAAGGAAAATCATCCTCTAAAGAAGAAGTTTTAAAAGTTTGGTAAAGGTAAGAAAGACTATTCTAAACTCAAATGTTGTTGTTGTGAAAAATTGGTACATCTTGCTAGAGATTGTCCTCTCATAAAAGAGGTCAAAGAAAGAAGGAAAAACAAAAGACATCATGCCCATATTGCTGAAGATGTTGAACATGCCTTCAAGAAAGAACCTTATGTATTGAAAATTGAAAATGTCTTATATGTACCTTGTCTGCATAAGAACCTTTTATCTATTTTTGGATTGGAAGAGAAATAATTCTAAGTAGCTTTTGTTGATGGCCAAGTTCTTATGTGGCCAAGAGGTAAGAATATTGATTATGCTGATATGATTGGTATTCATGAAGATGGATTGTACAAGTTAAAAGGAAAGGCAGATCAAGCCGTAGTCCACATTACTACTATAAATCCATGTGAACTTTGGAATAGAAGGTTTGCTTATATTCACTATAAAGCCTTACCAATTGTCAACAAGATGGTGAAAGGCCTTAAGAGATTCGAGTGTTCCATGATGGTGCTACATATAAGGATTATTAAATAAGAAATGTAACTATATATATATATATATAATAACAGATATTAGCATAATTATCAATCATTATGTAAGGTCATGACTTTCTATAAAGTCACCTTCGCTAGTGAAATAATCCTGTAAAGGATCGAGCAATTGTGAATGTAAAGATATCAGACATTTTTATAAAAATACATTTATTTATCAAATCTCATGTTATTTTCCTCTGCTACACTGGTATTAGAGCGCATCCTCGGTCGCCATCCATCCTCCGCTCGCTACGTTCCAGCATCACCACCGACGCTGCTCTACACGCTCTCTGTCTCTTCCACCGTCTCTACGTTGCTCCACACGCAACCCTCCCTCCCGCTATCTCCCCCAACCTTGCACTCCTCTTCTGCATCCACCATTTTGCACTCTTCTTTCGACTGCGACCTTTCCGCCTTCCCCATGCAAAAGCCCACTCCGTGACGTTGTTTATCCACCATCTCCTCATTCTGTCTTAAACATCTGCTCCTTCCCCCTTTGTCTCTCGCGCGACCTCTTACCATCACCTCCTACCCACACAACCCCTCCATACCACTTCTCTTCCACGCGCAACACATATGCATACACGCTCCCCCACGCAGTTCACGCCTTGTCCCCGCGATCCTTCATTCTCGTTCTCCCTGCGATCCTTTTGCTAATCGTTTCCCATTGCTACACGCCCTCCAATCAAGGGTCGCCCAGTTAAAGTTTTGGGTTAGATTATGGTTTTTCAAAAATTAACAACTTTGCACACCAATTCAGTCAATTACTTTGCAACACAAGATAAATTTCAAGATGCAGAACAATACTGAATAAAATTCCAACATAGCGCTAGATGCAAACAAGTACAACAATAGGACAAATGTGAACATAATCTTCATCTCTTTCAACTTTTGCACTCCTCAATGGTTCTTGTGCTAATGTTGGCCTTGAGATGCAAACCATAGTAGTAGTAGTACTAAAACAACAATACTAGAACAAAATATATAACAATAGTACTAGAACAAAATGTATAACAACAATATTAAAACAAAATATATAACAACAATACTAAAAGGTTAGTTGAGATCTGTTTTGGAACTGCCTTATACTCGGGCACTTTTGGAATCAACTCTTATCACTGTAAGGACAAGCTGCCAAAAGGAATGGACGACATACCTTGAGAGAGAGAGAGAGTGTAGTAGGTTAAGGTTAAATACAGTAGCAAGTAATATGGTACATCCACCAAAAGTGAAAACCCCAGCAGTGACACTCAGCCCCAAACATTGTTAGGTACTAGCAGGATTACAACCAGCTCAAGAAGATTGACATAAGTCACAACTCGGATCAACTTAACAAGGTCAAGTCTGAGTCTTAGCAGCCCACAAGAAACATAACTTTGTCCAAGTTTCCCATAGAGATCGCAACTCTGTCCAAACACCTCAGAGAGGTCACAACTCAAGTTCAACGAGCACACATAAGGTCACATCACAACATAGCAGACATCCAAGAATCATAGACCAAGACTGGACAACCATAGCCCAACAGAAAAGTTATAGCCCAAGTATGGGCAGCTAACTGTGGTCACAACCTAGACTAAAAATATAGTAGGTACCAACACAAACTCACCCATAGAACAAACCATAGTAAATAACAAATCCTAAAACAGGTCACAATCAGTCAAAGGAATAGGGTTCATAAATAAGGTCACTCAACAACCCAAGGAACACAAACATTGTCATGGCCCAGCTCGGTGAACACAAAACAGTCACGACCTAGCTTAAGGAGCATAGAAACAGTCATGACCCAACTCAAGGAGCACAGAACAGTCATGACTCAGTTCGAGAGAAGCCACAAACAATCACGACCCAACACAAACAGTAGCAACAAATAGGGCAAGAGAGCGACAACCTTAAGAGGCTGAGAAAGATAGCAAAAGCCTAGACATCAAGCCAAAGATAGCAACAACAAACCCTAGAACAGTTCCTTGAAGCAGATCTCCAATCTTCTCTTGTCAAGACATATGTCAAATGAAAATTCAAGACTTGAATTTATAATCTTAACAAGCCTTCTAGAAAGGTCACTTAGGTAACCCCTAGGTTTTAGGGTGTTTACCAATAAAACATAAAAATAAAAATTGGTTGACTTAGAATAGGGTACCAAAGGACCAATGGTCTTAAAAAATAAAAACCATGAAGTTAATTTGACCAATGGTCCAAAATAAAAACCATAAAATTAAATTGACTTAGGATAGGGTACCAATGGTCCAAAGGTCTTACAAAATAAAAACCATAAAGTTAAGTTGACTTAGGATAGGGTACCAATGGTCCAAAGGTTTTACAAAATAAAAACCATAAAATAAAAGTCATCATGTTAAATGTACACATAAAAGTCATCATCTTCTTATCATGACCAAAAGTCAATCGAAGGGGTCATGATAAGAAGTTAAGACAATCCTCATACCCACAAGTCCAAGGTGTACCATAAAGGTGGACAAACAACCCCCTTTTACCCAAAGGACCAACAAGACCGAGGACTTTAATCTTTTCTCTCTCAAGGTATATTGTCATATGTGTTCCATATATATTTTATCATGACATTATAAGAAAGAAGATCCAAACTAGATGATGTGATCCTTTGGTTCTTAGTACTGCTCCTAAGGGTTAGGTGCTAGTGAAATCATCAAGGGGTGGCCAGTCCCTTAAGAAACAACCTAGCAATAACCGAATAGGAGAGAGGACATCACACATCATCATCTTGGTCATCATCATCTTGGTCAAATTGACCAAGATCCACCTGGTTAACTGACTAGGAATGTACTTACAGGATCTGCTTGGTCCTAGATCGAGAATCTGTCTGGTCCCAGACTAGGAAGTCTTTGTCTCAACTTGCAGGATCTGCTTGGTCATCGTGTCCAAGAAACTATCTGGTCCCATACCAGCATACCCTAGAGACATATAGGGACCCTAACCATATGTTAGGGACTTTGCCATGGCATCAACCTGCTTGTTCCTAGACCAAGAATCCCAGGAGACTATTGGGGGCCCTAGGGTACCTTATATGGTCTTACTCTGCCCTAGTTAACTGACTAGGGTACCATTCTCCCTGAGAATGGGTCTCATAGTTGCACTATTTTTAACACGCTCGCCCTCCATACCTCCACTCAGTCCCTACCAAAACAAAAGTTTAATTAAAAAAATTATATAATAATAATATACTATTATTATTAATATATATATTATTATTATTAAAAAAAAATTGAAATTAAAGTTAAAATATATATATATAAAGCGTGGCTAGTCGGATACGGACAAGTACAATCAATAAAAATAAATCGAGATTCATCGTAGAGAAAATTCTACCTATCACCAGAATGGGAGATGTCAACACGAAATTGGACCAATTGGATGAAAAAATCAACAAAAAGTATGCAGAGCTCAAGGTGGAAATCGAGAAAAATAACAACACATTAACGTCAACCATCACATGACGCAAGGCAGGATGTACCTTCGTCGGAGATGTTTTTGCTCTGTTCGGGGATGTCATTATTGTTAGATTTTCTTAAAGGTTATAGTAGTATATCTTAATTGCATTTATCAATAGGATCACTAGAAGATAGACAAAGCACAGAACAATAACACACGTATTTTCACCTGGGAAACCCAGCAACCTTCGTCTAGAGATGATAATTCCGAGATCAGAGTACAATGAATAAAGAGAAAGAAAAATATGGAAATGCCTTCCAAATATGAAACCCTAAAAATCTTTCTACTTTTGAGTTGCTGTGTAGCTATTGTTTTTCCCAGAAAACTGCGAATTGCTGTGTAGCTGTTGCGCTGCTGTTGAGTGCTGAAATGAGGAGGGGCGCCTTCTATTTATATTGTTTTGCCACCCAGAAAATAACTGGGGCCAACTTCACTTGGGGGTGCAATAAATAATTTTATATTTTATTATTTTATTTATTCTTTTATTGATGGCTTTTCTCCCCAAGGATTACATTGTTCTTTCTAGGGTTTAGATGAATAATTACAACAAGTTCAACTCTCGAAGGAGGACTATAAGAATAGCTTTTGAAGTTGCACAAACTCCAACACTCCCTCTCAACAAGGAAGGTATTCTTCGGTCTTCATCAGCATCATCATCATCTGGGTTTCATTTGTACATTTATACTGTCTCCATCATCTCTAAACGTACTGAAGGTTGTCTTTATAAATTTGTTCTATCCGGATGTCTGAGAGATAATCTTTTGCTACCTATCTGTCTCTACTATCGATGGAATACTTCCATACCTGGCTAGAGATCTTGAATGAGCACACGTGCACGACCGTCTACTACCTGTTCGTCGCATCTGCCCATGGGGTACTCCCATACCTGGCTGAAAACCTGAACGAGTAGAGGAACCTGTGCAATCACACGACCATCTACTACCTTTCCGACACATCTGCCGATGGGATTACTCCCATACCTGGTTGAGCACCTGGACGAGTAGAGGCGCCTGTGTGAACTCGACCATCTACTACCTATACGTCTCATCTGCCGATGGGATTCCTCTCATACTTGGTTGAGACCTTGGACGAACAGAGGTACCTGGGTGAACCTGACCATCTACTACTTGTCCGTCTCATCTGCCGAAGGGATTTCTCCCATACCTGGCTGAGACCCTGGATGAGTAGAGGTATCTGGGTGAAAGTCTGGTAAATGTCTCTCAGTCATCTATCCCTCTTAAGGAGGGATACGTTCTCTTCTACTCCAAGTCTTCCGTGAAGGTATTCAAGCTTCATCCTGGGAAGAGGCTTGGTGTGAACATTTGCAGTCTGGTCGTCTGTCGAAATATACTAGAGCTCGACCGCACCTTTCTGCACCATATCATGTATGAAGTGATACTGAATCTCTGTGTGCTTCGACTTGTCATGAAATACAGGATTCACTGACATCTGCACACAACTTTGGTTGTCTCAGTGAATAACGGTTGAATATGGAATTTGGCCAACAATCCTGCAAGAAGTTTACGAAGCCAAACTGCTTCCCTGGCTGCTGAACTAGCAGTCATATACTCGGCCTCTGCAGTACTAAGAGTTACTGAGTTTTGCTTCCTATTGTACTAGGAAATTACTGCAGAACTCAAACTGAAGACCACATCTTGAAGTGCTCTTCCTATCTGTAGTGCATCCAGACCAATCTGAGTCTGTAAACCCTTGCAATCTTAAGTCACAAGCTGAGTCATATCGTAGATCATATCCCACAGTGCCACGTAAGTATCTGAGTACATGTTTTGTAGCAATCTAGTGAATCTGCCTCGGTTCGAACATGAACTGACTGAGAGCATTCACAGCAAAACAAATGTTTGGTCTGGTGTTCGTCAGATATATGAAGGACCCAATCAATTGGCAATACATGGTGGGATCAATCAAATTTGAATCTGAAGCAGAATCCCTCGACTTCTTCAAATTTACATCACCGGAGTAGCTATGGACTTGCAGTCCAACATTTCGAATCTCTTCAGCATATCCATGGTGTAATTTCCTTGACCTAGGAAAATCTTCTTCTGCCTTTATCATATTCCTAATCCCAAGAAGTAATGTGTCAACAATATCATTGAGAAAGGCTGTCTCGGCATCCATCTGATACAACTTCCATCCCATAGATGAAATTTGCAATAACCGATTTGATGGAAGTATATCGAGCCATAGGAGCAAATGTCTCATCATAATCGACTCCCTCTTTCCAAGAGAGCCCTCTGGCAACAAATCTGGCTTCCCATCTGCTCCATGCGGAACTTCTTGCTCCTCTTCATTCTGCAAAATTTGTTGTGCCCATTTGGGTCTTTTTCGGCTTACTGCCATATCTGTGGGAGCATCATCTTGCTCAACTGGATCAATGGAACTGATCGATTTATTCATTTCTTTAGACTCCCTCTTAATGTTTGGAGGGGAGATGATCTCATCTCTCCATCGTCATTGATCTCCATATCTGATCCTCTTCCTTTTTTGGACAGCCATTTCTTCTTCAAAGGTTACATCTTGACTGACTTCAATTTGCCTCGATCCTGGGATGTATATTCTGCCAGCCTTTGAAGACTTGCAGTATCCCACGAATGTTTCCTTCTTGCTTTAAGGTTATAACTTTAGCACATGAATGTAGACTGGAAAGTAATTGTCCATCCTGGTGACGACTAGGTTCATCAAGGATCCTTCAATTGTCTTGTTCGAATCACGACATCAGTGTCATTAGGTTTCTATCATGTGGAATAGACTAGAATCCTTGTCTTTGAGGGATAACTCCCTCTGTCTCTCAGAAGTCGGTTGAGTAAATCTTGTTGAAGCAACATATAGACCGACATTCGTAGACGCTTTTTGCTTCTGATCACCAAATCTCTACATGAGATTATTCTAGGTCTGAGAGTCATAATACATGCTTCTAGAGGCTTTCTGCTTCCGTTCCATCTGTATATCAATGGGATCACTTGTCCTTGTAAATCATGGCATTCCCTATAGATCAAATCCCGTCAGATGGTTAGCAATGTTTCATAATCAATGCATTAACAAAATACTGTAGGCAACCTTTTCGTCAATGCTTCGACACAACACACGTAAGGGCATTATCTGGATGCTTATGGTCTCCATTATAACATATTGTTAAGAGTGTGTACTACTCCAAGTATGTTATAAAGGAGTTGTCATCCTTGATGGGTTGTGCAACATGACAGTCTATTTAAAAAATCATGTGTATAACAAATACTAGATGAGCCTACTTGTTAACTACCTGATTTTAGAAATGTAGATCTGTGTAGAACATATTAAAAAACAACCAGATCTATTCTACTAGAGCATGTAAAATAAAATACTTTTCTTTTGTAGTTGTGTGGGTGGGTTCCCATAGTCAGGGTCCACTGGTCTTCATATGCTTGCTTGGCAATCATCACAATCTGGATCTTCGTATCATTTCTTAGAAGAACTCCAAACGATCAGGGATAATTTTAGGGGCGAATTTTAGCCCAGTGGGCTATTTTTCCATGTTTTTCTCCCAAAAACATTCGCAATTTTGCATTTTTTAAAGCCCTGTTTCGCCCAATTTTGATGGGGTAAAATTTTTTCACCCTAAAAATTGCCAAATTATTATATAAACGATATAGAATCCTTGGAAATTAAAATAATTTTTGAAAAATATCGGCAATCATTTTATAGTTGGTGTTTTAAGAATTGGTAATATTCGCCAACATTTATACACTTTTAAATAAGTATGGTTACTTAAAATCATCCCTACAAACGATCATCTTTCCTTGGGTCCTTATGAGGAGGGTCTTCTTCTACATCAATAATTGAAGCTTCATGCTTCCTTTTGTGAGAACTTTGACAGCTACTGGCATAATGACTGTATTTTTGGCACTTGTAGCATTGGATTTGAGATAGATCCTTTTGTTTCTCCTGATCTGGGGGAGGACTTGATCTCTTGTCTTGATGCTTGTGAATGTACAACTTCCTTCCCCTTCCCTTGCCTTTCTTGGTATGTGATACGAACGCTTGATTTTCCTCAGTTTGAGTACCATGAAGTCTTTGGCGTGCTGCAATTCTTGTTTCTTCATGAGTGCATTCTACCCATAGCTTATCAAATTTGGGCAACTTGGTTCGACCACTTATAGTTTGGATGAAAGACTCCCAAGATGGTGGGAGACCATTTAAGGTGGACATGACAAGATCCTTTTCTTCAAGATTGTCTCCACAGGACTTTAGCTTGTTTTGGAGCTCGGTGATCCTCATGAAATATGAGGAAATATCCTCGGACTTCGTCATCTTCATATTCGACAGTTGATTCCTCAATGTGAGAGTCACATTGATGCTACCGTGTTCAAATAACTTCTTTAGGGTTTTGAACATCCTTCTCGCAGTCGATTATTTTGAGATCTGAGGAACCAAGTGATCTCTAACTTAGTCCACTAAAATCTTCCTTGCTTTGGCATCATCCTTTCTCCAGCAAGGTTTGTCTTCTTCGGCTTCTGGTTTTGGGACCTTTGCCTTTACAAACTGTAATAGGTCATTTTCTTCTAGTAGAAGAAGAACCCTAGACTTCCAGGGGATGAAATTGGAAGCCCCTTCCAAACGATCTTCAACCTTCATGCTGATCATCTTGATTGTAGATCTGGATCTGGAGTTGATCTTTTGCAGTGCTGGTTTTCTGGTTTAGGGTCAAATTAGGGTTTTACTTTTCCAGAGTTTTACCCAACCAAAAATTTCAATCTTGGTCTCTAAATTTCGATTTTGAGGAGGAGAACAATCCTATGTTGGGCTCACTCAAAAATTCCACTACTGTGAAAATCCCTAATTTCCCGTAGCAGTGACAGGCCAAAACTGAAAGTGCTCAAAATCCAATTTTGTTTCGACAGAGAGATGCACTTTCCTTAGAGCAAAATCCCCAAGGCTCTTTTTCTACAAAAAGGTTGAGTGAAGACCTTGAAACATGAAACCCTAGTTTCGACAAGTTGCCGACAGAGTTTCAACAATGGCTTCTTCTAGTACTGCTCTGACACCATGTTAGATTTTCTTAAAGATTATAGCAGTATATCTTAATTGCATTTATCAATAGGATCACTAGAAGATAGACAAAGCACAGAACAATAACACAAGTATTTTCACCTGGGAAACCCAATTGGGAAAAACCCAGCAAACTTCGTCTGGAGATGATAATTTTGAGATCAGCGTACAATGAAGAAAGGAAAAGAAAAATATGGAAATGCCTTCCAAATATGAAACCCTGAAAATCGGTCTACTTCTGAGTTGCTGTGTAGCTGCTGCCTTTCCCAAAAAACCGCGAACTGTTGTGTAGCTGCTGCGCTGCTGTTGTGTGCTGAAATGAGGAGGGGCGCCTTCTATTTATACTGTTTTGCCACCTAGAAAATAACTGGGACTAACTTCACTTGGGGGTGCAATAAATAATTTTATATTTTATTATTTTATTTATTCTTTTATTGCTGGCTTTTCTCCCCAAGGATTACATTGTTCTTTCTAAGGTTTAGATGAATAATTACAACAAGTTCAACTTCCACAGGAGGACAATAAGAATAGCTTTTGAAGTTGCAAAAACTCCAACAATTATTGTACTTAGTCATGTTAGAAATTAGAATATCGAGGTATAACCTCCATTGTAAGTTGGGGCAATAGTCCCCAGAAGAAACATTGTTAAATGTTTTTTGAGTCTCCCAAGAGGAAAGTTGGCCTTGTTAGGTTAGGAAGTCGACGTAGTTACGGTTTGAAGTCAAGTCACTTGTAAAGTATAAATAGGGAGGCACCCTCCCTCATTTGCACATCATTTCTAAAGCAAATTCGCTCAAGAAGGAGAAAGGCAAGTGCGCTGGGTTAGAACAAGAAGAAGTTGTTGGAGACATCTTATATTTGGGGATTCTATCTTGGTTTCATTGTTCTATGTGACTATACTATTCAGAAGAAGTTGCAGGGTTTTCTTTTTTATGGTTTCCTAAAGGAAAATCTTTGTGTACTTGTGTATTGCTGTGCTTGTCTCTCTTTCAGATTAAAGATCTAACTTAATTGAATTAAAGTGCAAACTCTAACATTTGGAAGCTCCACTGCCCACATACCATCCATCATTTGAAACCGTGTTCGTGGAAAGACACTGCACCATGGTGAAGGTAGTGTCAAGGCTGGTTGTCAACTTGTTTACACTTGGAGCTTATGCACTTCATGCAAACTCTTGCTGCTGCTACTACTTGCCCTTTCCCTTCTTCCTATCGTGACATTGAGAAGTGTGGTGGTTGTGCTTGTTGCACTTGAAGCACTGGATATGGCACATGTCTTTCTTCCCTAGACATGAAGAATTTGGTTCACCATCCTTGCTCTTTTGACCCCTCCCAGGTTCTCCTTTCCTACCTCCTCTCCCCATCTTCTTAATGAGGGCCAAGTCTAGTACATCATCCTTGTCTTAACTGGGTGAGACTTGTTGTAGTCTCATCTTTTCTCAAGTGAAAGCATCCTACAACTGCTCTAAGTCAGGTAACTTCTCTCGATCACAAATAATTTGGACAAAGTTGTCCCACGGTGGACTAAATCCATTTGGAAAAATCCGAAGTATCTCATTATCCTCAACTTTGTCTCTAATTGCAGCAATCTGATCTCTCAGCTCTGTTATCTTCATGAGATAATTTGTAACCATATCTCTCTTGCTCATGCGGGTAGTATTGAGCTTGTTCTTTAAGAGCATTTCCTAGATACGTCACATTTGGTACAAGGTTCTCAAGGCATCATACATCTGTTTGGTAGTATTCTTCTCAGTGATATGAGGGATCCAGTGATTCATCACTGTATCCAACAGGATTTGCTTCGCTGCCATTGCCTTATTGTTGTGTTTTATAAGATCTTGGGGATCTGTGAGTGGCACAACCACCTTTGCTACAAGGTACCGCAAATCTGCCATTACATGGAGGTTTAGCAATCTTAACTTCCATGGCACAAAGTTGAAGGTTCCCTCCAACAAGTGACTCTCTTGCATACTAGGAATTGTTATTGCTGCCATTGTCTAGAATAGTCTACACTGTGTAATAGTTGAAATTGTTAATTTTTCTAATCCCAGATCTAGATAAAGATTTTCCTAGTGATTTCCTTGCTGAAAATTAAATTGCAGTTCACTAAATAATTTATACTTCTGGAATTATTAACAGAATTTAAATAGCAGAAGCAAATGGAAACATATCTCATAAAACACATGCACATAAATTTTCTACCCTTCCAATCTACTTTTCATTAAATAATGTCCAAGCATACAAGGGCTCCCTCACCGGGAAAATAGCCTAAATGAGGATAACGACAATCTATAACAAACTTGCAAATCTGCCCACCTGAGTTAAGATCTCATGCCTGCAATTCTGCTTTTGAAACCCGTGATCACCTGTTGCAGTAGAACGACCCTGTACGACCCCTGTTGTATGGCCTAAACTGATCAGTACGGCCTACTGTACGGTCTGTACAGACTACATAGACTGCTCCTGTGACCTGTTGCGGTTGTACGACTATCAATTGTGGCTTGTATGGCCCTGTACGATGGTTTGTACGACTGATTTGCTGCTGTATGACCTCTTCCTTTGCCAATATCTGTTTCCACAGATTTTCTTGACAGTTGGGTTATCTTTCTATTGCTGCTCTGTGTGTCTCTTCCTCCTTTGAGCTTGATCTCTAGATGAATGTCTTCACCTTTGCTGAGATCTCCTACTCTCATCAAGTTCACTTGTGTGTTGTGTCTCTTCTTCTCTCACCTTGGTTGCCTTTTATAATTTTGAGATGAACCAAAAACCTTAACCTCCTAAGTGATCAATGGCTGAGATTAGATGTCCTCCTCACTTGAGATCAATGGTTAAGATTCACTTAATTAACTTAAATCACTAATGCCGAAAACATAAGCGTTTTATTAAATTAACCTCATTTAATTCTAAAAAGGCATTCACTTTAATAGTTAAATTAATAAAGTGAATTTCCAAAGTTTTGAGAGGTATTAATGATGATTTCCGCAGGTTAGACACAATTCCATGTGGAAATACCTATCCGAGCTACAAACTTCAACACTTCCTCTTAGCAAAGAAGGTATTCTCCACCACTTCTAGTTTATTTCTGAAGAAGACAAACTTCCCTTTCACCAAGGGTTTGGTCAGAATGTCTTCAACCTGCTCATTTGTGGAAATATACTGGAGCTTGACTGCTCCATTTTGGATCTTGTCTCGAATGAAGTGATATCTGATCTTAATATACTTGGACCTATCATGGAATACTGGATTCTCAAAGAGTTTAATACAACTCCGATTATCACAGTATATTGTCGTGGGCTCCAACTCCTGATCAAATAATCTTGTAAGTAATTTGCGAAGCCAAATATCTTCACAACTAGCCATACTCACTGCCAAATACTCCGCCTCTGCAAAACTGAGTGCTATGGAAGTTTGCTTCCTGCTGAACCATGAAATCATTGTTGAGCCCAAGCTAAAGCAACACTCTGAGGTGCTCTTTCAATCTACTGCACTCCTTGCCCAATCTGGGTTTGAATATCCTTGCAATCTCAGTCTATCACCTCCAAGATTGCTTAGTCCATACTCTACTGTGCCTCTTAAATACCTAAGCACATGCTTTGCTGCTACCAAATGCACCTGCCTCAGCTCCACAATGAACTGGCTCAAGGTGTTCACAACAAAACATATATTTGGCCTGGTGTTGACCAAATACATCAAGGATCCTATCAACTGTCTGTATATCCTGGGATCCAACCACTTTGAATTTGAAGTGTCAACCTTCTTCAGGTTGGTAACCATAGGTGTAGCCATTAGTTTACAATCCTCCTTTTTGGATCTCTTTAGGATCTTTATTGTGTACTTTCCTTGACCAAGGAAGATCTCACTCAATCTCTGCCACAACTCTAACCCAAAGAAATAATGTATCAAAGCCAATATATTTCATCTCAAACTCTGTAGCCAAATATGACTTGCACCCTGCTATTAGCTGCTCTGCACCTATGAGAAACAAATCATCAACGTACAACACCAAGATGAGTGGATTAGACCCAACACGTATGGATTACAAGTTAGGGTTTGCCTCACTTTTGGTGAAGCCTATGCTTTGCAAGTATTCGTTAATCTTGGAATACCATGGTCTGGGAGTGTGTTTGACTTCATAAAAGTCTTTATTTAAGCCTGCATACATGAGACTCCCTCCCATGTACCTCGAATCCTTGAGGTTTCTCTATATACAGCTCCTCCTCAATGATCTCGTTGAGGAAGGATGTCTTCATGTTCATCTGGTGAATCCTACACCTCATAATTGAGGCAATGGGTATAATAGCTCGAATGGAAGCATATCTAGCAATAGGAGCAAAGGTCTCCTTATGGTCTACTCCCTCCTCTTGCCACAAACCTCGCCTTGAACTTTTCAATGTTGCCATCTGCTTCATGCTTGATCTTGAAGAGGCACTTGGAAGTCACCACAGACTTTCCCTTTGGTCTAGGCACAATATCCCAAACATCATTCTTCATGATAGAGGTGTACTCCTCCACCATGGCATCCCTCTAAACCTATTGGTCGACTGCTTCCTCATAGCTGGAAGGCTCGAAATCAATAATGCTACTCATCAACACCATATAGTTCGGAAACTTCCTCAGATGCATGCTCTCCCTGAATGATCTCCTGGGAGCCTCAACATGCGACTTGTCACGTCCCCTCTCCTCATCTCGACGATGGAGAGGACGCGACTAAATTGTTGCTGCTGTCAAAACGGGCAATCCAAGCCCCATGAACATAATAAAAAAATGCATTGAAATAAAATACATATGCAAATGTATAATTCATTAAAATACAAAGCATAAGCAAATATCATTCAACACATTCATCATATTCATAATAATTCATAAAACAAATACATTGCAGAGTTAAATACAAGAAATACTTATCTTGAAAAGGGGATGTCCCGCAACCAGCTATGTCGCTGCAACGTTCCACCCAACCATAGGCCAGTGTGCTCATCAATCTCTCAGCACCATTGCCACCCTCGAGCTGGGCATGATTTCCACAAGGAAATAGGGAACAATAGACTTACACACAGCAAGACCAATAACAAGTGGGTTTCACAGGCTACTAAGGCAACAAGCTAATAACGTATGGCTTCCTTGGACTTACTCAGCCAAGCCAACCTTCACATCAAAACACAGTCAACCAATTAATAGATGAGTTCCTTGGACTTACTCAACCAAGCCAACCTTCACATCAAAACACAATCAAGCCAATTAACAGATGGGTTTCTCAGGCTGATAAGGAAACAAGCCAATAACATATGGGTTCCTTGGACTTACTCAGCTAAGCCAACCTTCACATCAAAACACAGTCAACCAATTAACAGATGGGTTCCTTGGACTTACTCAGCCAAGCCAACACAAGGATGCATTTCCCAACAAAATACAAGTTATGGGTTGGTAGAGAAACGTTTGGCAACCAGAAACGAAAATGGCAGATGGAGAAAACGCCCTGGGTGAGCAATACGATTTCAAGAAATGTCCTTGGGCTTCACAGGGGCAAACGACATCCATTCACACCCAAATCATGAATCTGAATTCAGAAAACGCCTATGGACATTCCAGGAGAAAAAATGACTGCTATAAACCCCAAAATCGTGGTTCTCTTCTGCCCATTCGCTCAACAATACAAAAACGAATTTTTGGGCATGGGAAAATGAGGAAACGACAGAAAAACGTGAAGGAGAAAGCCCAACCACTGAGCATTACCAAAAACGACCTCCCAGCCATGGAGAAAATGAAGAAAACTGCCAAAATCGTGAAGGGAAACACATTGGAGCTCTAGCTGCGTGAGAGAGCAAAACATATGGGTGCATAATGGCTTGGGCCTCCATTTCCAAGTATTTACTCACCCCATAAGTCAAAATTCGTTTTCCCAAAAATGGGTGGCTTCCCCAATACGAATTTGACTGCCATACTCATCCCATCCCAAGGAATTAACTTCCCTAACCAATTTCTAAATGACTGGGCACAAAAGACAAAATGGGTAGTTGACCACTTTATGGGTTCTGCCATTGACATTTGGCTCAATACTATTGGCTCATGGGTTTGCGTATATTCCTTGTGAAATCATGCCCCCATCTCTTTAATGTTGCATTGACATAGCTAGTTGTGGGTATTTTTATTAATTGCAAATTTACATGATGTCCAAAATTATATTGTGCCTAGCTAGCATGAATGCCATCGGCATTGATTTTAATTGCCGAAACATAAAACACTAAATTGATGGTGGGGCCTTTGCCTTGAGGTCCACACCATGATCAAATAAATCGGGGCACACATTCCCCTCCCCCTTGGGGTCAAAACCGGGGTGTTACATTCCCCCCCCCCCTCCCCCACTCCCCCCTACAACAACACTGTCCTCAGTGCTCATCAAAACTAAACAAAATGCTACACTAGCACTACTTCAGTGCTCTGCAAAATTGAGCAAAAATGGATGTGCCAATCACATGGCATCCTCCAGCTCCCGCGTAGCCTCTTCAGGACCGTAGTGCTTCCTCTGCACCTTTACCTGTCCAATGGCACGATCTGGAACTCTTCCTTGGTTCCACTACGTGGTTGTCTTGCATACGAACTCCTCCAAGTCCTTGATTGCATGCATTAGTACACAACACATAAT
Organism: Pseudotsuga menziesii; assembly: GCA_001517045.1. Taxonomy (NCBI): domain Eukaryota; kingdom Viridiplantae; phylum Streptophyta; class Pinopsida; order Pinales; family Pinaceae; genus Pseudotsuga; species Pseudotsuga menziesii. The sequence goes on along the minus strand of LPNX011042428.1, from coordinate 412,295 downwards.
CTTTTTCTGGGTTTTGGAGAATCCTTCTCCTCAGCGTGGAACATTTCCAATGTCTTTGGCGACCAACAATACCTATGCTCAAGTCCCAAGCAATGAGTCAATTCTCATGTTACTGTTCATAAGATTTTCCAAAATTATAGATGAATCACATGCACATGTACATTGACATAAAATCAACAAGTAATTCAAATACTTATCTGCATAAGTATCTTCTTTTTGCTCCACAGGTATCCGACTTGGCTTTATACAACCATGGTACCCACAAAACCTGCCCCACCCCACACAAGGATGGTACCTCTTCTCTGCTATACAGTCCTTCGAGCATACCCACCCTTCCGGTGCTCTCTAGGGTGTGCATTAAAAGGAAGCTAAGTTTTTGCAAGCCTCAGATCACCTGTGGCAATATCTCTCAACCGAGATCTAACAACTCCATTCAAGAGCCTAACACCTCCTCTAGGTGCTCACCAAGCTTAAGTGCTTCCTTTCCGGATACCACAATGACTTAACTCACATGTCAGATTCATTCCTATAGGATGCGATCTATAACAAGATTTTCAAAACCATGGCTGCATCATATGCTCATGTGTATTTACAGAAAATCAACAACAACAAAAGATTGATAAGTAAACCAAATACTTATCTGTATAACATCTCTCAACCAAGATCTTGGTCAGCCTCGCTTCAAATCCTAACACCTCTTTGGGTGCTCAAATGCAGCTCTGTTGCAGAGCCTAACACCTCTTTGGGTGTTCAATGGCAGCTCTGGCTTAAGGGCCTAGCGCCTCCTCCAAGTGCTCACCAATGCTCAGGTGCTTCCTTCCAGACACCATAATACCTAGGGGTTATTCTCTTCACGGAGCCCCCACTCTCGTGACAGTCCCCTTACGGTGTGAATGGGTGTGGAAAGAAGTCTAACTGGATGTCTTACACTCTGAGCATCCCCAGTGATGCATACCTGTGCCTAGCTGACAGGGGGGAGAAGCTATGTACCCAAGTACATCCTTCCAAAGGAGCCATACATCCAAAACACATCCTTCCGAGAAGCTATGTACCCTAAGTACATCCTTCCGAGAACTATGTACCCCAAGTACATCCTTCCAAGGAGCTATGTATCCCAAACACATCCTTTCGAGAAGTTATGTACTCCAAGGGCGTACTTCATCATCTCACCTGTGTTACATACAAGCATGCAGTTCACATGAGATGTCATCATGAAAATTTCAATCATAGATTTTCAAATCTATTTCATGCATACAAGATTTTCCAAATATCAAACGATCAAAATCATTGATGGTCAAATAAAAATCTGAATTTACAATTCTACTTCCTACAGAAAATTAGATTTTTGTAACCATGAGGCCATCCTCATATTGTTTGGCTTTTGCAAGTGGGAGCATTTATCCCTTTTACTTACACATGCTGCCCAAAACCTGGTCATCCACATACAACATGTCATCTTGACACCATTTAGATCAGCCAAACAGTCAGTAGCAATTAACAACAAAAAATTGAAATATGTTCTATATAGAGGTTAGATTTTAGTCATGAGATCCTTCTCATAGCACATGGCAGATTCCTGCCTTGGTTTCATTGGGTACAACCATACTGCTCTGTTCAAGTCATTCCTCCTGCAGTACTCAGGAAGTTATGATATGTATGTATATACGCACGAGGGTCACCTCCTCATGGAACTACAGGTTCGCATGCAGGCCTCCTCAACCCATACATATACTCAACTTTATCTGCAGAATATCCTTCAGTGAACTTCCTGTAGTATCCTGCAAGTCCCATTGAAGTTCCTACATCTGTCACCTTTCTTGGAGTTGGCCAATTCATAATGACCTCAATCTTCTCAGGGTCCACAAATATGCCCTCCTCTAAGATAATGTGACCCAAAAAATGAATTCTATCCCTGTAGAAATCATATTTGCTCAACTTTGCATACGGTTGATGCTCCCTGAGCAATTTCAAAGTTAGCCTCGACTATTCCACATGTTCTTCTTCCTTCTTAGAATAAATAAGAATGCCATCAAGGAGAACAAAAACAAACTTGTCCAGATACTTACTGAAAACATTATTCATGAGGCACATAAATGTAGTTGGTGCATTTGTGAAACCAAATGGTACCACTACAAACTCATAAGGTCCATACCTTGTTCTAAAGGTTGTCTTATGAACATCTTCATCCTTGATCCTTACCTAATGGTAACCAGACCTCAAATCAATATTGGAAAATACCTTTGCTTCTCTCATTTGATGAAAGATGTCATCAATCCTAGGCAAAGGATACTTGTTCTTCACAGTGACTTTGTTCAATTGTCTGTAATCAATACATAACTTGAGTGTACCATCTTTCTCTTTCTCAAACAGAACTGGTGCTCCCCATGGGGACACACTTGGCCTAATATACTTCTTCTCCAACGACTCTTGCAGTTGCATCTTCAGCTCTAGCATTTCTGGTGTGCTCATCCTGTAGGGTGTCTTGGACATTGGTGCTGCTCTTGGCACAAGTTCAATTGTGAAATCAATGTCCTTCTTTGGAGGAAGCCTTGGAACTTCATCAGAAAAACATCCATGAATTCCTGTAACACATGAAAGTCCTCCAACCTAGGGGTTTCATTATCTGCTACCTCCAAAACATGAGTTGCATACACTCTGCAACTTTTCCCATAGAACTTCTTCAACTGCATTGCTGACATCTGCCTATTGGAGATCACTTTTGGAATGCCTTTCACAACCTTTAGGTTGCCTTCTTCATCCAAGCACTCAAAAGTCTTGTTGTAACAATCAAGCTTTGCTCTATGTGCTTCCAACCAATCCATTCCAATGAGGACATCATAGGATCCAAATGGCAGAACATTCAGATCTGCACAGGTGACTAACCCATCCATGACGAATGGACATTTCCTTACCACCTCACTGACCTTCTTCTTGGTTCCAGTGGCTAGTTGGACTAACCATGATCTTCTATGCTTTGACTTCTTCAAAGTGCACATCTCAACAAGTCCAGGGGTGATATAGTTGAGTGGATCCAGGGTCAATCAAAACAGAAACAATCTGTTCGGCAATCTCACCCTCAACTTCCATCACAATTGAGTTATGACCTGCCTGGTGGTCTTCTAACACTGCACAAATTTTAGGAATGGTCCATGCTTCCTGACCCACAGTTTCATCTTCTTGGGTGCTGTGGACTTGACCTTCATTCCCATTCTTAAGTGAACAACTCCTGCGTAGATGGGGTCCTCAACATTCCCAACATTTGAGTGGGTTCCTTGGCCTTTCCCTCATCACTCTGGCCGGCTAAATCACAGCTTGTGACGGCTGCCTTTGCTGCTTCAAGAGGCGAGAAGGTTTAAAACCTTTCTTCCTTGGGTTAAGGTTCTCATTCCTCTTGTGGGAATTTCTCCTACTCCCTTCTATCTCTGTTAACTGATGCCCAGAGTTTATCTGCCTTTGGAGGTCTGCCAAACTCTGTAGCATGACTGTAGTCAAATAGTTTGCTCTACCATAGCCTTGATCATCCTTTTATTTTCCTCTCTGCAACTTTGCAACTCTACCCTCAGGCTCTTATGGTAGCTGCAGTATCTGGGGAACTCTCTTGTTCCTTCTTTCCATCGGCTTCAATTTCAGTTTCTTGGATATTGTAAGCTGGCCTTACATACCCTTCCCTATGTGGACAACTCCTGCACAAATGGGGTCCTCCACATCTCCAGCATTGGAGTGGCTTTCTGTTCTCTTGTGGATCTCTTGGATTTTCCCCCATAGCATCTTCTCTTTGTCCACAGGGATCCTATGCTTCATCCATGCTGTTAATCTTCTTGGCGCTGATCTTCTTTGACCTTCTTGGTCGGACCAAGACCAACTTTTCAATCTACACTATGACTTTGCAAAATGTGTTAAGGAACACCATTGTTAGATGGATAACATTTTCAGGAATTTATAAATTTCTTACCTGCATTTGGAAAAATCATATATTGACAGCTTGTCAAAACATATACTTTTCTTCCATAACAATGACCCTCTCTGGGGACAACGGGGGTCAAGTGGGCTTGCCCCCTTGTGGCTTGCAGGGCGGGTCGAGGGCATCGTCCTCGTTTTTTTATTTTTTATTTTTTTTTATCCTTTCATTTTTGCGCAATCTGACGCATAAGCTCACTGCCATTTTTCATCTTTTTGGCACCTGTAATTCCCACTGAAAAACCTGCTGTAATTCTCTGTTTCGGCGAACTCAGCTTTTGCTTCCGATCGGTGAAACTTAGGTTTTCCTTCCGACATGTCGGCGTAACTCACCTTTTCCTTTCGATGTGTCGGCAAAACTCAGCGAGTTTGCCCACCACGTATTAGCAAAACTCGCCCTTTTCTTTCGATCGACAAAACTCGCCCTTTTCTTTCGATCGACAAAACTCGCCGTTTCCTTCCGACGTGTCGGTAGAACTCACTGAGTTCATCCGATGTATCGGCAAAAACTCATCTTTTTCTGTCGACAGGAAATTTCAGTAGTTAGTAAAATTTTGAAATTTTTTCTTATTTTCTTCATAGGCGAAACTAATCAAACTTTTTCGATGTGTTAGAAAAACTCCGCTTTTGCTCCCGATGTGTCGGCAAAACTCACCGAATTCCCTGACACGTATCGGCAAAACTCATATTTTCTTGCCGACAGGGGAAATTTTGACACTTAGAAATTTTTTCCTTCTTTCTTTCTTTATCGGCGAAACTCATCAAACTTTTCCAATGCGTCGACAAAACTCCGCTTTTGCTCCTAATGTGTCGGCAAAACTCACCGAGTTCACCTGACACGTATCAGCAAAACTCAGCTTTTCTTGCTGACAGGGGAAATTTTGACAATCAGAAATTTTTTTGAAATTTTTTCTTCTTTCTTTCTTTATCGGTGAAACTCATCTTTTTTGCCTAACACGCATCGGTGAAACTCGCCTTTTTCGCCCGACACGCATCGATGAAGCTCATTGAGTTCATCCGATATGCATTGGCAAAACTCCCCAAGTTTTGCCGACATGTCCATACTTAAAAAAAATTTGGAAATTTTTCTTTCTTCTTTCCTTGACAAACTTACTAGTTTCTTCCGACAGGCGATCTCGGCAACCCTTGCTAAGATGTATCGACGAAACTCGCCGAGTTCGCCCGACACACATCGGCACAACTCAACCAACTCAGCTGACGTGTATCGACGAAACTCGAAAAATTAAGTCGACACTGCAACTTCAAACACTTCAAAAATTTTTCGATTTTTTTTAATTTTTTCTTTCTTTCTCTTTCTCGTTGGCTCATCTTAGTCTTTCATGCCGACACTGTCGCTGCAATCTTGTCAGCGAAACTCAACCAACCCAGCCGAAATGTATCGGCTCAACTCGGCCAACCCAGCCGACACAGTCATACTTAGAGAAATTTTGAATTTTTTTTTTGTCTTTTTCTGCTGGCCACTCCTCATCAGAGGACACCCTTACCTTTGCAACTGCTCATTTGGGCCCATTCAGGCCCAATGCTGCAACCAGTGCCCTGATACCACACTGTCATGTCCCCTCCCCTCATCTCGACGAGGGAGAGGACACGACTACACTGCTCTAACATATGGGTTCCTTGGACTTACTCAGCCAAGCCAACCTTCACATCAAAACACAGTCAACCAATTAACAGATGGGTTCCTTGGACCTACTCAGCCAAGTAACCTTCACATCAAAACACAGTCAAGCCAATTAACAGATGGGTTTCTCATAGTGCTAAGGCAACAAGCCAATAACATATGGGTTCCTTGGACTTACTCAGCCAAGCCGACCTTCACATCAAAACATAGTCAACCAATTAACAGATGGGTTCCTTGAACTTACTCAGCCAAGCCAACACAAGGATGCACTTCCCAGCAAAATACAAGTTCTGGGTTTGTAGAGAAACGTTTGGAAACCACAAACGGAAATGGCAGATGGGGAAAACGCCCTGGGTGAGCAATACGATTTCAGGAAACGTCCTTGGGCTTCACAGGGGAAAAACAACCTCCATTCACACCCAAATCATGAATCTGAATTCAAAAAACGCCTATGGACATTCCAGGAGCAAAAACGACTGCCATAAACCCCAAAATCGTGGTTCTCTTCTGCCTATTCGCTCAGCAATACAAAAATGGATTTCTGGGCATGGGAAAATGAGGAAACGACAGAAAAATGTGAAGGAGAAAGCCCAACCATTGAGCATTATAAAAAACGACCTCCCAACCATGGAGAAAATGAAGAAAACTGCCAAAATCGTGAAGGGAAATGCACAGGAGCTCTAGCTGCGTGAGAGAGTAAAACGTATTGGTGCATAATGGCTTGGGCCTCCATTTCCAAGTATTTACTTGCCCCATAAGTCAAAATTCGTTTTCCCCAAAATGGGTGGCTTCCCCAATACGAATTTGACTGCCATACTCTTCCCATCCCAAGGCATTAACTTTCCCAACCAATTTCTAAATGACTGGGCACAAAAGACAAATTGGGTAGTTGACCACTTTATGGGTTCTCCCATTGACATTTGGCTCAATACTATTGGCTCATGGGTTTGAATATTCCCCCCTATTCCTTGTGAAATCATGTCCCCATCTCTTTAATGTTACATTGACATAGCTAGTTGTGGGTATTTTTATTAATTGCATATTTACATGATGTCCAAAATTATATTGTGCCTGGCTAGCACGAATACCATCGGCATTGATTTTAATTGCCGAAACATAAAATGCTAAATCGATGGTGGGGCATTTGCCTTGAGCTCCACACCATGATCAAATAAAAATATTTACATCATGTGCAATTCAATACCATGGAGTCAAAACCGGGGCACACATTCCCCTCCCCCTCGGGTTTAAAACCGGGGTGTTACACTCCTGAGCATCCCTCAATGTCTACTCAAACCATGTAGGCCTCCTGATAGAACTAGAAGGAGGTAACTCCTCCTCGCCTGAGACCCCCTGAACTGGTAGTCTATGAGCTTTGTTCTCTCTTTGGAACCACTTGCTCCTCGTCCTCTGCCATTGGTGGTAATTCATGAGACTTCCTCGATGCCAAGTTCTTAGTGAACTTAACATCTCGACTCACCCATTAGAGGAAATTTGGGGTCTAAAATGGGCATCATAAGAAAAAGAGCGAACCAAAATGGGCCTCATAAAAAAAGAGCGAACCAATAGAATTTCAAGAAAAGAGTCAACCATAATGGTTGACTTGTCATAAAAAAATATTTTTTTCTTCTTTGTAATTTCAACATATCTCCTTGTAGTTTTACTCAAATTTCGAGCGGGAGCAGTTGTTGGATGCATAATTCAATTCCGCGTCCAACGAGTACTCACACTGCTACTTTTGATGGACCCCACTGCACGAAAACAAGAAATACTTTTAAAAAACGTTTCAAAGTTATACGTTTTTATAATGTATTTCTTGTTTTTCGTGCGGTGGAGTCCATCAAAAGCATGCAGTGTGAGTACTCATTGGATGTGGAATTGAATTCCGCATCCAACGACTGCCCCCGCTTGAAATTTGAGTAAAATCACAGGGAGATATGTTGAAAATACGAAGAAAAAAAGTAGTTATTTTCTCTCTTCTTCCAAAATCACATATATTATTTCATTATTTTAACTATTATTTTATTATTTTCCTTAGGAAGCCCATCTTAGATCCCAAATTTCCTCTAATGACCGTCTTCCGGTGCGTTGGCATGAAGTCTTGTAAGCCTTTGAGGTCTTGTTGTACCTCACAAATATGCCCTTCTCACTTGAAGGCTCAAGGTTTGTCCTCTTCTCCACGGGCACATGGATGTAAATTGTACAACCAAATATCTTGAGATGCTCGATCTCTGGCTTCACTCTTGTGAATGCCTCCTCATGAGTCTTTTCCTCCAATATCTTGTGAGGACTCTTGTTCTGCAAATTCACTGCTGTGTTACATGCCGCTACGCAAAGAAACATAGGTGGTACCTGATCATGAATCATAGCCTTTGCAGTATTGATGATGTATCGGTTCTTTCTCTCCGCAATCCCATTTTGTTGTGAGTTGTATGGGACTGTCTTCTCCTTGATCCCTTCCTTCTCGTAGAAATCCTTGAAGTCATTTGAGGTGTACTCTCCGCCATTATCTGACATCAAGACCTTGATCTTCTTACCTGTTAGGTTCTTCCCTTGGGTCTTGAATTTTTGGAACTGACCGAAGACCTCATACTTGTTCTTCATAAAGAAGATCCAGGTTGTCCTGGAAAAGTCATCAATGAATGTCACATAGTATGATGCTTCCTCCATAGACGTTACATACATTGGTTCACATACATTTGGATGAATGGGATCCAAAATCTATTTGGACCTACTCTCGCTGCTTGGAAAAACAGCCTTAAAATCCTTGCCAAGTGGACATCCTATGCATACACCCTGTTGCTCAACATTGAAATCCGGGATCCAAAATCTATTTGGATCTACTCTCGCTGCTTGGAAAAACAACCTTAAAATCCTTGCCAAGTGGACATCCTCTGCATACGCCTTGTTGCCCAACATTGAAATCCGGAAGACCAATGACAATCTCCTTCAAAATCGGCAACACACTATAGTGCAAGTTTCCCATCCTCCAGCTGACATAGGTTGTCATTGTTATGTACCAAGGCCTGAACAGGCTTTCCCTGCAACTTGTATAAGTTGCCCTCTCTAACCCCAATCCTCACTGCTGTGTCAGGGCTAGCTCCCTTTGGAGTCTGGACGTATGAGTTCTTGCTCTTCCTGAAAGATAACGATGAAACCCTTGTCCTTCATAATTGAGATTGAGAGCAAGTTCTTCTTCAGTCCTGGTGCAAATAGCACATCTTGGGCATCAAACAAATGACCCGACTCAAGCTGGAATGAAACTGTTCCCTCTATCTTTACTGCATACTTGGCATCATCACCAAGCTCCGGATAGATCCCTGAGTTCGTCTCCCTCAGACTATTAAATAGCTCCTGTGTTTCTGTCATATGACGAGATGCGCAACTGTCCATATACCATGCGCTCCTAGTAACTGTGCTGGTGGAAAGGCAGGGAAATAGCAAGAAGTCACACTCAAACTTTGCAACAAACTCACTCAATATTTCCACTATGAAAATCTGCCCTCTTGAGATAAGATCTCCTGCTTGCAAATCTGTGTCCAAAACCCGCTGATCACCTGCTGCAGCAGTATGGCCCTGTATGATCCCTGCTGTATGGTCCATACAGATGGTATTGTCTGTTGTTGTGAGCTACTGCAGTTGTACGTCTGCTAGCTGTGATCTGTACGGCCTTGTATGACGATCTGTACGGCTAATCTGCTGCTGTATGGCCCTCCAGAAAACCATACGGCCTCTTCCTTGCTGAAATCGGCCTCCACAGATTTTCTTGACAGCTAGGTAATCTTTAATTTGCTGCTCTGCGTTTCTCTTCCTCCTTTGACCTTGATCTCTAGATGAGTCCTTCACCTTTGCTGAGATCTCCTATTCTCACTGAGTTCACTTGTGTGTTGTGTGTCTTCTCCTTTCACCGTGGCTTCCTTTTATAATCTTGAGATGAACCAAAAACCCTAACCTCCTGCTGAGATTAGATCTCCTTCTCACTTGAGATCAATGGCTAAAATTCACTTAATTAACTTTAATCACTAATGCCAAAAACTTAGGCATTTTATTTAATTAACCTCAATTAATTCTAAAAAGACTTTCACTTTAATAATTAAATTAACAAAGTGAAGTTTCCAAGTTCTGAGAGGTATTGATAACAATTTCCACAGGTTAGACACAAGCCCATGTGGAAATACCTGTCCGAGCTACAAACTTCAACATAAATCATAAGGTCTTTTCTCCTCACAACTCTCAACAGGTCCACGTGTCGATCACCAACAACGTTATGCTCCAATTGCTGAAGCTTGGACATGTTGCGCACTGAAATCTTCTGACAACCCTTTAAACAATTTGCCTCTCCATACATGGAATTTGGAAGATTTCAGGTGCTAAGCTCTGATACCATGTTAAAATTCCAAAACACATGGTGACACTTCTCTGTTGATTTCTAACCTACCTATTTAGAAAAACAAAAAATTGAAATCTCTATCAAAACTGCAATTTGAATTTTACTAGGAACCGAAAGAACTGAAACACATCAAGTGGAAGAAAGTAGCAGCAAGCACACAGATCCGAAAACAAAAATTACACTAAAAGCTTCAAACTCTACTCTTCACCCACTGCTTTCAACTTTGAAAATGGAATCAGCAAACCTATACCTCTACCTTCTCTTTTAGAGATTGAGAATAATAGGTACAATGAATTTGAGGCATGCAAACATGCAACCTCCTTGAGATTGGTGCCTTAACTACTAGGTTGCATGCACTTCATTAAACTGAGCTAGGCTGCATACACCTTACGTAACAGATGCATGCAAACTTAAATTAGAAACTTAATGCATGCAAACTTCAATTAGAAACTTAATGCATGCAAATTCTAACTAAAGCAAAACCATAAATAGAACTGAACTGCTAAATATAAAATCATCTAAGCTGGAAGTGGAACTAAACTGAGGATGGCGCATGAATGCTTTTGGCATGCATGCACCCTCTATCTTTCTCTCCATTAATGGTCCTGCACCCTCATTGCTGTTGTACGAAATCGCTGAAGGGGGGCATACATGTACTCTCTCTCTCTCTCTCTCTCTCCATAATTACTCCTGCACCCCCATTACTGTTGTACAGAATTGCTGAACGGGGAAGGTCGCCTTGCTTTGGTACGGACCTGCACATTCACACATGCCTTCTCTGTATGCAACCAGGTCTTCTCTGTTTGCTGTTGACATTAATGGCACCCTACTGCACTTTCTGAAATGCTAAAAATCTAACACTCGAAAGGATGAAGAGTGAACTGCTTGAGAAGAAGGCATGCTGGTCCTATTGGAACACAAAGCAGATTCAGCATATACAAAAAGTCATCTCCAAGTGTACAGTCTAGGAAAGGGCTCAGATTAACCACTGTAGAATGTTTGATGGATTCCATAATGGAACCAAAGCACGGTTCAGTGGCATAAATGTCTTTCCATTCTTCATATGCCGCATACCTTACATCAAGGATGTGAAGAACCTTGGCAGGGGGTCTGCTAAGCAAATCGAGCACTGTATTTGAGCTGCTATTTTTTTTCTTAATAACCAAATGGAATTGCTGTATATAGGACATTCGTTTCAAATGATGTTGTGCCTAAATTTTAGATTGAGAAGTTGAAAATTGAAGGAACTGATGATTAGGAGTTTCCTTACTAGGTGGCAGTGCTGCCATTGCTTGAGTGCTTGAAACAACGTATAGACCTCCTTGGCATAGATGCTGTAATTGAGCTTGGTTTGAGTCAATATTTCAGAATGGTATGCAGCTGGGTGTCCCCCTTGCTTAAGAATAGTGCCAATTGTATTTTGAGTGGCATCAATCTCTGTTTCAAATGATTGTTGCAGATCAGGAAATGCAAACATAGGTTCCAAACAAAGAGCATTCTTCAGCTTCTAGAATGTTCTATCTACTTTTAGAATCCATTGAGTCTTGATTGGAGGGGCGAGCTATATGGGAGTAATGGTAGACGATTTTCATATAGAAATTCATGTCTCCTGGAAAACCTGAGATTCAAAATGGTACTAGGAGTAGGCCACTCATTTAGAACCCTAACTTCTTCGAGATTTGTATGAACTCTTGCTGCATCAATAACAAAACTCATGTATTAGCCAGAAGTCTTCCCAAAGAAAGACTTCATCATCTTGGCGTGTAGCTTGTGTTGGTGAAGAAGATCCAGGAGTCAGGACTATGTGGATGTGCTTGCTCCAAATATGCTGCCCAGCATTTGTTATGTATCAGGATATCATTAAAGTAGAACACAAACAAATTCTCCAACACGAGAGCAAAAAATGTCATTGATGATCCACATAAAAGTGGTAAGGGCAAAGGTGAGGCCAAAAGGCATGACCAACCACTTGTAGAGACCCAAGTTAAGTCTTGAAAGCTGTCTTCCATGTATTTTTAGGCTCCATGTGGAATTTGTGACAGCCAAAAGCTAAATCAATCTTGGTCAAGTACCGCACTCACTTGTCTTGGTGAAGAAGCTCATCAATCCTTGAAAGTGGATAATGATTTTTAGGGGGTAGCTTATGGCCCTGTAATCTGTGCAAATTCTTCACTCTTGTTGTTATTTTTTAGGGTTGATGAATGCTGGAGATCCACAGGGTGAGGTGCTAGGTCTGATTTTGTTGTCTTCCAACAGCTGCTTTATTTGTCATTCAATCTCTGTTCTTTCCACAAGTGTGGTTTGGTAGGCAAGGTAATTAGGCAGGGAAGAACTTCAGGCCACGTAAGTAGAATGCTAGTGACTCTAAAGGGAGGGAGCCCTTTGAATTCTTAAAAACATTGTTGTATGAATCTATGAGCACCTGAAGATCAAGGGGAGGGATCTTTCTTTGGTTGTCCTCCTTGATGTGGCAGACCACATGGAGGGTTATACATTTTCTGAGGTTAATGTGTTTAATAATTTGTCATCTAGTAAGTAGAGAATTACCAAAAAAAGAGGTAAGTTTGTAGGTCTTACCATCTTTGTCAAGCCTGAAGGTGTTGTAAATTGTAATAGCCACCATAAACTGTTCTTCTATCAAATTTGTAGGGTTTGCCAAGAATCATGTTGTGGCAGTCTAGTTGAGTAACATGACAGTCCACCGTCTCTTGGAAAGATCTGATAGCTAAGGTAACAGAACACCTTCAGCTGATCAGGGTGGGTGACTTGACAATGGACATCCTTTACCTTCCAAGCTGGTATGGCTTGGGGTGAGTTGAGGTTGGTAGTTTGAGCTCCTCTACCAATTGATGGGATACAAGGTTCTTTTGACTGCCATTATCCAATATTATGCAGGCCAATTTATTTTTGATCTGTCAGTTCTGCATGGATATAGCGTCCTTGTTGAATAGTCCCTGGTCATCAAGATGAGTTGAGGATCAGCGTAGGTAAGTTTGCTGACAGAAACCTCTGAATTCCCCAGTTTCCAGTTGCTGTTTAGCAGGTAGTCCTTTGGTTTTCTTGGCTTCTTTTGCAGGCTTCTTGTGATACTGATAATTGTAATATTTCTTTTTATTGTGGCCAATAAAGAAGGTGGAACTGGTGGCTCCCTTATTCTGTCAACTGCAGTTAGCCTGAGCCTTAGGCTGAGGACTGAGGAAGGAGACTGGTTTACTTTCGAGTGAACTGACTAAATATTTTTTATTTTCATTTTAATAAATAGATGAAGGTGCTTACTCCAAATCTGGTGCAGTATATTTCCTTTTTCAGAAAACCATAGATTAAAATTTTAATGTCTAGTATGATTTTAGATGTTAGTACTTTATTGGTGATTGACTGGAAAAACTGTTTTATATGATACCTTGTGAAATATAGTTAGGTTAAACTATGGCACGAATCACAATCATGGATTGTATGGGATCCCCTAGTTCTCCACTCTAACTGTCGACGCTGCACTTTGCATCACAATCCAAATGAGAGGTGATCTGAAAGTGATTTGATTTGGTATCTTCTGCTGCAGTCTAGCAGGCATGATGTTACGATTATTAATTTCAATAATGAAATCTACAGATGCAACTAGATTTTTCTGTCTTTTGCCCTCATTGCAAGGATGATGGTACCCAGGATAAAGCCCTAGATTGTTCAGGGCACAAGGCTAGGTCAACAACTAATGAATAGATCATATATATAGTTCATCAACAATCGGTTCAGTAAGAAATTAGAATAAATATATCAGAGTGGGATTTGAACCTGGGTGGGGAGGGTAACAACTTTTCCGCAGACCTACTCAAGTTACACCCAATTGACAGATGTGTTTAGATTCTATGTGATTATGAGTTGAATTGAAAGACAGGGAGACCTCCTCCAATCAGAACTAATTTCTTCATTTGTGAGTGTTGAGCATAAAAATGGGGCTGTGGGTTTTTAATAGAGCCAACACAACCCCAAAACCCTAAAAGGGAATGGCGCAACCTTAACAACAACATATTGGCAACCTGGTAAAACTAGGCGTGGATGAGGCCAGGTGCAAGGCCTGGGTGATTTTGATGGCATAGAAACACCAACCGTTCATAGCCCAAAAGACAGCTATAAGAAGTATCCTACCACCAACAAAAAATAAGGAACCACACATACAAAGCCATAACAGTATGCTATATGAAACATTACATGAACATGATGCAGCATTATATGCCCAGAATGGAAACACAGCTATCGTGTCACAAACAGAACATAAACATAACATTAACAGAACGAACATGAAATAATCACAGCACGAAAACAGAGTACAGTAAAATGTGACCAAACATGAACAGTATTTATATTATTAACGGTAAAATTCAGCTTGCCTACATGTATGAATGTGCCATGAGATATGAGCTGTACCTAGAAATGCCCGGTGGCAACATTATTGCAGCTTTATGGTTGTGACTTCAAGGAACACCGCTAGACAGAACTTGAGGCCTTTAATACCCTTCCATCCCAGCAGTTCATAAACTTAATGTTCTTCCAACTGTTACAAAGTCAGCTGCACAGCCTTCCATGGATGCTCGTATCATGGCACTTACAAAAACTATATGAAATATTGTACGTTCAAGTTCACCCAACAGCAAGTCTAACCGAACTGATATAATCACCTAATGGTGGTTGTTTAAAGTATTGTTATTTACACCCTCAATAAAGGTTACATTAATTATCCTAGCAATAATCTGTAAAAGTTTTGAATAATGAAAAGAAGCATAACTTCAAAGGGCGGCGAGGAAAGAATTGTTAGTATATTAAAAATAGAGACTTTGAATAAAAGATAATTTCAAATCTAGAATAATGGACTTTGTACGAAAATTATACCAAGGAGCTTTACTGTATAAAAACATGACTAGGAAATTTTACAACCCCCTTTTTTAAGGACATTGAAATATGATTCAGTAGAAATGATACATGCCACTGGCCAGACGCCAATTTGTTTTGTTCGTATCACTCGTTTGTTTGTCTTTGATCTTGGCAACATGTGATGAAAGAAAATTCGATGCCAACTGTGATGAAATTCGATGCCAACTGTGATGGCTTCTTTCATTGCTTCAAGTCTGTCATGAAAAACAATGTGATAAACAGACGGACAATTACAAAAACTAGATTAACTATCTTTCAATATTACTACTCCTTACTGCCTGCTTATACACAGTTATGCTGGGTAATTCAGATGTAACACTTGTTGCTAATATTTTTAACTATTTACACTGACTCTGACCCAGTAACATATTTGTTTCTGCATTTTTATAAAAATATATATACTTTCTGCAGTTATTTGTAATTTAGGGCACATACCTTGCACAACTTATTGCCATATTGATAGTTAGTGAGAAAGCATGTACACTTTGCAGGGCTGCGTATAATTCTCTGTTTAAAAGGTTTTTCCATTTGGTATTGCAGTTTGCCCAACTACACTGAAAAGGATTTGCAGACAGCATGGAATCTCTAGATGGCCATCTCGCAAGATCAACAAGGTGAACCGTTCGCTGAAGAAATTGCAGGGAGTTATTGAATCTGTAAAAGGTGTAGAAGGAGCATTTAAAATTGAAACTCTTAAAACTGGTCTGGTCTCTTCGGCAATGGTTCCAAATAAAGTAGTAAGTAATAATTCGTCAGTCCAGGGTAAATCATCGCTTGCTGTTGTTGAGGGTGCTGCTAATCATGTTCATGACATGGTTCCTCCGCCTACTAATGAAGAAGTTACAGGCATGAAAACTACTCTTCCTGGGGAAGATTGCATCATGCCTGAGGATTTTTCATCTTCACAGTGCCAGGTGATCGCTACTTTGGGTAGGAGTATTTCGTCAAGATTACAGTCCATAAAGCCAGGTAATCTTCATCAGGTGGAAAGTAAACACGTCTCATTTGTGGATGGAGCAACTAAGGCCATTTCTGAATCAAGGAACAGCGAGTCACCTGAAGAAAGTATTGGGACGCCATCATCTCAAGCTTCTCATCCTAACCTCATTCATAGCTATATCAACTCAATTGAAGATCACGTGGACCCACCTGCCATCTCTGCAATTTCTGGGCTACCGGCATCTCAATGCCATGGAGGTGGAGAAAACTTAACGTCCCAAATGGATTTCATTAGCAATGGAGAAACTTGCTTGCACAAAAGACAAGCTACTTCAAGTATTCTAAAAGAAAGGCATATCGAAACAGCAGTCGATTACAAGCGCAAAAAAACACTTGTTAAATCCTCTAGCTACCAAGAGCCTACTGACTTCACTGGTCAGGGTGAATGTTCAGCTAAAGCTGTTCAGTCAAACTCCCGAAGCCTGTCTCCACAGCAGAGACGTGACTCTAGGATCTTAAATCTAGCAGATTTACAAAGAGACAGGATTATACAAGAGGGGAACAAATCAACAATGTTCAAAGCAACATATAAACAAGACATTGTTCGTTTTCGATTACCTTTGAATGCAGGAGTTTCAGAGCTGCATGTTGAAGTTGCAAAAAGGTTCAAATTAGAGGCAGGGACATTTGATCTGAAGTATTTAGATGATGATCATGAGTGGATTTTAGTAGCTTGTGATGCAAATTTACAAGAGTGCATTGCCATCTTAAATTTCTCCGGTGGAAAAGTAATTAAACTTGTAGTTGATGATATATCTTCAAATGTAGGAACCTCATGTGAAAGTTCTGGAGAATTGTGACTTAAAAGATCCTCCAACCTCTCGGCCATTGTTTCTAAAAATTTGAGTCAATGTTTTTAGTTTGCCTTTCAAATTATAAAGTTTACAGGCAAGCTGTTGTAAATTGCTCTTGCCTCAGGAAGCTTTTGCTGTAATTTAGGTGTTTTTTTCCCTTTACATAAGGAACTATATCCATGCCATCCCTAGACATGGAACACTGTACATTTAGTTTTTATAATCGTGCGTCCCTTTATCTTTTATTTGAAAGTGATTTCAGATTACGTTTAGTTAGAGGCTTTGATATATGTTACTAGGAATAGGAAAACCGGCAGGGGTTTGAGAAACACTATGGTTACAGGATCAAAATTTTAATAATTGGTATATATATAATATATATATAAAAGTACTGTGGAAAATTTAATGGATTTGTGGATGGTATCCTTAATAAACAAAGTGGATTTAACATAAGAGGATTTGGAATAAGCATCTATTGGTATGGAACTAACCAAATACCCAACCACATTGATAACAGCTGATCGATATAACCCTTTACCAAATACCCGACCACATTGATGATCGATATAACCCTTAACCTCTCAATGAGATTCATCCATGCTTAATTAAAAAAAACAAAAAAAGTTTTGATATTTTTTTTTCTTGTTCTTTATAGAATACTGGTCAGAACATTGAATCATTAATATAATCTTTAACTATTTAAAGAACGTTTTGTTTCATTGCTAATTTAAGGAAACACAATAATTAATTTATGCAACGAAGAATTTTGACCAATTATCTTTACCAAGTGCATTGAAAACTTCTTCAAAATAACGAACATCCAATAATATTTAATAAAATTTACTTTTGACTGGTTAAACTTAATTAATGGAACTCTTTGTAGAGGCAAAATAAAGAGCAACACATTACATGAAATGATTTAAATGCATAATCTTTTATGCAAAGAGACCTTTACCATTTCAGTGGATAATATTTTTATTTTTCTAAAGTTATGTTAGTGGATAATTTAAAAGAAAAATATTTAGAGGCCTTCAAGCATTTCAGTGGATAATATTTTTATTTTTTTAAAATCATGTTAGTGGATAATTTAAAAGAAAAATATTAGTATAGATTGTTGATATGCAACACTTTAAAGGAAATAATAATATATATTTTGTAAAATTAATTGTTTTTTAATTTTTAATTAATTATTTTATTTATTAAAATATTTTTAATATTTTTATATGATAATGATTGAAAAAATGAAAGAGAAAATACCTTATTCTTTCATCCACTTATAATGGGCACGCACAAGGAAGGGAATTTGCTTTCTCCAGTAAATTTGTAGACATACATTTTCACTTCTCTTTCAAATTAACTGGATTAATTCGTAAACAAGTGATAGAACATTTGTGGTCAAAAAATGCATGACATATGAGGACGACTCTGAGAAAGATCTGTGAAAAGTTTGTCATATGACACCATCCTTGTATGTTATATTGTACTTTAAGTGGTGTATTTGAATGTTACCACCTCCCTTTATTTCCACAATAGATTTATAATTGGTATTTAGGAAGGTTGATGTTTAATGAGCATGATATCTTTGTAAAGTTTGTAAATGTAGAAAATTTATGTGTTAGGTTACTTTTGTCATCTACATTCTTTAGCAAATTGTTGATATTTTACTAAGCAAGAAAAACCACATACATTTTCCAAAAATAAAAAATAACATTATAATATATATCAAGTGTTTTGTCTAACACATTTGACAACAAAACTTAGTAATTGTCCCTATTGGTGCAAATGGATGTCATAGAAGAACCCCATGTATTAAAATGTAATCCGCGTTATGGAAGAGGGATGTGTTTAGGCCATCAATTTTTGTTTAGGAGGCAACTAATAATAATTTTATTGATGTAATTAATAATTATTAACTCTAAATTGTATTAAGTGTAAATGAATGTGTGTAGTCTCCATAATTTATCTATGGCCTTGAAAAGAAGCACAGTGTTGGAATATTTAAAAACCCACTGAGACTTATGATATGATTATTAATCATTTTGATTAAATTCCTAGGTACTAGATTATGCAGTGAGCCACATTTAGCCACCTTTGGCCCACACTTGCCATCTTTAGCCTATGGAGCACACTTAGGAGGATTCTAGATAAGACTTTGTCAGTTTTATTGACTGTCCAGTTTAGTAAAGCCACACTTCCAACTTTTACAACTTTTGTTTAACATTTTCTGCTTTTCAATGGATTAGGATAAAGATAGTCACATGACAACTGTCCTCTTTTGTGGCCAACCCATCCTCTATGATTTTCTCTTCAGTTTCCATGATTAGAAAACTTTTCCATCACTCATTAGCTGACCTACTTGCTTTAGCTAATTCGTGACCTCTTTGACAGATTTGGAAAGTGTTTTTGTCACCTTGGGGGTTTTCCACATTTTAGTATGCCTGCTTTATGAGCTATTCAAATTGCTTGTTTGGCATTCGATTTTCTCTCTTTATTGTATTAATATTGTACACAAATCATTATTCATCAATGCAATGGAATTTTATCCACTTGAGCATCTTTTCTCTTCTTCCTGCTTAATACTTTCTTCACAATTCTTTTATCTTTCTGTAGCAGTAGAATTCTCTTAGTGAAATCTTGATATGAAATCTAGATCCCCTCTGTGAATTCTAATATGGTATTAGAGTGTAGGCTAGTTGAGCAAAGGAGCTCATATTGATTCTAATAAGATTTCCAAAGTCTTTTTTTGGTTACAAGTATTTATAACTTCTACATGGATTTGAAAGTATCAGTTCCTCTTCTTACTCCATTTACAAGCTACTCAGAGTGGAAATTGAAGTTGATTGCATCTTTGAAGAGACAAGGTCTCTATGAGATATCTATTGGAGTCGGTGAAGAATCTTATGAAGAGAAGAGTGATTGGCTAAATGATTGTGATAGAGGATATGGAATTATGTGTCTAGCAATGACTCCGAAGATGCATTATCTCATAGATTACCCCGAGTATCCATTCAAGCTCTGGAGCAATCTGGACATAGCCTTTGGTGTGCAGAAAGAAGAAGATGAAGCCTGGAGCGAACCTAGCACCTCCTTTTCTGCTCTTTCTCCTGATGTCACAGCCTCATACACCTCTCATGATGAAGTTGTTCAAGTTGAAGAAGAAGAAAATGTAGAATTTTCAACTTTTGGTCTAGTTCAAATTGATCAACCTCCTTCTTCCTCTATTGCTTCTCATGAAGCAGATACTTACATGAAGAAGACATTCAAGATGCAATTCCTATTGAAGAGATTTACATTCATTCACTATTCTCACAATCTTCATATTTCAAACTTGAGGATGATATGACAATCATTGCTTCACTTGTTGTGCACGATCAGAGTGCGCAACCTGGTGATCTCTTGGATGTTTTGGAGGAGAAATAGAATTTGAAAGTGATTTATTCACTCTCCTTGGTCACATGCCTACTACCTATTCCTCTATGATGGCTAATCACTTTCCTTAGAACTTCATTGAAGATGGAGAACACATTGTCATTAGTTTGACAAACTTGGGACTCTTGTTCCATCTCATTCTTGGCGCTGATACAATCTCCTTCATTTCTAAGTTTCACGAGCAATCAGATTTGTTTGGAGTTGTTCATACTTCATTGAATCAGATTTTGATTTGAAGATCATGGCTCTAACACCTCATCAAGTCTCTTTTGGATCTGGCACCCTAGTTGGTTCAAAGGTCAAGTTTGAAGAGCACCTCCATTCGCTCTAATATTAGTGGATGTTAGTTCTACATGGTCATAGTCTCCACCCTGCAACTGTTTATATTCTTGATCAAGTTGAGCAGATTCTCCTTCTTCCCAAGCAGAAGATACCTCCAAACATCTGATCAAGTTCACACTACTTGAGTTTGGAGTAGCATTAAGTTTTGGTGTGTTTCATGTCCATTCTTGACGGAGGGTTTTGTTCCCATGAGGTTTTCCTTGTTTCTTAAGTTTACATGGAAATATAATAATGTGGTCACCTTAAGCCTTTGTTAAGTTGGGCCCTAATCAGATTTACTCACATAAAGACATGCTTAAGGGGGGCTGTTGGAATATTTAAAAACCCTCTTAGACTTGGGATATTATTATTAATCATTTTGATTAAATTCACAGGTACTAGACTAGGTAGTTAGGCACCTTTAGCCACCTTTGGCCCACACTTGCCATCTTTATCCTATGGAGTGCACTTAGATGATCATGGATAGGATTCTGCCAGCTTTGATGACTTTCTAGTTTAGTAAAGACGCACTTCCTACTTTTACAACTTTTGTCCAACTTTGTTTGCTTTTTAGTGGATTAGGATAAAGCTAGTCACATGGAAACTGTCATGTTTTGTGGCCAACCCATCCTCCTTGATTTTATCTCCAATTTCCATGACTAGAAAGATTTTCCATCACTCATTAGCATACCTACTTGCTTTATTTAATTCATGACCTCTTTAATAGATTTGGAAAGTGTTTTGTCACCTTGGGTTTTTTTTTGCATTTTAGTAAGCTTGCTTTATGAGCTATTCGAATTGCCTATTCGACATTCGATTTTCTCTCTTGAGAGTGTATTAATATTGCACACAAATATATTAGGATTTATAATCCTCCCTTGTCCAAACTGTCTATTAGATTATATTTGCCTAACTTAGGAGTCATTTAGTTATTATTGGGTCCACTAGTACCATTGGATCCACTTGGCCTAATGGGGCCACATGCACCAGTCACTAGATTATGGGGAACACCGATAGAGGCTAACTGCAACTTCATGCATCAGTTTAGGTGCCTCCTAGACCAATCCCTACAATTTAGGAGCCACTGGGAGTGCCGACACCAACCTTCTTCAATTATTGTCAGTTGGTGACTAGTCAAGCTTAGTTATGCTTCAATTACATTCAGTTAGATGTCCTCTAGTTCAGTTAGTGCCAGTCTTGCGTGGATGCATGTGGATGGGCACCTATTCTCACCTACTTCTCACCTACCACCTCAGTTAGACTAGTTTAATTGATTATTACTGCTTGAGAGGCTGAATTAGATTACTGGAGCTTAGCTAGTTCGCTCCGATAGTAATTTAGACACTTCTAGTTAGCCATGCAGTCAGATTGAGTTGGTATATTCGAATTCATCTCTCATGATTCAAATTCTTCTTTATGTAACACTGTTGTATACTGCTGGGATTAATGAAGTTTATACTGTAATTATACTGAGTAATTCTTGTCTATTTCCTGTGAGATTTGTTTTGTTCAGTGGGTATAATTCATTCATTTTCACTGCAAATAACTAAGAATCTAATAACACTCATTGCCTGAATATAAATGGCATATTAATTCTAACATCGTATCGGAGCCTCCTTAGGCAAGCTTCAAGTCTGTCTACTCTCCATTGTACACCAGAAGCAACTAGGTTTCCACAGAAGTCCTGCAAAGAGTGCCTTGCTTCCTGTGAATTTTTTCAGAGTGGCGGTGTGGGCATGACGGACCCTGAAAAGGTGTACATGTCGAGAGGGGAGGCTTGATTCTGACATAGTGCGAATTGGTTTGTTTTTGCAGTGAATTCTTACAGGTGCTACATAGCTTGATTGAAGATATTGTCTGATCAGAAGGAGAATTGATGGATTCTCAACCTTCCACACTCCGGATCCTAACACCCTGCAACTATGTTGATTGAAGGGCATATATGCAGGTTTCCTTGCAAAACAAGGGCTTGTTCAGAATGACAATGGGAAGGGAGGTTGAACCCCATCACCGGTTGAGAAAAACAAGTTCCTGAATCGCTTAGATGAAGCTTTTGGCTTTCTATGTACTGGCATCTCCAGAGATATCCTCTTCCACCTTGAAGGTTTGAGGAATCCCAAAGAATATTGGGAGATACTTGAAGTCTTTTTTGGCAAGCAAGATGAGCTTCAAGGACACATTTTGGAGAACAAGCTGATAGCCTTACATCCTAACAGTTTCGAGACCATACACCAATTCTTTACAAGATTCAAGTCTCTTGCACTTCAATTTAAACAATGTAGAATAGAGAGAAAAGATGAGAAACATGTGCCCTCCATACTTAGCAAACTAGGTTCTAAGTATTATGTATTTGTCTCTACCTTCCATTCTGAAATAGTTTCCATTCCCAATTGGAAGATTCCCTCACTTGATAGCTTTGCCGAGTCCTTAATACAGGAGCAACAGATGTTTGTCCAGATGGGAGTCCTTTAAACTTCCAAAAACCAAGCTCTCATAGTGCAGACTCTACCAATGCGCAAGCTAAAGGGAGGCATAAGGGGAAGGAGCCTAACGCATCTGATTCGAAGCCTAAAGAGAGTCATAAACCTTTCGAAGGAGCTTAGGGCTCCAAGAAGAAGAAAAAGTTTGAAAAGACAAAGTGTCCCTATTGTATGAGGGGATTTCATCGAGAGAACTCTTGTATGAATAAGCATGTCGACCAACTGTCCGCCCTCCTTAAACATAATGACATTGCTCTTCCACATAGAGCAAAGAAGTCTGATGCTAGACCATAGCCAAAAGATCATGAAAGGTGCCATGCCTTAAAGGTTGATCTTACTTAGTCGACAACATACATTAGAGGAAATTTGGGGTCTAAAATGGGCCTTATAAGAAAATGAACCAACAATAAATTCTTGTGAGTTGGAATTCAAGAACCGATAGAATTTCAATAAAACGAGTCAACCATAATGGTTGACTTGACATATTTTCATAAAAAAAACTACTTTTTGTTTGTATTTTCAACATATCTCCTTGTGTTTTTACTCAAATTTTGACTGGGAGGGCTCGCTGGATGCAGAATTAAATTCCACATCCAACAAGCCCTCCCACTCGAAATTTGAGTAAAAACACAGGGATATATGCTGAAAATACGAACAAAAAAGTAGTTTTTTTTCTTCCTCCAAAATTAATAAATATATTTTATTATTTTAGCTATTATTTTATTATTTTCCTTAGGATTCCCATTTTAGACCTCAAATTTCCTCTAATGATTGATTGATTCCGAAGCATCCAACGACATGGTTGCCTCCAATGAATCTTTCTTTGCCTTCACACTATCAAAAGGGCCTAATATTCACATCTGAGATGACTCCCAAATTCCAGCAGCAGGAAGAGGTTCAGTTAAAATCCAACATGGTGAGTTCAAAAATGTTCTCTATGTGCCCTCCCTCGCAGCTAATTTGTTGTTTGTTTATCAGATGACCTGTCACGTCCCCATGCCTTCGACCGGCGTAGAGGACGCGACTACTAGCTTTATCAGACCACGCTAACCGCCCATGAACATGTACAAGAATAAAAATTGCTGGAAACAGAACGCTTAAACGTATGCATTGAACTTAATTAAGCACATATGAGAAATTATCATGCACAGTTGCAATTATCTATTAGACACAGCGGAAACATCATACATTCCAACAAGCATTCTGTTCAACATGTTCATTTCATTTTCATTAACAGAAATTACAGTTGCAGAAGTAAAATGGACAGAGCACTTATCTTATGAAGAACTTCTTCCGCAACCAGCTACGTCACTGCAACGTTCCACCCAACCATAGGCCAGCGTGCTCTTTAACCTCTCAGCAGCGCTGCCACCCCCGAGCTGGGCATGATTCTCCAAGGAATAAGGAAACTAGCAAGCTTACACATAGCCAGGATACACAAAACACATAGCCAAGCCAACAAAGTTGGGTTTATCAGGCCATTAAGGAGCTGATGAAGGCAATTTGGTAAGCTGGTGAGCTCATTACAGAGCCAAGAACACCTACACTAGAACTAGCCTGACCTCTAAGACACCCATCCACACCCAACACAAGGAATCGGTCCCTTCTCTGCTACACAGTCTCTCAGGCCCTGCATTCCCTTCCAGTGCTATTTAGGGGTGATGGAGAAGAAGGCCAGCCCTCTAGCTCTGTCTGTGTGGTTTCCAGCCACCAGGTTTATCAAGCAAATCTAAGCCAACATCTCTGCTCCTCTCACAGTCCGAAGACCAACCATTGCACTCCGGCAATTAATTTAGCTATTACAGCTTAAACCAGGGAAAAACGACTTCAATCCATCTACAACAGTCCCCAAACGTAACAGCAAAAACGACTCACAACATGGGGAAAACACACAGTCCTGAAGCTTATTAGTGAGCACAACTCACAGCAGGGAAAAATGCCCCAAATAGTCTGTGCGTGAGACCAATAGTCGGTGAGACAGCCAAAAACGTGAATGGCCCTTCACAGCTATGGTAAAAACACATGAAGCTACAAAAACGTGAATGGAAAAATGCACCAGCAGCTCCCAAAACGTGAGGAAAGCAGCCCAATCCCCAGCACTACAAAAACGACCTCCCATCCATGGAAGAAAATGAAGCCAACCACCAAAAACGTGGAATGAAAAACATAGGAAAAACTCCAGCTGCTCCCAAAAGCCCAACGTGAAGGAGAATGGTGAGGAAAAATGGAAAAACGTGGATGCCTGGCAGAATGGCATACGTTTTTGGGCATTTTCCTTGCCAAGGAAGTCAGAACACGTTTTTCAAAAAATGGTTCTCTGCCCAATTCGATTTTTTTTGCCCATACTCTTCCCATTCCATGCAATAACTAACTCAACCACATTCTGGCAGAAATAAATGATTGGGGGAAAAAGACAAGAAAGGTAGTTGACAGCTTGATGGGTCTTTTCATAGACATTTTTGTTTTTTTTCCCATATCCTTATCCTTGTGAAAATCATGCCCCATTCGATTTAGTTGCCGCGACCGTAGCTGGTTGTGTTCATTTTTATTATAGATGCATATTTACATGATGACCAACATAATATATGTCGCATGCCCCGATATTCAATCAGTGACAATTTAAATCCAGAACATAGCATAACCGATCAATGGTGGGGCCTTGGCCTTTAGCTCCACACCATGATCATTTACAATATATACATCATATACATCTAACGTGACGGGGTCAAAACCGGGACATTACATTCCCCTCCCCCTTCAATAGCACTGTCCTCAGTGCGCTACAAAATTGAACAAAATGCTACATTGGTATCGCCTCAGTGTTTCGTAGAATTGAACAAAAATGGATGTGCCAATCGTATGGCATCCTCCAGCTCCCATGTAGCCTCTTCAGGCCCGAAGTGCTCCCATTGCACCTTTACCTGCCCTATGGCTCAGTTCCGGAGCATTGTGACCTTCCTGTCGAGGATGCGCATTGGCTCGATTCGGAACTCTCCCTCGGGTTCCACCTGAATCACATCCCAATTTATCACATGGTTAGGATCATGTACATATCTCTTAAGCAAAGAAACATGAAAAACATTATGAGCTCTAGTGCTAGCAGGCAATGGAAGTCTATATGCAACTGGCCCTATTCTTTCAAGAACTTCAAACGGCCCACAGTATCTTGGTGACAAATTGGCACAACTTCCAAGTTTCAAGGAACTCTTCCTTGCCCTCACTCTGAGGTAAACATGATCCCCAACACTGAACTCTCTGTTCACCCTATGCTTATCTGCATAGCTTTTCTGTCGGTCCTGTGCTGCTTTCAGCTTCTGCCTGATCCTGACAACCTCTTGCTCCATTTCCTTGAGCAATTCTGGTCCAAGCACAATCCGGTTCACTGGATTATCCCAAGTCACAGGTGTCCTACACCTTCTTCCATACAAAGCTTTATATGGACTCAATCCCCAAGGATGCTTGATGTCCATTGTTATAAGCAAACTCTACCAAGTGTAAGTAATCTTCCCACTTGGTTGGTTTGTCCATCACATACATGCGAAGCATGTCTTCAAGCACCTGATTAACTCTCTCGGTCTGACCATCGGTTTGAGGATGGTATGCAGTGTTGAAGTTTAGCTTTGTACCCAAATCTGCAAACAACCCCTTCCAAAATTTGGAAGTGAACTTGACATCCCTGTCAGATACCATTGCCTTAAGAAATCCATGCAATTTGAAAATCTCCTTCATGAAGATCTTTGCAATGTCACCAGCCTCATACGTAGACTTAACTGGTATAAAGTGTGCTGCCTTAGTCAACTTGTCTACCACAACCATGATAGAATCATGTTGTCTCCAAGTCATCAGCAATCCTGTAATAAAATCCATGGAAATAACTTCCCATTTCCATTCTGGAACTGGCAAAGGCTGCAACAAACCTGCTGGATGTTGATGCTCAACCTTCACCTGTTGACATTTCATACACCTTGAGATGTATTCAGCTAGGTCCTTTTTCATACCTGGCCAAAAGTACTGCTTTCTAGCTGTAGCAATTGTCTTCTGATATCCTGGATGACCAGAACAGAGCTTGATGGATTTCATCCATAACAACTCTCCTCAAATCTGCTACATCTGGAATATAAATTCTACCTTTAAAAGTGAGAAGTCCATCTTCTTCCAAATTATATCCCTCGTACCTCTTCTCAAGGCTTTGCTGCTGTAACTTGTCTTTTACCTGCTCATACAATTCATCTCCGGAAACATGACTAACAATCTGCTGCCTCAAATCTGATTGGAAAATACTAAGGGATACCACATGCATTTCTTGCATCTTCCTGCTGAGTGCATCAACTACCTTATTTTCCTTTCCTTTTATGTGCTTGATTTCAAAATAAAACTCACATAAAAATTCTAGCCATTTTGCTTGCCTATCATTCAGAGTAGGCTGATCAAATAGATACTTCAAACCACAATGGTCTGTTCTGAGCTCAAATTTCCTACCCATCAAGTAATGTCTCCACATCTTGAGAGCATGTACTATGGCTGCAAGCTCTAGGTCATGAGTGGCATAGTTCTTCTCATGATCCTTCAGCTTTCTTGACTCATAACATATCACATGGTTGTCCTGCATGAGGACCCCTCCAAGCCCTTGTCTGCATGCATCAGTACACACCACAAAGTCTTTCTCTGGATCTGCAACCTTCAATACTGGTGCACTAGTGAGAAGACTCTTCAACTGCTGGAAGCTTTCTTCACACCTCGATGTCCATTCGAACTTCATCCCCTTCTTTTGCAAAGAAGTGATGGCATGTGCAACTTTGGAGAATCCCTCAATGAATCTCCTATAGTATCCTGCAAGTCCCATGAAAGATCTTACATCTGTCACATTTCTTGGAGTAGGGCAATTCATAATGGCTTCAATCTTTTCAGGGTCTACCGATATACCCTCCTCTGAGATAATGTGACCCAAGTACTGAATTCTATCCCTATAGAAGTCACACTTGCTCAGTTTTGCATACAACTGATGCTCCCTGAGCAAACTCAATGTCAATCTCAAATGCTCTTCATGCTCTTCCTCATTCTTAGAATAAACAAGAATGTCATCAAGGAAAACAAGAACAAACTTGTCCAAATATCTGCTGAAGACACTATTCATGAGGCACATAAATGTAGCTGGTGCATTCGTGAGACCAAATGGTACCACTACAAACTCATAATGCCCATACCTTGTCCTAAAGGCTGTCTTATGAATGTCTTCATCCTTGATTCTCACCTGATGGTAACCAGACCTCAAGTCAATCTTGGAAAATACCTTTGATCCTCTCATTTGATCAAAGAGGTCATCAATCCTAGGCAAATGATACTTATTCTTCACGGTAACCTTGTTTAACTGTCTGTAATCAATACGTAATCTGAGTGTACCATCTTTCTTCTTTACAAACAGAACGGGTGCTCCCCAAGGGGACACACTCGGTCGGATATACTTCTTGTCCAACAACTCTTGCAGTTGCATCTTCAATTCTAGCATCTCCGGTGTACTCATCCTGTAGGGTGCCTTGGACACTGGTGCCGCTCCTGGCACAAGTTCAATAGTGAAGTCAATGTCTCGCTTTGGAGGAAGCCCTGGAATCTCATCAGGAAACACATCCCTGAATTCCTGCAACACCTGATAGTCCTCCAACCTTGGAGTTTCATCTCTTATTTCCTCCAAAATCTGAGCTGCATACAACTGGCAACCCTTCCTACAGAACTTCTTTAACTGCATAGCTGAAACCTGCCGTACTGAAATCACCTTTGGAATACCCTTCACAATTACTAGGTTCCCTTCTTCATTCATGCATTCAAAAGTTTTATTGTAGCAATCAAGCTTCACCCTGTGAGCTTCTAACCAATCCATTCCAATGAGAACATCATAGGAACGAAGCGGTAGAACATTCAGATCTACACACGTGATCAGTCCATTCATGACCAATGGACATTTCTCTACCACTTCACTGACCTTTCTCTTAGTTCCAGTGGCTAGCTGAACTAACCAAGACTTTCTATGCTTTACTTTCTTAAAAGCGCAAATTTCCACTACTCTAGGAGTAATGTAATTGTGAGTAGAACCAGGGTCAATCAAAATAGAAACAGATTGCTCAGCAATCTTACCTGCTACTTCAACCACAGCTGACTGGTGATCTGCCTGGCGGTCCTCCAGTGCTGCATAAATTCTAGGAACTGCCCTTGCTACTTGACCCACTGTTTTTGCTTCTTGAACGTTATAAGCTGGCCTTGCACTCTCATTCTCGAGCGGACAATTCCTGCGCATGTGGGGTCCTCCACATTTCCAACATTGAAGTGGCCCTCTATTCTGTTGTGGCTCGTTAGGATTTTCTCCGGTCACTCCAATTGGCTTACTTGCAGCTTGAGATGGCTGCTTCTGCTGATTCCTGAAGCTAGAAGGTTTGAAACCTTTCTTTCTCTGGTCAAACTTCTCATTCTTCTTGTCCTTCCATGCCTTATGGTAATCAGGTTTACCCTTGCTTTGCTCATAGAAATACTTAGCCTTTCTTATTGCTTCTTCAAGAGTTCTAGGCTCATAAAACTCAATTCTATCTTTGTAAGACTGAGGTAATCCACTCAGAAAACGCTGGACCTTTACTTTTTCATCTCGGATGTACCGAACATACCTCAACAGCTCCAAAAACTCATTAGCATACTCTTCCATGGTCTGCTGTCCCAATCTTAGCTCATGGAACTCCTTGATCTTGTCATCATAATACCTGTCAGAGAGGTATTTCTGCTTGAAATACTTCTTGAACTGTTTCCACTTTAGTCTCCTTTCACTGATCCTCTTCACTTGCTTGAAGTGTTCCCACCAAATGGATGCTCTTCCATTCATATTAGATATGGCAACTCTTGCCTTCATGTTTCCTGAATAATCATGAACTTGAAAGTACTTTTTAATCCCAAGAAGCCAAGCTTCAGCCTCTTGTCCAGTCTTTACCTCACCATCAAATGTAGGAGGTTTAGCTTTCTTAAATTCATCTCGAGTGCGATCCCTATAGTGTCTCTTTCTTTTTCTTTTATGGGACAGTGAACTTGAATCCCCGCTAGATTCTTCAGAATCAGATGACCCACTAGGAGTCCTTCTCCTTCCCCTAGTACTGCTCTTACTGCCTTCTGGCTTTGCTGTATCTCGTCTAGAATCTATCTTCTTATGCAAGTCTGTCAAACTCTGCAACATTGCAGCATTCAACTGATGCTGCTCTTCTTGGGATTTTATTAGGCTTCTCATAGTAGCTGCAACATCTGACGGTGTCTCTTGGAATCTCCTTCCATTAGACTCTATGTCATCATTTCTATTACGGACATTCTCTCCCATGGCACCTTCTGCTTGCTCGAAGGAATCCTGAGCATCATACCCATCACGGGTTCTCATAACTGAACCACCCCTTACTTACCAAACTGCACTACCTGGAATACTTCCCTGGAAGGTGATTATGTCTCTGCAAACGTGTTAGCAACACACTGTTAGATACATAGTCATCAATATAAACCATCATTACTTACCTTTTTCTTGGAATAACCATAAAATAACAATTTGCCCAAACACTAGTTTTTTTTTTTTCTTCCTCAAGGAATGACTGTCTAAAGGGGACGACGGGGGTCAAGGGGGCTTGCCCCCTTGGACTGCAGGACGGATTGAGGGCAGCGCCCTCGTTTTTTTTTTTTTTTTTTTTGGTAAATTATTGTTTTCGCGCAATTTGGCGCATTAGATCGCTGCCAATTTCTCTTTTTCGGCCCTGAAGATTCTCTGTAAAACAGCTCAAAAATCCCCCTGGAAACAGTTGAAATCGGCTGGAAAACCCCATGGAAAAATTCAAAATTTTCCTTTCCTTCACATCGGAAGTCGGATGACTCTCCACATTGGAAGTTGGAAGCATTCTCTCTTCCGCAGAATCGGCTCCCGGAACCATTCCTTCCTTCCGCCGAATCGGCTCTCGGATCATTCTTCCTTCCGCCGAATCGGCTCCCAGAACAATCCCTCTTTCGCCTTGGCACTTACGTCGGACGTCGGCGGACTTTCACATCAGAAGCTAAATGGATTTGGCTTCCACAACGGCGAACGGAAAACTTCACCAATTCGTCCGCAACAGCGAACGCCCACTTCACCATCTCTTCCGATTTAGCACTTAGAAAAATTTGGACGTCGGACGTCGGCAGACTCTCAAATCGGGAGCCAAATGGATTTGGCTTCCGCAACGGCGAACTGACGGACCATAACTTCTTCCGATCGGGACTTTACGAAGAACAATTTATCATCGGGCGTCGGCTGGCTTTTTGATCAGCTGGCAAATGCCTTCAGCTTCCGCAACGGCGGACGTTTACTTCTCCAACTCTCCCGATTGGTGAACAAACTCCGAGCCTTAACCCCTTTAACGTGTCGGCAATCGGAGGTCTTTACGATCGGAAACGGGATTGCTTCGCCGCCCGCAACGACGGATGGGAAAAATCGTTGTTCCTCCCGCAACGGCGGAGGTTAACTCCGCGAACCCTTCCGCAACGGCGGAAGCTTTACTTCTCCTACCTTTTCGACTATTCAACATTTCAACAAAATTTTACATTTTCACAGTCTTCCACTGGTTCGGCTGGGCAAAATGAAATGCAACCTCTGTCAGTGGTTCCTCCTTGGCCCATAGAGGCCCATTGCTGCAACCCAAAGCTCTGATACCATGCTGTCATGTCCCCATGCCTTCGACCAGCGTAGAGGACGCGACTACTAGCATTATCAGACCGCGCTAACCGCCCATGAACATGTACAGGAATAAAAATTGCTGGAAATAGAACGCTTAAACGTATGCATTGAACTTAATTAAGCACATATGAGAAATTATCATGCACAGTTGCAATTATCTATTAGACACAGCGGAAACATCATACATTCCAACAAGCATTCTGTTCAACATGTTCATTTCATTTTCATTAACATAAATTATAGTTGCAAAAGTAAAATGGACAGAGCACTTATCTTATGAAGAACTTCTGCAACCAGCTACGTCGCTGCAACGTTCCACCCAACCATAGGCCAGCGTGCTCTTTAACCTCTCAGCAGCGCTGCCACCCCCGAGCTGGGCATGATTCTCCAAGGAATAAGGGAACTATCAGGCTTACACATAGCCAGGATACGCAAAACACATAGCCAAGCCAACAAAGTTGGGTTTATCAGGCCATTAAGGAGCTGATGAAGGCAATTTGGTAAGCTGGTGAGCTCATTACAGAGCCAAGAACACCTACACTAGAACTAGCCTGACCTCTAAGACACCCATCCACACCCAACACAAGGAATCAGTCCCTTCTCTGCTACACAATATCTCAGGCCCGACATTCCCTTCTAGTGCTATTCAGGGGTGATGGAGAAGAAGGCCAGCCCTCTAGCTCTGTCTGTGTGGTTTCCAGCCACCAGGTTTATCAAGCAAATCTAAGCCAACATCTCTGCTCCTCTCACAGTCCGAAGACCAACCATTGCACTCCGGCAATTAATTTAGCTTTTACAGCTTAAACCAGGGAAAAACGACTTCAATCCATCTACAACAGTCCCCAAAAGTAACAGCAAAAATGACTCACAACATGGGGAAAAACACACAGTCCTGAAGCTTATCAGTGAACACAACTCACAGTAGGGAAAAATGCCCCAAATAGTCTGTCCGTGAGACCAATAGTCGGTGAGACAGCCAAAAACGTGAATGGCCCTTCATAGCCATGGTAAAAACACATGAAGCTACAAAAACGTGAATGGAAAAATGCACCAGCAGCTCCCAAAACGTGAGGAAAGCAACCCAATCCCCAACACTACAAAAACGACCTCCCATCCATGGAAGAAAATGAATCCAACCACCAAAAACGTGGAATGAAAAACACAGGAAAAACTCCAGCTGCTCCCAAAAGCCCAACGTGAAGGAGAATGGTGAGGAAAAATGGAACAACGTGGATGACTGGCAGAATGGCATACGTTTTTGGGCATTTTCCTTGCCAAGGAAGTCAGAACACGTTTTTCAAAAAACGGTTCTCTGCCCAATTTGAATTTTTTTGCCCATACTCTTCCCATTCCATGCAATAACTAACTCAACCACATTCTGGCAGAAATAAATGATTGGGGGAAAAAGAGAAGAAAGGTAGTTGACAGCTTGATGGGTCTTCTCATAGACATTTTGGTTTTTTTTTCCCATATCTTTATCTTTGTGAAAATCATGCCCCATTCGATTTAGTTGCCGCGACTGTAGCTGGTTGTGTTCATTTTTATTATAGATGCATATTTACATGATGACCAACATAATATATGCCGCATGCCCCGATATTCAATCGGTGACAATTTAAATCCAGAACATAGCATAACCGATCAATGGTGGGGCCTTGGCCTTTAGCTCCACACCATGATCATTTACAATATATACATCATATACATCTAACGTGATAGGGTCAAAACCGGGACATTACATGACCCATACAGGATCTCACAAGAGAGTTACATTCGACTCGGATTTAGTTGAGATCACATAAAAATCTAGTGAAAGTCTCATAGCTAAAGGTATTGCTAATCATTCTACTAAAGCTTATGAGTTCTCACATTTTTTGCCTGTCTCACCTCCTACAACTTTATTGACTCATGTTAACAACACCAGTAAGATATGGCATGAGAGATTTGGGCATCTCAATTTCAAATATCTCCAGCGACTCCACAACGATAAAATGGTTGAAGGTTTGTCTCTCATCCAAACTTTCGATGGAGTATGTTCTAGTTGCTTGGTAGGTAAGGATCCAAATAAGAGGTATGAAGTTGGGAAGGAGCATAGGGATACCTCTATACTCGATTTGATACATAGTGATGTGGCAGTACCGATTCCCACAACATCCATTAATAGTTGCAGGTATTTCCTCACTTTTATTGATGATTGTTCTAGGTTATGTTGGATATACTTTATGAAACAAAAATCAGAAGGTTTTGAATTTTGTAAAGTGGAGCAACCGTATCCGGTTGCAGGGTTACTAGTTGAATCCGACTATCATTTTGAATGATAAATAATAATATTATATTAGATGATGAATATTACAATGATGTCTTGGCCTTAAATATAGCTTGGACACTTGATGATGAGGAGACACATCCTTCCATAATAACTTAATTAACCTAACTATAATTTATTTAATTATTCAATTATTATCTTATTTTATGTTTGTTACATTTCCACTCCCTTGAAGGAAGCTTTGTCCTCAAAGCTTGAGTATTTTCTTGAATGTCATCCTTCATTTTGAATTGGTGTTGGGATTAGAATCAGACGAGATTTCTGGTGTACAGACTTGCACTTTCTCTCCATTGGTGATTCTGCCCTATATTGTCTGATTGTTCCTACATTTATGGCCTGGGGTCCAGTCATCACCACATCGACAACATATGTTTTTCTTATTTTTTCTATTATCAGAGTAATCTTTAAATGACTTTGATCTATTTTCCATTTCATAGGCATATGATTGAGGTTTGTGGCATTGATGGTCGGGTGACCAAGTATCTGCACAGTACCTGCATTGTGTCTCTTTTTCTTGTCGATAATAGTTATTGCCTCTTGTTTTTATCCATTCCAATTTGCGTTCTATGGCTTTTGCTTTATGTCTTCGTACTTCTACGTTAGGTATGTCATGTAACTTTAACTCTTGTTGGAGCTATGGTTTAAGACCTCCTAAATAGGTTTCGAGTATTTGTTTGTTAGACAACCCAAATACTCGTGTCGATAAGGATTCCCACTAATGTGTGAATTCCTCAACACTTCCATCATGTTGTAATCTGGTAAGTTTACTGAAAAATTCATCTTCTTTGGTTCCTTGAAACCTATTAAAAAAACCATTTGTGAACAAGTTCTAGGTGTAGGTAAAATTATCTCTCCTCCACCATAAGTACCAATTATAGGCGTACCCTTCCATATGCATTAAAGCATATTTCACTTTCTCCTCGTCACATTGAATATTGTAAATGTCGAAGTATTCTTCTACTTTGTCTAGCCAAGCAATGCATTGGTCTTCACTCCCATTGTATTTCGACAATTCTATTTTTGCCTTAGGTGGGTACACTACGAAAGGACGATATTGATTTCCTTTTGCCTTACGTTTTGATGGTGGCTCGGAACTACTGGACGACGCAAGTAACATATTTGAACTGCTTCGTTGTTGGCGGTGAATTTTAGCTTTTTTATTCTCTACTATATTACTGATAGCGTCTATTTTGTTGTTTAATCGTGCCTCCATATCTGGCAGTATTTTTGTTTCTATCTCTTGTTTAAGCATCGCATTGTTAATCTTTATTTCTTTTTGCAATTCTTCTTGATTCTTGGCAAGTGCTTCCTGTGTGGAAATATGAACTGATGCCTCTAGCATGTCTAGATTGTTGACTTGGTCTATCTTAGGAATTAGTCTTTGTAACACCTCGATTAATGTATTATTGTTCTATGTCATGGTGCTCATGTTCTGTGTTAAGGTGTTTATGTTTTGAGTCATGGTACTCATTTTGTCATCCAAGTCTTTTTGTTTTTCATTCAGGATGTCAAAATTTTCATCCAGCCTTCTTTCTAGTACCTGAATAAGCTTGTCTTTGAGTATTGTATTGTTATTTTGCATCTCTTCCTTCAAGCTTTTTTGGTTAGAGACAAGGGACTTGGTGTCTTTCTCCATTTTTTCGATTTGCTCTTTCAGTTCCGCCATGGTCTTGGACCTTGTATGCGGAGGTGTGTATTTCGACGCTATCTTGGTTTTTGAGAGTGATTTTTGCTTTTAATAATAAATATTAATTAATTATTATTATTATTATTGTTTTTTTAAATAAATATAATAATAATAATATTGTTTATAAAAATATTTATTGTTATAACAATAATAAAAATATTATATTTATTATTATAATATACTATTATTATTATTATATAATATTTAATTTTTATTGAATATTGTTTTGTTTTGTTTTTTGCAGGTTTAGGATTCCCCGTGGATGAGAAGGAAGGAGGAGCTGAGCGATTGTGCTGGTGGGTGAGGAGTTGGAACGATGGCGTGGATGAGGAGGACAGCATGCGGAAGCAGGTCGGAGGCTGGTGGATGTATAGAGGAGCAGAGAGCAGGGTGGATGCCGCAGGAAGGAGATGGGGAGATGGAAGAGGGAGGATGGGGGGTGGAACGCGGAGGTGGCGAGGTCGGTGGTGAGGATTCACATGGACGAGCAGTGTGAAGGGAGGTCCGAGCTGTGGAGTGTCAAGGGAGGCCACGCAGGTGATGGGGGTCACGCCGGTAGAGTACTGTGCGTAAGAAGATTCAGCGGAATGAGACTGCGAGCAGGTGAGTTTGCGGGTAGAGAGCAGCGGTTGCGCGAGAGGTGGTGTGGGCGTGAAGGAGGGTGATGGATGAAGGTTGAGGAGTGATGGGAGCGTGGGAAGGGATGGCAGTTGTAGCATGGGAAGAGGAGATAATTGGGATAACGAGTGCTGAGGAGGTTGAGAGAATTGGCTGAGAATTGGGTGTGGACGGTTCTTGTGTGTGATGGTTGGCGAGGAAGGAGAACGATGTAAGGAGTGATAGGCATTGAAATGGAGCAGCCGAAACCGAGCTCAAAGGTGGGAGGCGCTGAATCTCAGCTCATCTTAGGAGCGAAACTGTTCTAATACCAAATGGAGCAACTGTATCAGGTTGGAGGGTTATTAGTCACTATCATTTTGAATGATAAATAATAACATTATATTAGATGATGAATATTACAATGATGTCTTGGATTTAAATATGGCTTGGACACTTGATGATAAGGAGACGCCTCCTTTCATAATAGCTTAATTAACCTAACTATAATTTATTTAATTATCC
Organism: Pseudotsuga menziesii; assembly: GCA_001517045.1. Lineage (NCBI taxonomy): Eukaryota > Viridiplantae > Streptophyta > Pinopsida > Pinales > Pinaceae > Pseudotsuga > Pseudotsuga menziesii. Next base: position 375,503 of record LPNX011042428.1, on the reverse strand, counting down.
AATTTTTATCTTATTTTATGTTCGTTACATAAAGTTTTTATAGCTATGGTTGACAATATTTTCATGAAAAAGATCAAGTCCATAAGATATGATGAAGGAGGAGAGCACATTAAAAGAGAGTTCCAACATTACTGTGAATATGAAGGGATTCAAATGGAACACTTAGTTCCATACACACCACAACAGAATGGTGTGGTTGAGAGGAAAAACAGATCACTGAAAGAGATGGCAATATGCCTTGTCCATGCCAAGAATCTTCCTCCTTCTATTTTGGTAGAAGATGTAAACCGTGCTTCGTATTTGTAGAATAGGGTGCCTGATAAATAAGTGGTTGGGGCCACTCCATTTGAAGCACTGCATGGGCATAAGCCCAATGTCTCTCACTTGAGAGTTTTTGGTTCCAAAGCTTGGGCCAGAATACCCATTGATAAGAGAAAAGCCTTCCAATCCCAAAGTAGCGAATGCATTATGCTGGGATATGCAGAAGATGCAAAAGCATACAAGTTGATGGAGGTTGCAACTAGGAAATGCTTCATTGAGCGGAATGTTCAGTTTGAAGAAGAAAAGTTGGTTGATGCACCACCATCCAAAGCACAAGAAGGTATAACCACTCTTCCACCATTTTTTGATGATGATGATTTGTTACATGTTTCAGATTCAGATGAAGAGGATCAAGACCAACATGATCTTGTTATTGAGGCTGAACATCATGTGATTCTAGATCCAGATACAACATGCATTTCAAACCAAAGGTCTAAGCCTAGATGGGATCAAAAGCTCATTGCTGCAGCTGGGGATGGTGCTCAAAATCCAAAAGACAAAAGGAAAACTAGGTCCCAGTATCAGAATGAGCACGTTTCTCTCCCTCTCCCTCTCTCTCTCTCTCTCACATATTCCCTCCCTACAGAGTGGTGCAACAAAGTTCCAGGAAACTACATGATGGTAGCGAATGATCAACTACTTGGCCCACAGAAGAAGAAACTTGATCATTCTCTACCTCTTCCATACAAAAGAAACACACACATTCATTAGTTCAGAAGGACATTGAGAGGTTCACATGCACAAATTCAGGATGCTGCTGCACAGAAGAACCATGCTGCTGCATATAAACTGCAATTTGCAGCAGAGTTTTTAACAACTTATTTTCTAGGGAGGAAACTTCTTTTCTTCTAAAGGTAGCTTGTATTTTCCTGTTCCTGCTTATTTTGAGGGGAGGGAGAGGGGGGTTCCCATAAGGTTTTCCCCTATTTCTGCAGTTTATTAAGCAACATTTTTTTCATCTTTTAGATTGTATATGGATGACTTTTGGCCTTGTTTCCAGGGCCCACAGTTGTCCAAGTTATGATTCATGGGGGTGTTAGAATTTATAATCCTCAATTTTCCAAACTATCTATTAGATTATATTTGCCTAACTTAGGACTCATTTAGTTATTATTGGGTCCACTTGGCCTAATGGGGCCACATGTGTCAGTCACTAGATTATGGAGAACACCGATAGAGGCTAACTGAAATTGACTGCACCTTCATGCATCAGTTTAGGCGCCTCCTAGACCAATCCCTACAATTTAGGAGCCACTATGAGTGCTGCCACCAACCTTCTTTAGTTGTTGGCAGTTGGTGACTAGTCAAGCTTAGTTATGTTTTAGTTACATTAAGTTAGATGTCCTCTAGTTTAGTTAGCACCAGTCTTGCATGACTACATGTGGATAAGTGCCTATTCTCACCTACTTGTCACCTACCACCTCAATTAGACTAGTTTAACTAGTTATTACTGATTGAGAGATTGAATTAGACAACTGGAGCTTAGCTAGTTAGCTCCGATAGTGATTTAGACACTTTTAGTTAGCCATGCAGTCAGATTGAGTTGGTAGATTAGAAATCATCTCTCATGATTCGAATTCTCCTTTATGTAACATCGTTGTATACTGCTGGGATTAATGAAATTTATACTGTAATTATACTGAGCAATTCTTGTCTGTTTCCTGTGAGATTTGTTTTGTTCAGTGGGTATTATTCATTCTTTTTCACTGCAAATAATTAAGAATCTAATAACACTAATCACTTGAAGATCAATGACATATTAATTATAACAAAATCACTATTAATAAACACAATGGAATTTGTTCCACTTGAGCATCTTTTCTCGTGTTTGCTTAATACTTTCTTCACAATTCTTTTATCTTTCTGTAGCAGTAGAATTCTTTTAGTGAAATCTTGATATGCAATCGAGATCGCCTATGTGAATGATAATACAAAGTATCCTGACAAACTTTAAAGTTGAAAGTATATGTATTTTTTCCCATCTTCTAACCTCTTTTTAAAATTTTTCCATCTTCAACAAAAAATCATGAAAATAATATTTCTTATTTTTAGCATTATCACAAAAATTGTCGAGAATATTCATTTAAAACAAAGAAAATCTGATAGAATAAGTTCTTTGAGACACATGCTTACCTTCTAAATTACATTCCCCATTATAAAATGACATTTCATTTCTTTTTTTGAAAACACCACTTCCCACAAGGTTTTCTTATTATTGCAAAATGAATTTTTACTCGATATTACAAAATATTATTTCGTTCAAATTATTTTAAAGAAATAATTAATTAAATCCAAAAAATTAAATACCTTGATTTGATTTAAACATCACTAAACTAATAAAAATTAAATTACGTTGATTTTTTCTGTTGTCTCCGTTGAAAGTTCAGGTAGAATTGCTTTTTTAATTAAGAGCCCTATTACTCACCCCCTTCAAAATGTAGCCAATATAAAAATTGCTAAAATAAGGAGATAGATGAAATTAAGTATAAGGAATCAAGACTCAACGACTCTTAAAAAAACATAAACATGAAGATTAAATAAATTATTGAAAGGGTTTAGAAACGAGAGGCAACTTGTAAACAAATTCATTTTATACTAACATTTTTCATGTTTTTTTTTAAAGTAGTGGCTTATTCTAAATAAATGAAAAAATGTTGGAAAGTAATTCTTAGAATTCTTGGTGGTTATGCAAAATTTTATTTTTAAAGTATTGGCTTATTCTAAATAAATGAAAAAAATGTTGGGAAGTAATTCTTGGAATTTTTGGTGGTTATGCAAAATTTTAAATAAGTTATAAAGTTAGGTAGCTTTTTTGAAGTTTTATATTTCAATTTTGTTTAGTTGTTGGATTACATTGTGAAGTAGTATGTTATAATGGATGATGAATTCATTGAATATGATGAATTGATCACAAACTTATTTTTGGGTTTTTATTTTTATGTATATTTACTTCATGATATGAAAGGTACCATCACATATGATGTGATGTGATATGAAAAGGTACTATCACATATGATGTGATGTATTTATTAATGATATTTTATGTGTTGTAAATAATATATGGCAATTTTTTGAATATGATGAATTGATCACAAACCTATTTTTTGGGTTTTTATTTTCATGTGCATTTACTTTACTGAATATGATGAATTAATCACAAACTTATTTTTGGGTTTTTATTTTTATGTATATTTACTGCATGATATGAAAGGTGCCATCACATATGATGTACTTATTGATGATATTTTTTTATGTGTTGTAAATAACACATGATAGTTTTTGTGTGTGTTTTGAATACTATTTATGGTATATAGGTGTCATGATATAAATACATATTTAATAAAAAAAGTGGGTCAAGAAACATATTACTAGTGTGAAAATGAACGAAACTTGTGACTTCTAAAATTCAGGCTCAAAAAATCATTTGAATAATAATCTTCATTTATCAATTTAATTTAATTTAACTTAATATCTAAATTTTTATAAAGTATATTTAAATTATAAAATTATTTATAAAAATCATTTTAGTACCTTAAACTCTTAAAGAAATAACAATATAAAATAAACACTGCTTGAAAACATATATAATTAAGTTTAATACAATTAATCTTGACCATTTATTTATCATCTCATTATTACACAACAAAATTTGAACCCAAAATTCGATGAACAAATTCGACCCAATCCGACGAAATTGATTGTCTCGTCAGATTTCATCTTCAAAATTACGAATTGTGAACAATTTTTTTTATTTGATACATGGCATTGTTGGATAGCCGACAATCGTCGGTTATCCGATGACTACCAACGACTACTGTTGATTATCCGACGACTTCCGTCGGATATCCGACATATACATGGTAACAGTAACTAGGGTAATATCGTTGGATATCTGACATATACATGGTAACGGTAACTAGGGTAATATCGTTGGATATCCGACGAATTTTAAATTTTGAAAACTATAAATTATGGTAACATTTCGACATGTTTGCTATACAAGCGGCGGTATGCAGAAATTATATTCTTCACACGGATTGGTTTCCATAAAATAATACACAATTATTTCAATTGTTTTTGTGATTAAAAATAGTGAAGTGTGGAGTTTGATTTTTTAAGATTGACAGTCTTCATTCAAGCTCTTTATGAGAAAATGTCAAATAGCAATATTCCTGATCCAGAAGAAAAAAATTGACAATTGCTTGCTAGATTGTGGGATGGACTGAAAAGAAAGGGTGATTGGAAATGTTATTGTCCATGTAGTCAATGCAAGGGATTTAAAAGGAGAAGAATACATATCACAACAACCAGAAAACATTGTAGGGAATATGGACACGCTGAGGGGGGGACATGAATATCGTCCATTTGTAAGTTTTGCATTATATATGTTTTTATATTGATTGCTTTTGTAAATGTATGTGTTATTTTAATATTTCTTATATTAAGTAATATCTATGGATGGTTTCATGTAATTATAAAGGAAAGACAACCTAAGGCATATTTTTCGAAGGACGTGCTTTCAGAACAAGTACCAGACGAACATGGAGCTATGAATAATGGAGAACAATTTAATGATCGTATTGAAGAAGATTATCATACTAATAACATAGTTGAAGATGATGGTACAAATACATTGATACACAATGCATTTAATGTTAGAATGGATGATGATGATGATGATCATGAAAATGATGACTTTAAATGTGTTCATGATTTACCTCTTCTTGAGAAGGAATACAAACCCTTTTATGAGGGTTGCACCACAAATATTCTCTCTGCTATATTGTTGATATTGAACTTGAAGATTATGAATGGTCTTTCAAACACATCAATCACACGGATGTTAAGGTATGTAATATATTCCATCACATATATATGATCACGCTAAATGTTATCATTGTTCGTCTAATAAAATTATTGTTAATTCAAAATTCAAATTAATATGGATGAAATGTGTCTCATTAATATTGTTTATATATTTATATATTAACTATATTTTTATTTTAATTTGTTGTAGCTTGATAGCTGAATTTGTTTTACCACTGTCAAATATTTTACCTCACACATTTCGAGATTTATCTTCCATCATGAAAGAAATTGGAATGCAGTATGAAACAATTCATGCATGCCTCGATGACCATGCTATATATTATAATCAGTATGAATTTGAAACTGAATGTTCGGAATGTCATATCAGTGGATATCAAATAGATCAAGTAACAAATAAGGTGCCTCACAAGGTTCTTCATTATATTCCCATTATTCCACATTTGCAATGACAGTTCAGGTGCAAAAACATAGTGCAATTTATGGATTACCATGCACGAAACAAAAGTCAAGATGACATTATTTGAATGCTTGCAGATGGTTATGCATTTAGAGATATGGAGGAAAAAATGGTCTCACTTTAAGTAAGAACCTCATAATCTTAGGATTTCTTTGGCAATAGATGGTCTAAATTCATTTGCAAAGATGAGATACGTTTACTCGGTGTGGCCTATTTTTCATATCAACAATAACATTCCTCCATGGTTGTCAATAAAGAGGGAGCACATAATGTTGTCGATGCGTATTCTAGGTATGTGTCTACAACTTTTTTTTTAATGTAGTGGCATTTCTTTTGTCGTATTTTGTTGCATAATGTCATATATATATATTATTTTTCTCTTGTGTATGGTTTATATATCTAAATGGTTGTAATAATTATATATTTTATATGTTCAAATCAATCAGGTAAGTACCAAGTTAAATATATAAATGTATATATCGATCCTCTTATTGACAAGCTACTAAAGTTATGGAATGACATCACTATGTATGACATATCTATACCAACACGACGAAGGCAATTTCAATTCCATGTAATGCTTGTATGGACAATACATTATGCCCCAGGGTTAACCCATTTTTGCGGTTTGTGTTCCAATTTAGATGCATTTATTTTTATGAACTAGTTAATATATTATGCACGCATGCTTTTTAAAATAATCCATTCATTTTATATATAATTATAATTGACATATATAATCCATTTCTGTATGTAGGTCTTCAGACAAAGGGAAAATTCGCATGTCCAGTTTGTGGTCCTAAGATTAAATTTCATCGTTCCAAAAGTTTAGGAAATGAGGTGTTTAATGAGTATATGCACTTCCTCTCTAAGAATGATAGGTATCGAACTACCGAAATACATTTGTTCAATGGGAAGCAAGAGACTACATTAAAACCGCAGAGAATGACACCTCACATATGGAAGTTGCAATATAATAGAAATTGTCAAGGTACGTACGAATCATCGTATATGAAATGTTATGAAATTTTGTTTATTGTGTGTTGTTCACTGTAATTGACATTTATCTATGTAATTTATTTTTAAACTATGCTTCATGATGGCCATCGTGATCATGAAGGAATTAATGAGCTTCCATGAGGAATGAAAAGTTATCCTAAACAATTCAGTAGGTTTCCCTACTATGAGAACCTACAAATTGCTCATCTGTTTGATGCAATGCATATTGGAAAGAATGTGGCTGAAACATTATGGAGAATATTGGATGGAAGGAGTGAGAAAGAAAAAAATGTCAAAATTTGTAATGACATTCAAGAAGCCAACCATGCAATGAAAGACGCCATTCAATTTCATAGAAACAGAGACCAAATTAATATAAATTAACTTCCATGGATTTTAACGGAGCAACAAAGTATTGTTGTAAAAGAAGTCATGCGAAAAATTAAATTTTCCACCAGATTTTGTGCAAACATGAAGAATATCATAACAAAGAAAGGTGATTTTGCGGAGGTGAAAACACATGACTGAAATATCTTCATGAAGGTAATTATTATGGTATGCATATAACTATTGTTATATTAACGAGATTCTAGTGCATATTCTTGGTATTTTTTGTCTACTTATTGTAAAAAAAATGAAACAATTTGTATATTGTTACAGTATGTTCTATCTCTCTCTCTCCCGGACAACTTTGACAACAATGTCAAACAAGTTATATATAATCTTGGGAAATACATGAGGTAAGACACAATTTTTTGCATGCGTTCACAACAAAATTTGAACCCAAAATCCGACACAATCCGATGAAATTTGACTGTCTCGTCGGATTTCACCTTCAAAATTACGAATTTTGATCATTTTTTTTATTTGATACACGACATTCTCGAATATCTGATGGCCATCGGAGATCCGACGACCACCTTCACTTATCCGACGACTTCTGTCGGATATCCGATATATATATGGTAATGGTAACTAGAGTAATATCGTCGGATATCCGACGAATTTTAAATTTAAAAAACTATAAATTATGGTAACATTCCGACATGTTTGCTATACATGCTACAGTATGCAGAAATTATATTCTTCGCACGAACTGGTTTTCGTAAAAGAGTAGACAATTATTTCAATTGTTATTGTGACTAAAAATAATGAAGTGTGGAGATTGATTTTTTAAGATCGATAATCTTCATTCAAGGTCTTTATGATAAAATGTCAAATAGCAATATTCGTGATCCAGACGATCATAATCGATAATTGCTTGCTAGATTGTGGGATGGACTAAAAAGAAAAGGTGACAGAGAATGTTATTGTCCATGTAGTCAATGCAGGGGATTTAAAATAAGAAGAATAAAGATCACGACAACCAGAAAACATTGTAGGGAACATGGACACACTGAGGGGGGACATGAATATCGTCCATTTGTAATTTTTGCATTATATATGTTTTTATATTGATTTCTTTTGTAAATGTATGTATTATTTTAATATTTATTATATTAACTAATATCTATTGACAATTTCATGTAATTATAAAGGAAAGACATCCTACGACATATCGTCCGTATGACGTGCTTTCAGAACAAGAACCAGAGGAACATGGAGTTATGGATAATGGAGAACAAGTTAATGATCATATTGAAGAAGATGCTCACACTGATAACATAGTTGACGATGATGGTACAAATACATTGATCCATGATGCATTTAATGTTAGAATGGGGTATGATGCCGATGATCATGGAAATGATGACTTTGATGGTGTTCATGATTTACCTCTTCTTCAGAAGGCATACGATGAGGGCTCCAACACAAATATTCTCTCTACTATATTGTTGATAATGAACTTGAAGGTTATGAATGGTCTTTCAAAGACATCATTCACATGAATATTAAGGTATGTAATATATTCCATCACATATATATGATCGCGCTAAAGGTTATCATTGTTTGTCTAATAAAATCATTGTTAATTCATAAGTCAAATTAATATGGATGAAATGTGTTTCATTAATATTGTTTAGATATTTATATATTAACTATATTTTTATTTTAATTTGTTGTAGCTTGATAGCTGAATTTTTGTTACCACCGTCAAATATTTTACCTTGCACATTTCAAGATTTATCTTCCATCATGAAAGAAATTGAAATGCAGTATGAAGCAATTCATGCATGCCTCGATGATCATGTCTGGAATGTCATATCGGTAGATATCGAACATATCAAATAACGAAAAAAGTTCCTCGCAAGGTTATTCATTATATTCCCATTATTCCACGTTTACAATGACTATTTAGGTGCAAAAACATAACACAATTTCTGGTTTACCATGCACATAACGTAAGTCAAGATGATATTATTCGAATGCCTACATATGGTTCTGCATTTAGAGATATGGAGAAAAAATGGCCTCACTTTAAAGAATAACCTGGTAATCTTATGATTTCTTTGGAAGCATATGGTGTCAATCCATTTGCAGAGATGAGATCCGTTTACTCGGTGTGGCCTATTTTTGTTATCAACAATAACATTCTTCCATGGTTGCCAATAAAGAGGGAGCACATAATGTTGTCAATGATTATTCCAGGTATGTGTCTACATTTTTTTTAATGTAGTGGCATCTCATTTGTTGTTCAAATCAATCGGGTAAATACCAAGTTAAAGATATGGATGTATATATTGAACCTCTTATTAACGAGCTACTAAAGTTATGGAATGATATCACTATGTATGACGTATTTATACCAATATGACAAATGAAATTTCAATTCCATGCAATGCTTGTATGGACAATACATGATGCCCCAGGGTTAACCCATTTTTGCGGTTTGTAATTATAAGTTCCACTTTAATTGCATTTATTTTTATGAACTAGTTAACATATTATCCACACAAATTTTATCAAATAATCCATTTATTTTATATATAATTATAATTGACATATAATTTAATCCATCTTTATATTTAGGTCTTCAGACAAAGGAAAATTTGCATGTCCAGTTTGTGGTCCTAAGATCAAATCTCGTCGTTCCAAAAGTTTAGGAAAGAAGGTGTTTGATGACTATAGGCACTTCCTCTCTAAGAATCATAGGTATCGAACTAATGAAATACATTTGTTCAATGGGAAGCAAAAGACTGCATTACAACCGCAGAGAATGACACCTCACCTATGGAAGTTGCAATATAATAGAAATCGTCAAGGTACATACGAATCATCGTATATGAAATGTAATAATTTTTTTTATTGTGTGTTGTTTAATGTAATTGACATTGATTTCTATAATTTCTTTTTAAACTATGATTCTTGATGGTCATCATGATCATGAAGGCATTAATGGGCTTCCACGAGGAATGACAAGTTATCATAAACAATTTAGTAGGATTCCCTACTATGAGAACCTACAAATTGCTCATATGTTTGGTACAATGCATATCAGAAAGAATGTGGCTGAAACATTATGGCGAATATTGGATGGAAGGAGAGAGAAAGAAAAAATTGTCAAAATTTGCAATGACATTCAAGAAGCCAACCATGCAATGAAAGACGTCATTCAATTTCATAGAAATGGAGACCAAATTAATATAAACCCATTTCCATGGATGTTAACGGAGCAACAAAGTAATGTTGTAAAATAAGTCATGCGAAAAATTAAATTTCACACTGGATTTTGTGCGAACATGAAGAATATAAAACAAAGAAATGTGATTTTGTGGGAGTGATAACACAAGATTGACATATATTCATGAAGGTAATTATTACGGTATGCATATAATTATTGTTATATTAACGATATTATAGTGCATATTGTTGGTATTTTTTGTCTACTTTTTGTAAAAAAAAATGAAACGATTTGTATATTGTTACAATATGTTCTACCTCTCTCTCTCCTGGACAACTTCGACAACAATGTTCTACCTCTCCCTCCACCTCTCTCTCTTTTGGGAAATACATGAGGTAAGTATCGTTTTTTTGCATGCGCTTCATGTTTGTTTAATTCATTGGAGAACTTATATTTGATTTTTGTGCACTAATTCATGTTATGTAATATATTGTTATTTTTTTGTTAAATCTCGTGATTGGTTTGCATAACTTGTAGATGGTTGTCATCTAAATAAATCCATAAAGAAGATATAAAGTATTGGAAGAAAGAAATTCCTCATCTCGTGTGTGAAATACAGAAGCATCCGCCTTATGCATTTTTCAATGCACAAGAACACTACCTCATACACCAAGTTGAGGAGATTGAATTGTGTTGACTTGTACACTCAAGGTCCATGTGGATGGTTGAGAGCCACTTGAAAATTTTGAAGGGTTTGGTTAGACAATGAGAACATCCCGAGGGTTCTATGATGGAGAGATATATGGTATACCAAAACATGGTGTATATTAGTGAATATATTCCTAAATTAGCGTCAAAGCTCAATTTAGCTCGCATTTGTGATCCACACTCCAATAACAATTTCGAAGGGGAGTACCCGAAGGGGAAAGGTAAATCGAGGAAGGTGAAAGGTAATTATTAGCTAGTGGATATTAATTAATTTAATACATTTGACTGCTGATTTTTATGTATATATCATACATATTCTAATTTTAATATTCAATATTCATCAATTAAATGTTTATACTTTGTTAAGTGAATATACATTTGTATTAAATTATAATTTATTTTTATCAAACAGTTGGTCGAGAGTGGGATGCACTTCATTTATATATCACAAACAATATTGACTGGATGAAGGTATGGATTGAACGATGTGAACGAGATGGTCATGGAATATCATGGGAAGGCGTGGCTTCATTGGTTAAGGTAGCACATCGCAATGGAGATACCAATCTTACACAAAGAGAAATCGGTTTAACATATGGTTTAAAAGATAAGCAGGCAAGCATATTAATCAACCACACTATTTTTATTTTTTTGCAAACATATTGATATACACGTTGATTTTTTCCCTGTAGGGAAAAAAATGCACTTAATCATAAATGGATCATGATGTAATCTTTATCATGTGTATGGCTTGTTGCAGGTAAAACACCATAAGGCTATGTGGTGTAATGGATGGAAATATCGCATTAAAAAGTTGGATGAAACGAAGAAAACATCAAATTGTGGGATATCTGCAGTCTTTGAGGTGACCAATGTTTCCTCTAGAAGTGACAAACATACAAAACTCTCAAAAAATTGATACTATGGGTATTTGGAAGATATTCTTTAGTGTGACTTTAACTCCTTTAAGGTAGTTCTGTTCGTTGTCAAATGGTACATGTTACGATTTAATCAACGTGATCTTGATAAAACAATTTTTGAATATGATAATGGATTTACCATGGTTAAGACAAGGTTGTTTGATTAGGACCATAGCCCTAAGTTCTTTCAAGCCAATGTAAATAGGTATTTTACTTTGAGGTTCCAGGTAGAGGGGATTGGTCATTTTTTGTGAGAGACGATCCAAGGGGAAGGCTAGTAAAGTATAAAGTGCCAGAACGTAATGAAGAGGGTCTCGAAGAAGAAGACGATGTTGAAGATGATTAACATGAGTTAGATGATCATGTTCCAAAAGAAGACATCGAAGAATTAGTTGAATCAGATGATGTAGAAGATTATTTCCATGAAGTTGATATCGATGATGACATGATGATCGTAACTGACATTGATGATGATGATGATGATATGGTCAATCCTTACAATGTCGACTCTGGATCAGATGATACATATGATGACCTGGATGAAGAAGATGATGAATTACATTGAAGTGTATGAGGTATGCCTTAATATATCTACTCTATATACTTTGATTTAATATTGCTATAGAATTATTGAATTTTATTGGTATGTATAAATTAACCGTTTCTTAGTGTTTTTGCCACTTTCCTTGTATAATGGCATATTTGTTATAATTAGATACATTTCTTCTTAAGTATGACAAAAACACATTTTTTTTACATAGATTTTGTCGGGTTATGGGGAATTGAGAGTGATCTGAGGGGGGGGGGGGGGGGGGGGGGGGGCCATAAGGGCTTCCACCTTCACGTGGTTGGCCCTGTTCATTAGAGAATATTAAATTATTCTTGAAACAAAGAGAATCTCAGTAAGGCAATGCACAATTATCATGCTAACCCAAATGGCGTGCTTGATCATGTACTGCAAGGGATCAACATTGAAAATTTTAAATTTATGCTTGCTTAGACTGAAATTTGACATGGTTAGAATAGATGCAGGCATTGACGATGTGGGAGGGTTTCCATAATAAAACATTATTGACACTCCATTTGATCATGTACTTGACCCCCCATATAATAAGTGACATGTTAATTGGGACAATGATGATTTTTTTCAATCTGTAATTGTATGGACTAAAATTTGACTTGGTTAGAGTAGACATGTGTGTTGCTGGTATGAGAGGGTTTCGATACTCAAACATGACTCACACAAACAAAATTTCGACAAGAAAAAACAAGGTAACGCATAATATGCTTATTTCACCTTCATTTTTGTATATTGATATTTCACAACCCAAAAATAAGGCGATGCAGCTGATCATGTACTTGACCCCGCATATAATAAGTGACACCATGTGAATGGGGCCAACGTCTAATTTTTTTTTAATTTGTGCTTGTATGGAATGAAATTTGACTTGGTTAGAGTAGACGCATTCATTGACGGTGTGAAATTTAGTTGACAATGAATATCATGATGACGATGACGATGATGTTGTTGTTGTTTATGATGACTGTGATGAATAATAGTGATGACAATGATTATGATGGGTATGGTGATGATGAAGATGATCCCGATCATGATGCCAATGAATACGACGATGATGACGATAATGAAGATGGTGATGATGCTCAAATGTATGATGATGATGGTCGCAATGACAACAAAAATGACCATGATGATGATGCTTATGACGACAATGCTGTTGTTGATGTCGACGGAAATGATTAATCATGTATTTAAATCTTATTTACATCTAATTTACATCACATTTTTCATATCATACTCCTAAATGATGTCACTTAAGGGACACCTAATTACCGATGAGTATGTTATGCCATCAACGTTAAATAAATGTTGATGGCATAACATAGTCATCGGTAGGGAATAACCTAAGAGACGTCATGTAGGAATATAATTAAAAAAAGTGCTAGTTCTCTTGGTACCATTAAAATAAATTAGGACCTCAATCTAGTTCTTCCTTTACAAGATAGCAAGATTTCACCCTATACCTTGGTATATGGGAAAGGGTCCATAGTTTCCATGCATATTGAATTTTATTTTCCATGACTCTTATTTGAGTATTTATGCTTAGGTTGGGACCAACCAGAGTTTGATAAACATCAAACATAAAACAATAATAAAAACAATACTAAATATAAAAAACAATACTAAATATAAAAAACATAAAAAAATAATAAACATAAATCATGAAAAAAGGAAAAAAAACATTTCAAAATAAAACACTCACCTCCTTCCCACCTGCCTCAGAGACTCATATACATTTGATTGAAGAGGTTGTGGATCTCATTGAGGAGGTTGTAGAGGTCGTGGAGCTCATTGAGGAGGTCTGAGAGGTCATTGAAGAGGTCGTGGAGCTCATTGAGGAGGACCGAGAGGAGGTCATTGAAGAGGTCATGGAGCTCATTGAGGAGGTATGAGAGGTCAATGAAGAGGTCATAGTTCTCATCAAGGAGGAAAAATAGGTCACTGAAGAGGTCATAGATCTCATCGAGGAGGTCTCAAAGAAACCGAATGTTGTTGAGAATAGACAAAGGATATGAAATTCCTCCAAAATAGGTCAGTAATCTACCATTTGACCTGACCAGATTACTATGTTAAATTTATCAATGTTGTGGATGCGATTTGGTTTTAGGGTAGGGATTGTACAAAATGTTGAAATCTTAACACGACCCTAATTAACAACCAATACTTTGTGCTTGAACACAAAACAATAGGGATTCCGCAAAAACCTTAGAGAGGGAAAATCCATTAGACATGTGGAAAAATTCGCACTTTACCTCATTGCCATTTTGTTTTCCTTAACTGATTTTAATTCTCTTTATTAGGAGATGGATTGATGAGTTTAGTACTTACTTCCAAGAGTATATACCCCATTTTGTATTCAATTTATTGGAATGTATGGCAGGTAGGATTATTGAAGCCATCACAACCCTTCAGAGGGCTCCCAACACGTACCAGAAGTGTGGTTAAAAATTTGACTGTCATAAAAAATGTTGATTTTTGTTTTTGACATTTGAATAAAAAATGCATAATTCGAATTAAAATTTCATCAAAAGGGTTGTTGTACAAAATACCCATCAAACATTAATTTGGTTTCCAGTGCTAGGTAGAAACTTATTGAGGCATCTGATAATATTTATCATCCTCTACCCGAAGTACTTTCCTAGCCCGTAACAATTTCGGGATCAATCAGGAGTAGGCTTCAATGTAGGTGAAAAACCAAATGCAAATGCAGATATTCAATCCAGTTAACCCTAGTGAAGAATTTGGGGATTTATCAGAACCGAATCTAACCGAGTCCCATATAAGACATTCTTTTCAATTTCATGAGTTAAATTCTCATTTGAATTCCAAGGAATATGAAACCCCTAATTTATGAAATAAATTAGGTCCCTCTGACTCTGTTCTTGCCAAAAGACTTGAAAAGTTTGGATTTAAGCGTTAGATTCACAATACTTCATCGAGATACAAGGCTCAACATTTGTCTCATCAGCAAAAGGGTAATGTATTTCCAGGAAATCAAATAGAAAACCCTGAAGCTAAAACAAAGAGGGTCATGAAAAAAGTTGAAGGGGAAACTAGTCAAGTAATGACAAGAAGAATAACAAGAAGCATTGTTGTGACCTCTTTAGCCAAACTAAAATCACCACCAATTGCGTCTTCTCCCATACAACTTAGTGAATCCAATAATGGAGTTTCAAATGATCAGGATAATTTTGATATCACTGATAAAATCAATCCTATATTTTTATACGATTCCACCTCTAAAACACGATCCCAAAATGCTCGTGATCTTCATTCCAAACAATATGATCAAGAGGTTAATAAAAAACCAAACAAAGTTTATGATTCGACTCAAGGTAAATAAAATCAACATACATAAAAGTTTCTAATGGACACTCAAATTTTAAGGATTTATGAACTAGAAACTTCTCTTAGAGAGTCTGAACTTATCAACATTTTTAGGGATGAAGAAATTGGAGTCTAAAACCAGAATTGATGACTTGGATTGGAAATTTGGAAGCCATAAAAGTAAATAATGTGAATATAAGGTTTCAAGAAGCATATTGCTCAAAAGGATTAATAAGTTGATGAAGCAGGAAAAAATTAACAAGGCCAAAATTACTAAGCTTAAAACAAAATTGAAAGCAACCAAAAGATTAGTGCATGTGAAGTCTTTGTAGACGCCTCTCCGAGATGTTAAATATATCCTTGTTCTATTTTTTGTTTTGTTGATATATCATCTAATAGGAAATATTTAACATTTTGTTTTACTGTCCCAGAATTCAAGTAATTCTCCTACTTTACGCCCTAATCGTTTTGTAGTAGTAATTAGCATACCTACATAATTGTAGATTATGTAGGCATGCTTATCATATTAAAATTAGTTCATCTTGATTCAATTTATCTCACATTTAAAAAATGTTTCTAATCCAACTCATAATTATGTTATAGATGGCGGTTTCATATAGGATTATCTACTATTGTTGTTATATTCCTGTTCATTTTTTAGTTGTTTGAGTGAAAATCGAAACAGTTGAATTTTGTGGCTGCATCAAAAACCCATTCAAGATGTATCTATCAATTGCAAGACACTCGAAGTTTCCAAGTCAGCGATAAAGTTTCCTTATTCCACATTATCAGTTATGAAGATTGAACAAGACAATAAATTATTTTGTTTTAGTGTCGTCATCGAGTAAGTTTTGGCATTAGCCATTAAATTGCCAACAACAAGATTCTTCTCGAACCAAATTATGTGGGTCAAGATTATTCAATTCAAATATGCTAGAGTGATGAAATATGTTAAGTGTCATCACTCCATAGGAAAGAATTTTAGAGATCGACTTGTGGTAGAAATAGTAGATATACTTAGTTTGCAAAGTCATAGGGAGTTAGTTACTCGCAACCATTATAAAAGTTGGAATCTTTTACTGTTATGTGATTCGAAATTTATGTATAAAAATATTTTTGAGTCTGTAAGTGATATCTACTTGGATCATTTGGAAATATTTCATTCATGTCAGCTCGTTGTAATACACTGGTACTATCATTAAGTTTAATTTCTATTATAAGAAGTCTCTGTAGTTCCTTTTTATCAATTTATTAAAACACATATGTTAATATATTCATTATTGTGTGAAATATGGATATTATATATTTTAATCACTATTATTTGATGATTTGATTTCAACAATTATTCATTATCTGTAATGATTAGTGTTACTATGGTTATATTTAGTGTTTAATTATTTCTGATATATTTCCTATTAATCCTTTGATTCCTATTACACGGTTGTAGCATCCCCTATTCCAACTTGTTAATGATGGAAGCATAATCCAAAGAAATTTTCTATTTTATAAATAAGTAAACAAACCTTCAACCATATTTTTTTCACTGAGATTGTATGGTAGAGTATGTGAAGAGAACATCCAAGAAGATGTGCCTCCAACCAATTAATGTTTCCTTAACTATGCAAATTAGCCTAAACTATTTTAATACTGAAAATGAGGGTAACATGATGTGTATGTTTTGAATATTCTTGAAGGAAATAGACTAAAAGTAAACATTAAAAGTAAAATGTTTTCTACTTAATGAGGAGATGGGAAAAACTTCTAACTTAATTTTGATCAGCCCAAATGAATCACTTAAAAAAACACAAGTTGAAGAGCATACACAAATGGAAAAAGGTGAAGTACTATTAAATTCTAAATCAGTGAACACCATCCAATATATATATGTTAGTTGAGATATATAAAATGTAGCATGTTATGTCGGTACAAAATTTGTTTTGGAGGAAGGAACCAAACATCTAATGATAAATGTTAAGATTCACAAAAAAGTTTTTTATTATCTTACCTTTATTCTATCTACTATTTTTTTTGTAAGTAAGAAGACACGCATTATATTAAACTAAAGAAGAGAGAATGATATCTTGAGAGATTTCCATCTGCACCATACAAAAAAAATATGCACCTAGCTTACTTCCCACAATAGTTGTTACCATCCCTTTCATCCAAAATACAATACTGAAACTAGAGACATGGGACCATGCCACCAAGGACCCGTTGTTCTTCTAATAGTGTTAACCAAAAAGATTCCAACCTAACGGTGAAGCCAAAATCCAAGAGACTATTAACAATAGAGATAGAAATAGGTTACGAGTAATCGAACTAAAGGCTCTAAGAGCCTTTGACGAATGCAGAAGTAACACAAATGATCCCAACACGACCTTTTTAGAGCGGAATGTACAGGAGGTATGGAATGCAACCCTAGCACGATTTATCCTCATCCGGATGATGAGAAACCACACGAGGAGGCGTTGGGGGGGCCCCGCAATCCCAGGATTTTTATGAGGAAATCAACTTTGGAATTCAGTTGTTGGATATCCATAGTTATGGAAGCACGCCACTAATTCTGACACGCTCCGGCTGACACATCCGCATGATTTTCCCAGGATGACCTCCCAATGAGGTTTTTCATCACCCAGGAAAGAGAGACGAACTTCTCATAAATACTTACCCTGCCTATAGTATGACCAGGATCTAGGATCCACTCTTCTTCCTTCCGACATTCTGCATGAAGCCTCTTTCTGTCAAGCTCCTCCCATAACAATTTTTCTGTTTCATTAACTCATTGTTGAATTTCTCACAGGAGCTCGAGATCGAACATCCTAGCTTCCCACATTTCCTTTTGCTGAGCTCTGAAAGATTTCCCAGAGTCCTCCTCCTGGTTTAAGTGCGCTTCCCTCTTCCTTTTCGGCCTTCCATGAGGTTGCCTCCCTTCCGATGTTGAGATTCTTCCCAATAGCTTAATCCCGACCTCTTGTTGACATAAGTTGCAGGATAAATCAGACACAAAATTCTTATGTGATTTTTCCCATCACCTTCCATCCCTCTAAATAGTAATTTCCTTATTGAGACCATCATAACCGCAATAGTGGTCATGATACTTTGCATTCATTCCATAGTCTGGATCAAGTGAAACCCACACAGGAAATCATATTTTCCTTTACCACCTTTCATGTCTGCACGTACACTAACCCGACGAAAAGAGAGGTTCCTGATGATGGTTCGAGGCTGCATTAAATCAAGCATTCCATTCACATGGATCAACCTCTCAACCACCTGCCTAGCCATGTGCTCAACGAATGATCTATCTCGTCCCTTGTCCTACCCTGCTTGTGCCATTAGTGCCTTGCATGTCTTGAAATGCCAGGTTCATACAATTGTCCCGCCCTATCTTGTCAACTATCATATCCCAATAATTCGCTTGGACAACCTGGCGGTTCTCCGTTCTGAGGTTTTCCAGCTTATCGACCACCTTGTTACCTTGATGTCTCACATGGATGATCGGGCTGCCAACCCATTAGCAAGGATCCATTTTAGCTTCTCCAACCGGCCCTCCAATCTCCACGCCAGTGCCACCTTAGTGCTATGAGACATGTTTTGAGATTCATTGAAGTGTCTAGAAGAATTTCAAGGAGACATGGCATACATAAAGATAGTTTGTGCTAGTTTGAGATCAAAAGTCCCAAAATGTCATAAAACAAATGTGCAAAAAACTAAATAAGATAATATAATCTATTAATGTTCAACAAATAACAACAAAGGTATGTCAATTGGACTAAAAGAGTACAAGCAATATAGGTATAGTGCAAGAATGCAAAATAAAGTCACATCATGGTATTGAAAGAAGTAAAACATACAGAACCAAGTGTCTAGATAAAAGTTAAATGGTTGACTAAAAGAATATATAAGGTTTAGTGCAAGTGCAAGAAAGATGCTATAAACTAGTGAGTGTCAATGATTAAAAAGGCAGTGTTAACACATGGTGTAGCTAGAGCTAGTTGTCGAGGATAGGTAAGGAGGCCTCAATACAGGCTCCTCATCATAGTCATCAATAAGTATGAAAGGGCCAATGCATTAGTGAATGATATCCTTGTTGGAATTGGAAATCCTAGCCATGAGTGGACGGTGGGGTCAATATATGCTCCTTGGCATAGTTAGCAATCAATGTGAAAAGGATAATGCACTAGTAGGTGATATCCTCCTTGTAGTTGTAAGGGCTAAGTAAGAGGACATTCCTACAAGATCCTAGGGGGATTAAAAGAGTGACGAATTCCAATTCTATTAGTAACTTACCATCCAAGGTTGTTGTAAAGAAACTTCATATGGAAGAATAGTCGTGAAAAGCATAAAAACTTGCAATCATGAATTGCAAATAGGAAAGAAAACTACAATTGCAGGAAATTACAAACGGATTTTAGAAATGGAAGAATTTTGAGAGATAACTTCGAGAAATAAAGAGATACATGCGTGTCAATGGTATGCAAGCAATAAATAACTGTTTTGAAACACTTGTAAATCACCCAAACCAGTTGGAGTTGAGATTTCACAGGGTGTTTTGGGAAAGAAGACCAAAATTGAAAAACTCTACAATAAAGATAGTAACAACAATGTGAAAAAAATCACATACACGAAAGGAAAATGAAGGGAAATTATGCAAACATAAGAGGATAATGTTTTTTGACCAATTATTTTATTATTACAATTATCAACTACATTTTAAGTGAGTGATCATCTTTGACCAAATCACCTATGAAATATTAACAATGTAGGTAGAGTACACAACAAATAAAATATAAATATAATACATATTTAGACTAAGTTTACTAGGAACCAAGAATATAATACATATGGAGAATTTCATTCTGACACCCATATTTTTCAATTGCAAGACCTTGAGAATTTCATTTTGAGAAAATATAAGAATCCCCTGTATCTTACAACACTAGAAGAGACAATTGGGTGCCCAAACCCAGTCAACCCACAATTTATTATCTCTTATTGTCACCAAATATCATGTTTCCATCAAAATAGTCTAGTATTTCACTTCTTTCCTTTTTATTTTTAAGTTATTTCAACAGTGGATATTTATTTTTCCCATGGCAATTTTTTGTTTTCCTGCAACATCATGTACTGTATACCTAAAAAGGATATGGTTGTGGCTGACATTAAAGCCAACAAATTGTATTGTCTTATGGCCCTCAAATGTGTAGCTTGGTGAAGAGGAGTGAGATAAAGTTGAACCTTGAAGTCATGCAAGAGGACGTCTCATCTAGCTGTAATTTAATTTAGAGAATATTTTTTCACTAGTGTCTACTCTATTTTGACAGAATGTAACTAATGACTAGTGGTAAATCCAACAACTCTGGTTATTTGTATTTTACCTCATCAAATATTCATGACAAAGATTAAATCATTGGGTGTGGGTCTCTGGGTACAGAGAAATAATATTTGTACAAGTGGTGAATTACAGTGTATGTCACAATATATTCTCACAGTGTATAGTATTTGTGGTTGTGTGATATTGCATGCATTTTTTACCATATTGCGAGGAAAATGAATATTGTACACCGTGAGAACATATTGCCACATACACTAATTTCTAAATGTAACCAACTGTAGTGAAGTAACTAATGTTTCAGTTTTGTGGTGAAACTTATCACAATTTCCATGCAAGATATCGAGGTTCTGCTAGTCAGTGAACCTTGGGGTTTGTTCAGACCTGATATATGACTCTTGAATGCATCCTGTGGTGGGATGTGACCTTGCGTGTGTTCATTGTACTTGATCTATGACCTTTCTAGAAGAGATTCCAAGTTTATATATTATGTTAATTAGTTAAACTTCATTGTAATTTTTTTACTGTTTATGTTCTGTACATTGGAATTGATAACTCATCTCAAGGACCAATTTAACGCAGTGACCAGTGGAGTGTTCAAGTTGAAAGAGATGAAAATTATGTATGAATTTATTAAAATAGTACTTTTCTAGATCTACCTTTTTTATTTACTTCTGCTTATACAATGATGATAAAATTATATGTGACAATATAACTTGAGAGAGAGAAGAGATTAAAGTCATTGGTCTTGTTGGCCCTATGGGTAAAATGGGTTGTTTTCCACATTTATGGTACACCTTGGTCTTGTGTGTATGGGGGTTTCCTTACCATATTGTTGTGATCCCTTTTGTTGACTTATGGTCCTTCATCTTCTATTTGATCCTAGTTCCCTTATCGTGTGTGGTACCTTGACCGCCTTTGGTATGGTTACTTAACCTTATTATTATGTGACAACATGACCTTTGGTACCCTACTCTAAGTGTACTCAACTTTATTTTATGTTTTATTATGGTAACCACTCTAAAACCTAGGGTATCCTAAGTGACCTTTCTAGTAGACATTCCAAGTTTATATATTATGTTCATAACTTTACTCTTGGAGTATCTTGCCATGAAAGAAGTATATATCTAATATTTGTTGGACGCATAGGGTTATTGTTGTTGTAAAGTTGAGTACACTTAAAGTAGGGTACCAAAGGTCATATGGTACCTCTTCTAGGGATTCTAGAATTGTGTTGTGAATTGTGAACCATGATCTCCAACCGTGAAATGTGAACCTAAACCATCAACTCTCTCTCTCTCTCTCTCTCTCTCTGAAGGAATGTCTTCTAACAACTTGTCCTTACAGTGGAAAGAGATTACTCAAAATGTATGAGTATAAGGCAGATCCAAACCATATCTATCTAGCATTATTATTGTTCTTTAATTGCTATTCATTAGTTAAAATTCATTGTAATTTTTTTACTGTTTGTGTTTTGTACATTGGAATTGATAACTCATCTCAAGGACCAACTTTAATGCAGTGACTAGTGGAGCGTTGAAGTTGAAAGAGATGAAAATTGTGCATGAATTTATTACAGCAGTACTTTTCTAGATCTACCTTTGTTATTTACTTCTAGATCTAACTTGAGAGTGAGAAAAGATTAAAGGCATTGGTCTTGTTGGCCCTATGGGTAAAATGGTTTTTTTTCCACCTTTACGGTACACCTTGGTCTTTTGTGTATGGAGGTTTCCTTACCATATTGTTGTGACCCATTTTGTTGACTTATGGTCCTTCATCTTCTATTTTGTCCTAGCGCCCTTATTGTGTGTGGTACCTTGACCACCTTTGGTATGATTACTTAACCAAATTAATTTTATTGTTTTATTATTATGTGATCACATGACCTTTGGTACCCTAATCTAAGTGTACTCAACTTTATTTTATGTTTTATTATGGTAACCACTCTAAAACCTAAGGTTTCCTAAGTGACCATTCTAGAAGACATGACAAGTTTATATATTATCTTTATAACTTCACTCTTGTAGTATCTTGGCATGAAAGAAATATATATCTTATATTTGTTGGACACATAGGGTTATTGTTGCTGTAAATTTGAGTACACTTAAAGTAGGGTACCAAAGGTCATATGGTACCTCTTCTAGGGCTTCTAGAGTTGTGTTTTGAATTGTGAATCGTGATCTCCAACCCGTGAGCTCCAACCGTGAAATGTGAACTTAAACTATCAACACTCTAACTCTCTCTCTCTAAAGGTATGTATTCTGACAGTTTGTCCTTACAGTGACACGACACGACTAAAAATGTCCGAGTATAAGGCAGATCCAAACTAGATCTATCTAGCATTATTATTGTTCTTTAATTACTATTCATTATTTAAACTTCATTGCAATTTTTTTACTGTTTATGTTTTGTACATTGGAATTGATAACTCATATCAAGAACCAACTTAAACGCAGTGACCAATGGTGCGTTAAAGTTGAAAGAGATGAAAATTATGTATGAATTTATTACAACAATACTTTTCTAGATCTACCTTTTTTATTTACTTCTGCTTATACAATGATGATTAAAATATATGTGACAATATAACTTGAGAGAGAGAAAAGATTAAAGTCATTGGTGTTGTTGGCCCTATGGGTAAAATGGGTAGTTTGTCCACCTTTATGGTACACCTTTGGTATGATATGCATTTTCAAGATTGGGGGAGAAATGCTAACTATGTATGATGATAGTGGAAAATGCATGCATTAATGGCTTGTAATTCTCTAATATGAATTATGCATACCCAACAAGGTCATCTCTGAACTTTTTTCCCATGGTGTAGGTAGAACCGAACAGGTATTTGTCATATATTTTTTCCTCAAGCGAGAAGAGTTCAGTATGACTAGATGAAAGTGAGACATCCAGTAGGTCCACAAGGGATATATCAACTAGATGTCAAAATATCAGAAGAAAATTCCATAAACGTATGTAATTTTTCTCGTTGAAGGGGGTCATGTTCTTATGATGATGAGACAATATGCGACATAGAGGTTCCCTTGAGATACAAAAATCTAGTGAAACAATGGGTACCCAAGGATCTTCCTCAACTAAACACATATTTTTGTGTGAACGAGAGGATATATCGAATTGCACCATCGTCATTACATGGTTTGGGGTTGTTTTGCATGGATGGCATAAATGTTGGTTACGACAGATGTACATAATTGATGGAATATGTTGGACCTTGTTACAACTACAAAGATTGGTTGCACATGGTCCAATATACATGAATTATGCATAGATATGGAACCAACAAATTACTTACAATTGAAAGACAAAGATCAAAATAAAGGAGCAACATTGTACATTCATGGAAGGCCAAAAGCCATAGGGAATATTGTGGGGTTTATAAATAGTACACAACCAGGGTCTACAATTAAGCAACCCAACTACATATTTGAGGGGAATGAATGAAACCGTGTCTTTGTATGTGCCATTAAATCAATAGCTGTAGGGGAATAGTTTCTTATTAATTACAATTTGAATCGATTAGATACAAACACAGTTATTGTGGGAGTGGTACATTTAACAATTTACCCAACCAGCCTTTATTAATTAATTAACCTCCCAAGGTTTTTTTGTTAGTCAATTGTTATAATTTTATTTAAATTTTCTATAATTACTTTGCAAGGTAGTGATCGGGGCATCTCCCCAATAGCTGGTCAGAGGAGTACAACTTCTTTGAGGGAGCATGTATACATCTTTGTAATAGTACAAATATAATTTGAAAAAAAGAGTTTTTTTTGCTATGTTTTTTCATGAGTATATTCGATTCATTTAGATAATGTTATCTATATACTTGTTGCAGAGTGTTGATTGCGGAAACCACCCGGCTGTTGATCAGACTAAAACAACCTTGGGGCAACATGTATACTTGATTGTAAATGTACAATTTAAATACGTCAAAATGTTTGCTTATTATGTTGTTACTGTGAGTATTTTGGTTTCGTTTGGATATTTTTTTGCATGTTTTTGAAGCAGGGTGTTGTAAGGGGAACCTCCATAGCAGTAGATGATACCAAACCTCCCTCGAGTCAGCAGGTATATGTCGATGCAATTGTACAAATTAAATATGAACACAAAGATTTTTTGTTGTGTTTTTTCATGAGTATATTCGATTCGTTTAGATAATGTTATCTATATAATTGTTGTAGAGTGTTGATCGGGGAAACTACCCGATTAGTGTTGACCAGACAACAATAAGGCTCGGGGCAACATGTACACCAGATTGTAAATGTACAATTTAAATACGTCAATTTTTTTTCTTATAATGTTGTTACTGTGAGTATTTTGGTTTCTTTAGATATTTTTTATAAGTTTTTGATGCAGGGTGCTGTAAGGGGCACCTCCCTATTAGTAGATCGGGGCAAGTACCATATAACCATTGATCCGTTGAGTAGACGATCCTTGAGGCAGAAGGTATAATTCATTGGAGACGTACAAATATAATATGGAGAATAATGTTTTTCTTTTTCTTTTTCGTGTGCATATTGGTTTCTTTATGATAATGTTTCTACTTATTTTTGGTATGGGGATGATCGAGGCAAGTCCCCAGCCATGGATCAGAAGACACCAATATCGAGACATTAGGTAAACCTAATTGTAATTTTATGAATATATCATGATTGATAAGTTTTGTTAATATAGTTTTTTCTTTGGTCTATTGATTTCACGTAAGTAATGTTTTATAAATTTTTGTTGCAGACCACTGATTCGATGTTTGAAACAACGTCAGAGAAATCAATGGATTTAGATGTGGATGAGTTGATGCGTGATGATGGCATTGGTTCTTCTCTAGAACCGATTAAGATGACAGAGAAGGCCTTGAAAAAAATTAACGAGGGTATCCTTCGTCAGCTATTCATTGTGCTGCAGACAGATGAGCCTTTAAATCCAAGGTTGATGTTTTGGTAAAGAGATTGCATGCCTTGCAAGTAAGTTGCATAAGTTTGAATTATAATATAAATTCATTTAGTACTTTATATTTTTTACTTGTATATGATGGTGGAATTATAAAATATGGTTTGTATTTACATGATTTTTTGCGACCACACACTAGTGGTCAAGGCGGTGTTGGCCCTGGTGATGCTCGTGGATAGTCGTCACATGAGAAAACGACTCCAAGTTCATCTCATGTGCCAATATTATCGACTGAACAGTCCAAAACATGTTCAATGACATCCCCAAGGCCAACTGTTTGTTCACCAGCTAGTGATCGAAGCACACCAGATTGTGCAGAAGAAGGGGTCGATGCAGCGCATGCTAGTATTGATATTGTTGAAGCAACATTTCCCGAATCTTCCTATGTCACTAGAATTTGTACAATACAGACAACATTCTTGGTGGATGAAGATCTTGTTCCATTAATGATAGAGAATATCCCAGGTAATTATTATGCTTTGTTCAAGTTAGTGTTAATAATTTGATTATCTATATACCGATAAAACATTGTTTTTCAACTAATGATGGCATGATTGTTTTGCAGGAAATGAATTTTTTTATAAACATCTAAACAATTTTTCCATGGAGATCTTTGTGCCCACCATCTGCATAAGGTGGGATAGACAAATTAAAAATTTAAAAGAAGAGCTCACTAATCGGTTGGTTGGCATATTCGACAACAAGACCTTTAATAGAGCCGTGAACCTAAAGAAGGCTAGACAACATAAGAATATTTCCCGAGACCAATATAGGGTTCACCTACAAAGGAACCCTAGGTATGAGCACCCTCCGATGATTCCGGCTAGAGAGTGGTAAGGCCTAGTGGAAGATGGAAACGATATGGATCTGAGAAAACAAGGAAAGATACAACCAGGCATAGGGAGGTATGCAATACTTTTCACAATGTAATTCTAAACCTTATTATTAATAATTTATATATAAAATTTGGAACATATTAACCTATTTAAACACTTTCATAAGCTTTTTGACACATCAAAGGCCACAAAGGAAAGACAAGAAAAAATTGGCCTGGTGGTTATTTGAATTTGACGACATGGATTGTAAGTATCGAAAAACTAAAATGCATCCAAATAATAAATTGCAAATTATTTTGTTTTATTGCATTGCAAAAGGTAAATTCATGACATTATGCAAATATGCAGACCGACCGATTCAATGAAGTGCCCACTGAGGAAGTCCTGAAGCTCGGCTTCCAACATGGATTTGATGCTATTGTTGAATGCCGAAAAAGCTTGTTTGGGAAGACACAATATTCTGGCGATCCACCTTACGCACATGTATATAAAATCTATATATAAGTTTAATGAAGATTTATTACTTATGCAATCTATTCGTTATTAAAAATTGCCATAAAATATTGACTATTTTTTTAGCAGGAAAGCAACAATCCAATCAATGTTGAGGTCAATGGACAACAACCAATCCAAGATCATGCTTCGAATCTTGGTAATGAATTTATTCAAATGCTACGTCAATTTTAAATATTTCATTGAATATCGTGAACATTAATTGAATTTTTACATGTTTAAACACAAGAGAATATAGAGGGTCACACTGTATAGGTTGAACATAGAGTATATGAATATGAAGTAAATAATGTGGCCACATTAGGTAAAAAAACACCTTTGTATTTTTTTTTAAATGAAATAATTGTCATTATAATACCAAAATATATCAATGTAACATTTTCAAATTATTGCAGCAAATCTGGACCCCTTGTCGCAAAATCCATGACAAGTTGTTGAACCACCAATAATTGAACAACAAGTTCATGACGATGAGTTTATTCTTGATTTTGTAAAGAGAAAAATAAATAGAAAGAAGTGTCTGAATAAATATTGTGAAATTATTTTTGATAATATAGTGTCATGCATCTTTATTCCCCTATTGAATGAATGAATGGTTTTATTAATGTTAGCTTTTATTGAGTGAATGGTAAATGTTTATTTATGATGAAATCTGCATGTTTGCACATATTTTTTTTTAAGTACATGCATTGGGTATGGGGAATTGAGAGTGATGTGAGCGGGGGGGGGGAGGAGCCATAAGAGCTTCCACCTTCACGTGGTTGGTCTTGTTCAGTAGAGAATATTAAATTATTCTTGAAACAAAGAGGATCTCAATGAATGGATACTGTGGTTCCTTTCTACAACCCACTCACATGTCATCTAAATTTTGACAATTTCCTGGTTACATTCTTGGATAATTCATTGAGTGAAGACCTTAATTACTATACTTGTTGCAACAAGTACAATTCTATAATGTAATATTTGCATTTCTTATTTATAATGGAACTAGGACGAACAAAATTTATTACATCTGTTAGATTTATTAAAAATATACTAATAATATTTGTACTATGATGTAGTTGTGAGGGACCCTTCATGATGTCTTTCCAACCAAATAGAGAATTTGAAGAGGATTAAAACTATAAATATCTAGGTTTAACAAAAGCACAAGTAAGAGTAAGTTCAAGATGCCACCACTTCTTGTAAATGGGATACTAGTTTTTGAGCTTTTCCAATTTTTGTTATTATCTTGATTTCCCATGATAACTTGTATTTGGTGCAGGATACACAAAACTTATACTCCCTAAGATGTAAGCATAAGAAGCATCAATACAACTTGATAAAATGGTATGCTATTTTAAGTAACACATTGTCTTATGGACATGAGTATATTCATGTGAACATATATAATATATATTTGATATGATGTGTGGAAGGTCCCATATATAGTTTCATCCATGGGGGGTGTCAAGCTTGGCACAAATGGTCATATAGAGCTGTTTGACTGGGCCACTATACAAATTACATAACTTGATGATGAATGTGATGTTGTACAACTTTTGAAACCGACATCCCTTGCTCTACAGGTATGACATACTGTACTAGTTCTCCATAATTTTCTATAATAATTGTCTTTGGAAAATTTCATTAAAAATGCTATGGATATTAGGACAATTCATACTATTTATGATATTATCTATCATTGTTAAATTGGAACACATAATTTGAAGAATAATAACTAGTGATTTGTGTTGAAGGTGTCCAAAATGATGTAGAAACGTGTATTAGTGTCCAAAATGATGTATAAACAGGTATTAGTGTCCAAAATGAGGTAGAAACAAGTTTAATTAGTGATACTATACCCTATGCAATAACAGTGATGTAGAAACAATATACCAATGTTTACATATCCTAAGACTATGGGTAGATTACTAGGTATTAGCTTTACCTATTCAATTATAGTGGTTTATCTAGTACTATTTATTGTAATCATTAGACTGGAATCATACTTATAGTTTCAATAATATTAATGATTAATCTGCACATAATATAGAAACACACAGGCTCTTAGTTCACATGGTTATGATTGGAATGATTACCTTTGGAAAACTTCATTGAAAATGCTATGGAAATTAGGACAATTCATACTATTTATGATATTATCTATAATTGTTAAATTAGAACACATACTTTGAAGAATAATAACTAATGATTTGTGTTGAAGGTGTCCAAAATGATGTAGAAACATGTATTAGTGTCCAAAATGAGGTAGAAACATGTATGATTAGTGATAATATACCCTATGCAATAAAAATGATGTAGAAACAGTATACCAGTGTTTACATATCCTAATGCTATGGGTATATTACTAGGTATTAGCTTTACTTATTCAATTATAGTGGTTTATCTAGTACTTTTTATTGTAATCATTAGACTAGAATCATACTTTATATAGTTTCAATACTATTAATGATTAAGCTGCACATAATATAGAAACACATGTGCTCTTAGTTCACATGGTTATGATTGGAATGATTACCTTTGGAAAATTTCATTGAAAATGCTATGGATATTAGGATAATTCATACTATTTATGATATTATCTATAATTGTTAAATTAGAACACCTACTTTGAATAATAATAACTAATGATTTGTGTTGAAGGTGCCCAAAATAACGTAGAAACATGTATCAGTGTCCAAAATGAGGTAGAAACAGGTATGATTAGTGATACTATATCCTATATAATAACAGTGATGTAGAAACAATATACCAGTGTTTACATATCCTAAGAATATGGGTATATTACTAGGTATTAGATTTACTCATTAAATTACAGTGGTTTATCTAGTACTTTTTATTGTAATCATTAGGCTGGAATCATACTTATAGTTTCAATACTATTAATGATTCAGTTGCACATAATATAGAAACAAACAGGTTCGTAGTTCACATGGTTATGATTGGAATGATTACCGATGTTTCCCTGATTAGTAAGATTTTATAATACTAATTATATGTAAACCATACTTATAGCAGTAATTAGAATATGCCAATTCAATTGGAATAGCTGAGCTTGTAATCCCATTGGTTATGATGAGATAAATGACAGAGCTTAAACTAGCTATGATTATCCATAGTGAATACCCTATGTTAAACACTACTTATGAAGCTCACTAGTATTAGCAGCTATGACTCTGAATCATAGAAACCATGTATGTTTAAACTAGAATCAATGTAGTATGTTTCCATAATGATTTACTACTTATACATGCTTCTAACAAAATTAGACCAATGAAATAGTATTTTTTTTAAATATCGACAGTTGTCGGATATCCGACGGTCAACCCACCATATCCGACGAGTATGCAATACTACCGATGATAAATATAGTTAGTTATTCTCTTTTACGTCGTCGTATATCTGACGTAAATCCCCATATTTCTGACAGTGATCCCATGCCTCCGATGCCAAATGTCATCATATATAATTATTTCTTCACAGGTTTAAGATTCGCATATCCGATGGGGTTGTCGTCAGATATCATTCATTCGGAATATGATTATGTGTCGACTATATAACCATTGTTTCGTAGAATATCCGACAAATACATCCGTGGAAAATCCGGCATTTAGTTGTCGCATATCCGACACACACACACACACACATATATGGTCGGAAATTTGACCATTTATTTTCGAAAAGCCAACGAGATCATATGGCTGTTAGAGATCCGATGAAAATCAACCGACGTTTCTAAAAGCCGAGGCCTTTCGGATGGTCGACAGATAGATGTCGAAAATCAGACCCATGTGTCGTCAAATTTTGGGTTCAGATTTTGTTATGGCTTAGTGTTTGTTTAATTCATTGTAGAACTTATATTTTATTTTTGTGCACTAATTCATGTTATGTAATTTAATGTTTTTTTGTTAAATCTCGTGATTGGTTTGCATCACTTGTAGATGGTTGTCATCTAAATAAATCTATAAAGAAGATATAAAGTATTGGAGGAGAGAAATTATTTGTTTCATGTGTGAAATGCAGAAGCATCTACCTTCGACATTTTTCAATGCACAAGAACATTACCTCATACACCAAGTTGAGGAGATTGAATTGTGTGAGCCTGTAGACTAAGGTCCGTGTGGATGGTTGAGAGGAACTTGAAATTCTTGAAGGGTTTGGTTAGACAATGAGCACATCCTGAGGGTTATATGATGGAGGGATACATTGTATACCAAAACATGATGTATATTAGTGAATATATTCCTAAATTAGCGTGAAATATCAATTTAGCTCACATTTGTGATCCACACTCCAATAACAGTTTTGAAGGGGAGCACCCGAAGGGGAAAGGTAGATCGATGAAGGTGAAAGGTAATTATTAGCTAGTGGAGATTAATTAATTTAATACATTTGACCGTTGATTTTTATGTATATATCATACATATTCTATTTTTAATATTCAATATTAATCAATTAAATGTTTATACTTTGTTAAGTGAATATACATTTGTATTGAATTTTAATTTATTTTTATCAAACAGTTGGCCGAGAGCGGGATGCACTTAATTTATACATCGCAAACAATCTTGAGTGGATTAGGGTGTGGATTGAGCGATGTGAACAAGATGGTCATGGAATATCATGGGAAGGTGTGGCTTCATTGGTTAAAACACCATAAGGCTATGTGGTGAAATGGCTGGAAATATTGCATCAAAAAGTTAGATGAAACGAAGAAAACATGAGATTGTGGGATATTTACAGTCTTTGAGGCGACCAATGTTTCCTCTAGAAGTGACAGACATCCAAAAGTCTTAGAAAATTGATACTATAGAAATTTGGAAGATATTCTTAAGTGTGAATTTAACTCCTTCAAGGTAGTTATGTTTGTTGTCAAATGGTACAGGTTACAATTGGACCAATGTGATCCTGATAAAACTATTATTGAACATGATAATGGATTTACTATGGTTAATACAAGGTTGTTTGAGTCAGGAATGAAGCCCTATGTTCTTCCAAGCCAATGTGGACATGTATTTTACTCCGAGGTTCCAGGTAGAGGGGGTTGGTCATTTGTTATGAGACACGATCCAAGGGGAAGTCCAGTAAAGTATAACACACCGGAAGGTAATGAAGAGGGTCTCAAAGAAGAACATGATGTTGACGATGATCAAGATGAGTTAGATGATCATTTTCTAGAAGAATATGTCGAAGAATTAGTTGAATCAGATGATATAGCAGACAATTTCCATGAAGAATATATCGACGATGACATGATGATCGCAACTGACATCGATGACGATGATGATATGGCCAATTATTACAATGTTGACTCTGGATAGGATTATACAGACGATGACTAGGATGAACAATATGATGAAGTCCATTGAAGTGTATGAGGTATTCCTTAATATATCTACTCTATGTAATTTGATTTAATATTGCTATAGAATTATTGAATTTTATTGGTACATATAATATAACTGTTTCTTAGTGTTTTTTTCACTTTCCTTGTATGTTGGCATATTTGTTATAATTAGAGACATTGCTTCTTAATTATGACAAAAAACACATTTTTTACATAGATTTTTTCGGGTTATGGGGAATTGAGAGTGATATGAAGTGGGGAGGGGCCATAAGAGTTTCCACCTTCACATGGTTGGCCCTATTCATTAGAGAATATTAAATTATTCTCAAAACAAAGAGAAGCTCAGTAAGTCAATGCACAATTATCATGCTAACCCAAATGGCATGCTTGATCATGTACTGCATAGGGCCAACGCTGATTTTTTTTAAATTTGTGCTTGCTTGGACTGAAATTTGGCATGGTTAGACTAGACACACGCATTGACGGAGTGGGAGGGTTTCTAGACTCAAACATGACTGACACTAATAATTCGAGCATAAAAAAACATACCTATAGATTAATTAATGTGTTGCACATGGCCAACGTTGAATTTTTTAAATTTGTGCTTGCTTGGACTGAAATTTGGCATGGTTAGACTAGATGCACACATTGACGGTGTGGGATGGTTTCCAGAATCAAACATGATTGACACTCTAGTTGATCATGTAATTGACCCCGCATATAATAAGTGACATGTGAATGGGGCCAACGTTGAATTTTGCTCAATATGTAATTGTAAGGATTAAAATTTGACTTGGTTAAGTAGACGTGTGTGTTACCGGTATGATAGGGTTTCGAGACTTAAACATGACTCACACAAACAAATATTCGACAATCAAACAATGTTGTATCTATTTTGGATGATACGAATGTGTACTTAGATAAATAATACGATCATTGGCATTGAAGTGTATGAGGTATGTGGTTATATCTATTGTATATTGATTTATTAAATATAAAATTACAGTCTACTTGTTATAATGGTAGGTAATTAATTTTTCTTAAGTTTTATTCTATTTTGTATGTCTACATATGTAGTAGGAGACATTGTTTCTTAATTACACTAAAAAACACATCCGTTTATTTTCTAGTACATATATTTTTTTTGGGTTATGGGGAATTGAGGGTGACGTGAGGGGGGGGGGGATCTTCCACCTTCACATGGTTGGTACTATTTAGTAGAGAATTTTAAAATATTCTTGAAACAAAGAGAATCTCGGTAAGGTAATGCATAGTATGCTTATTTCACCTTCATTATTGTATATTGATATTTTACAACCCAAAAATAAGGCATTGCAACTGATCATGTACTTGACCCCACATATAATAAGTGACATGTGAATCGGGATAATGTTTAAATTTTTTATATTTGTGCTTGTATGGAATGATATTTGACTTGGTTAGAGTAGACACATGCGTTGACAGTATGAAATTTAGTTGACAATGCTCTCTCTTTAGTTGACAATGAATATCATGATGAAAATGACGACGACAATGTTGTTGTTTATGATGATTGTGATGATTAATAGTGATGACAATGATTATGACAGGGATTGCAATGCTGATACTGGTCATGATGATGATAATGCTTATGGTGATGATGATGTTGTTGATGTCGACGAAAATGATTATCATAAGGATGATGTTGATGATGTTGTTTATGATGAATGTGATGATGAATAGTGATGACATCAACGATGATAACGACGATGACAACATGTGAAAATTGAGTCACAGTAATCTTGGGACCAAGGAACAACTCACAGAAGATTCAAAATCAATTATACATAAATTTGACTTGAAACACACCATAATTAGGAGTTGCAGTTGTAAGAATGTATTCAATAATAAAAAGTAGTGATACAATGTGATACACTTACATGAATAGCAATACAATTCGAATCCCAAGGAGGTCATTCAAATTGAAAACATGAGAGTGGCTTAGCTATCAGTTAGCTATACTAAACACATCAGTTAACCATTAATCATAACCATAATTGACTCTAACTGAGCCCTAACTGAATCGAAGGCAGTAATGACTAATTCTAACTGAATAGAACTCAAATTCATGTCAACCAGTAGGTGGGGGCACATATCTAACTCAAGTTAGCTTTGATGAAGTGAACTGAACTCAACTGAGTCACCATAAATTGTTGGAGGTTCCTTAAATCACTCTAGTTAACTCAAATCAACCCAAAATAGACAAATAGATGAGGAAGGCGCCTTTCCAACTCAATTTCACTGATTCTTAGGTGAAACAACATTCAGTTAACTAATTGGTGCACTTATGACAAGCAGATCAACCCAAATTTTCTCCCCGATTGAAGGAGGAATCCTAGTTAGCATCCCTGATTAAAGGTGAAGGATTAGTTGGCATCCCTGATTGAACAAGCGTGTTGTTGCTGATGTTGATGTGAAGGAGTGTGCTGGTGATGATGTCAGTAATTTGAGTCAATAACTTAGGATAAGTGGATAATTAGGCCAAATTGACCAAAAAAAGATGTGTGGGTTGGATAATGACTCCAACACAACGATGACGATGGTGTTGTGTATGATGATGATTATGATTATGACGAGGATGATGATCCCGATCATGATTCCAACGACGACGACGATGATGACTAAGAGGAAGGATGAAGAGTGACTCAGGGACATATACATGAATCTATGACTTTTAATACCGAAGTCGTATGTCAAATATCTTTCCTCCCTCCCGCGTCAAATACATAACGATCCATAATTTTATCAAAGTGTATAAAACTTGGTGAATATTATGAATTATCGAATTTCTAACCATATTCTCCTATATAACACCTACTTTATTTATTCATCCTCCCGTACTTTCTCCACTCCTCTTTATGATGATTATTTCCTCTTTATTTTATAGGTTCAATGGTTTGAAGTTTCAACAAAATATGCTCCATCCTTATTTTCCATTTCTCAAGTGGTCCATATATTTTAATACTTGCTTCCATATCCAAATGGTCACCTCCCCCTATTTTTTATTAAATACATATTTTTTTTAAATTAATTAATTTACTGATTTATTTAATTATTAGGAAATATTGCATTTGATTTTTTGTTGTTGTTTTGGGTTGATATGAAACACGAATATTTGGTAAGAATAAATATGAAACATAAATATTTTGTAAGAACTGAACCCAATTATTCCAATTTACATAGCTTATGAACCCCACATAAGCATCCAATGAGAGGTTGTGGTGAACACATCGCTACCTAATCCTTAGTGAGTCTTAAAGTTGAAATAGATGAAAATTATATTGTTTTTATTGGCTAGAATTTTACTACTGTTGTACCTTTTTACATCAGTAGTATTTTTTAATTAAAATTTGCATTAAAGTACAATTGTTTTTTTTGTTAAAAAACCCTACACTTTAACATATTTAACTTCCCACAAGGAAATCAATGGATTTCAAAACTCCCACAACTATTTTTTGACATATTAATAGCTCTCAGCTAATCAAGAAACCAACACAAAGTGTCTCACCAACTTGAGACAATAAAGCACTACCTTGATATAAAATCATATGCATCAATGACATTATCATTGGAAATAATGCAAGCACATGACATTACCTCATGAATTACTTGTACATGATTCATTAAGTTATCACTACCACGAATAACATGAGAGGTACTATCCTATAACCCCCACACCAAGGTTGATGCAATCAATGCTAACTTCAAATTTGGCATGATACTATTTTCTTTCCCTTCATTGAAAATAGATTATGAAGACAATTAGATCCTTTGATTGGTAGGAAAAAGAATTTTGGATGTCATTAAATTGAGAAGCATATCCTTAATATGAAATGATATCTTCCCACTTTTTTAAAGGGTTCTTATCGATTCCATTTAGAGAAGAAACAAATTTTCAATCAGAGTTAGTTGTCAAGATTTCACCCAGGATTGACATTTTTAGAGAAGCCACAACTTTTAAATCATAGTTGGTGGTCTCTTAATCCATCTAAATAGAATCCAGAAAGAATCTTATGGTATTAATTATACTCATATAATTCTAATTGTAGTGAACTTCGATTCAATTGAAATAATACATCTGAGGGTCTTATAGTTTTAACTTGCACATCCATTATTGCAAAATTCTAGATGGTAAAATATGTACTTATGGTTTCTATCCAATCGTCAACAATTGCTAAACTAGTTATTCTCAATATAATGTGCATATCTGACAGTTATGAGATTTAATCACAACAAGGATTAAAGGTGTTACAATTTCAAAACTTAGATCCATTGGTGCAAAGTTTTAGGAGATACGGTCCATTCAAGTTCAATTTATACCTAATAATACAACCTTGCCAAAACTATTAGGGTTTAGTAATTCATGCATATTTGAAGATTTTGAGATTGAATTGCAAGGATCACATTAAACCATACATTTGAGGGTGTTATTATTTCACATTTCATTTTAGTTTCTGGTAACTATAAGAACATATAGTTTTCACAAGTTTACTCTTCTCAAATAAGATACAAATAGTAGTGTTTGGCAAAGTGAATATAACTCCACTTTTGAAGATCCATACCAAGTGAGACAAATCATGTTTACGTTCAAACATCTTAGTTTGTTCTAGTTGTGACAATTTGGTCCTTACAAAATCCTTGAAAAAAGTAGATAGTGCTACCCATAAATTGACAATAAAGAGCTACACTACATTTCAATGACATCATCTTTAGAACCTAAGTTCATGAATTGTGGAAGTGATATGGCCTTCCAACATGTTTCAATGTTAACCTGCCCCAGATGGGAATGTGTCGTTTCTTTAGACAAAACATCAGCCATAAGGTTGTGTTCACAAAGAGCTTGCTTGCAAGGTTCGCTTTGAAATTATTCAAGCAATTAAATATGTCCGTGTCATTAGTTTTTTAAGACTACTAACACATGACTAGGAACTTCACATTGGTATTTTAGGTAAACTACCAGAAAAAGAAAAAATGTGCAGAAAAACCTCCTTCCATGGATCTATTTGTAGGGGGTTGCTCCAATACCAAAATCCTTTGGAATTGATTGATTCAATTTACTTAGTGGCATGGTATTTTATAATGAATTTTCTTGAGGTAGAAAGGAAACTGTAACATTCCACAATAGACCAACAATGATTAAGGATGATAAAAAGCATAAATATTTGAGTAAATCAAGGGTATGAATGTACACTCAAACTCAACAAAAAACAATGATTAGGGAAGTATTTGATTTGTTGGCTTATTTTCTCACTTGGAAAATGTGTTTATGATTGAAAGAATTCAAATCTGACCTTAAAACTTAGAACATTAGAGGTATAACCAACAACCAAGTGGAAGGACAAAATCATGAAGTTTATTATATTTTTTTGAAGAATCTTAAGGGTAAGTTAGATAGGATGACCTATGGATGGATGGGAAGCTAATTGAACATATGGTAGATGGAAGATACGGATTTAAGGTGTAAATTATAGTCTTAACAGGGGCTAGGGTCTAAAGATGATATCATGAACACTTTATGCATGCTGGCTATTGTATAACATTAAACTAAAATTA
The DNA here is from genome assembly GCA_001517045.1 of Pseudotsuga menziesii. Classification (NCBI taxonomy): domain Eukaryota; kingdom Viridiplantae; phylum Streptophyta; class Pinopsida; order Pinales; family Pinaceae; genus Pseudotsuga; species Pseudotsuga menziesii. The sequence continues at coordinate 337,214 of LPNX011042428.1, read as the reverse complement.
ACATTAACTTTGACTTTCTATAGGTAGTAATACCCATTATTAATATAGTTTTATGACATGTACTTTGTAAACAATGAAGGATTCTAATGAAGATACTGGTCATACTCATGAGCATGGAAGTGCCCACACAAATTGTATTGCGACTGAAGATATTGATGTTGCAAAGGTTTTCCTGAGCCAACTAGATAGATCCTAGATTTTCAAAAAAATGGTGGATCTTATCCATATTCAGATCCATATCCATAGCCTAGTAACTTAGCTTTTGAATGTTATGTTACTCCTATGTAAAGTCATTGGACGCAGTGATTAACTTGATTGTCAAATATGGTTATTGGGGTTATTATTATTAACTTGAGGATGGTATCTTAAGAGATTTGACAGATGAATGCATAGGCACTATCTTCCATAGAGATGGCAATTTATGGTTGCTATTGAAAGACATCAATACCTGCCAAATGCCGTTTGTGTGGTCTTTCCTCTAATGACAAAAAGGAGATTCTACATCATGTCACCTATGCTTTGTAAGAAAATGGATATTTGATAAGGGTAAAAAATGAAGACGATGTATGTTCTTCACAAAATATATATTCCAAAGTCTATGATTTATAAATCAATACTAAATCCTAGAAATGTCTTTGCTTTGGAAAAGTACATATGAATGCTTGCTGATATGAATGACCCAATTTGGACAAGTTCAGGAGGTGGTAGTGTTATTTCATATTGGCATGATAAATTATTATTCACTAAATTCAAATCATATCTCACCAGAGGCACAAGAAAAGAACACTTTCCTTAAATTTGGATATTAGACCTAATTTTAAAGCTTCTTCCCTTAAGTTATTCAATCTTTGGTATACCTTTTTTTTTTACAGAAAATCTCTTTTAGTTAGTTAGGATCTTTCCTAATTATGAAATTCTTGATGTTGGAAATGTAGATGGAGAAAAAGGATTACAAATTATTGCTAATAATTGAAAAAAACTAAAAAATATATAGAATGAAATGAGGATCAAATATAAGGGAGATGGGACTTGGGCTTATTGGGAGAAACCACTGAGATGTTGGTTGGGAGAAACCACTGAGTGGTTTACAGAGAGAAGGGGATGGATGGAGTTGAAATTAGAAATGGAGGAAGGATTAGAGATAATATCAGGGGTGGGGAGGGGTAACTGAGCAGTCAGGTTAGTGGGGACGACTCGACACTAAAATATCTTGTTCCATTTTTCAACAGCAAACCATTGGTTGACAGTGTTTGATATTTCTTACGACATTGAGAGATGTTCATACCTTCCATACATTCCAATCAATTGAAGCCAAAAAGTGGTATATGTTCTTGGAAGTAAGTATTGAACTCATAAATCCATCTCCCAATAAGGAGAATTAAAATCAATTAGGGAAAACAGAATGGGAATGAGGTAAAGTGTGATTTTTTCCACATGTATGACATATTTTCCCTCTCTAAGGTTGTTGCAGAATCCCTACCGTGGTGTGTTCAAGCATAGATTATTGGTTGTTTAGGGTCGTGTTAAAATTTCAACATTTTGCACAATCCCTACCCTAAAACCAAATCACATCCACAACATTGAGAAATTTGACAGAGTAATGTGGTAAGGTCAAATGGTAGGTTAATGACCAATTTTAGAGGCATTGCGTCTCCTATGGCTATTCTCAGTGACCCTCGATTTATCTGATGCCTCCTCGATGAGATCTATGACCTCTTCAGTGACCTCTTTGGCCTCCTTGATGAGCACTAAGACCTCTTCACTGACCTCTCATACCTTCTCAATGAGCCCCACGACATCTTTAATGACCTCTCTGACCTTCTCTCGGTCCTCCAGACTTGGTTCATGGGTAAGGTAAGTGAAATGTGTAGTCTTTGCGGTAGGTGGGAAGGATGTGAGTGTTATATTTTGAAATGCTTATTTTTATTCTTTTTTTTCATGTTTTATGTTTTTTTATATTTATTATTGTTTTAGGTTTGATGTTTTTCAATCTCTGGTTGGTCCCAACCTAAGCATAAATACTCAAATAAGAGTCATGGAAAATAAAATTCATTATGCATGGAAAATATGGACCCTTTCCCATATACCAAGGTATAGGGTGAAATCTTGCTATCTCATAAAGGAAGTACTAGATTGAGGTCCTAATTTATATTAATGGTACCAAGATAACTAGCATTTTTTTAAAGTATAATCCTACATGACGTCTCTTAAGTGATTACCTCCTGATGAGAATGTTATGCCATCAACATTTATCTGACGTTGATGGCATAACATACTCATTGGTAAGGTGCCCCTTAAGCGACATCATTTAGGAGTATAATATGAAAAAGGTGATGTAAATTAGATGTAAATAATATTTAAATACATGATTAGATGTAAATTGCAACTTTGAATAATAAATGGCTTACATCAATGATAATATTTATAATAAAAAAAATCAAATTCCCTTCTAAGTCTTAAAAGTGTTCCATTTCAAATGCCCTACTAAAATTCACATTTTTATGTGGTTTTTATTTTAAACAATAAATTATTAACTTGGTACAACTTACAAACATGAATTTCAAAGGACTTGGTTGGTTTATTCTATGCATGGAAAGTGATGAAACAAATTACCACTTAATATTTTTTTTGTAGTTTTGTTAAACATGTCTAGAAGGAAATAGAGGGTTTCATAGGGTTAAGGGATGCTTAGTTTGGAGATACTATTGAATATGGGATAAAAATTTGGTGTGACAAATCTTTCAAAAAACCTTTTAGGGAATTTCATTTTATCGTTGTTTGGGGTATTTGGCTTACAATAAATCTTGTAATTTTTTACAACAAGGTAATTCCTCAAGTCTAATGTGCTATATAAGGGCGGAACAATATAGATTCTATAAGCAAGTGAAGGTTCCAAATATTATCCAATATTTTAGAGAAGAATACTTCCTCGTCAATCCAAAATTTCAAAAAATCCATTTTCACATTTATTTAATGATTCACTAGTTGTCAATGCTAACATGGCCTTGGTGGTTCTCATATTTTTCATTGGTGAAAAGGTCTCCTCATAATCAATTCTTTATTTTGGTTCATAGCATTTGGATACCAACTATACTTTGTACTTATTTTTTCTTGAAGTTCAAGCTTGTGAATAAAGTCTCAAGTACTTCCTTGCATTTGTGGATGGCACCTAGTTGATGCTTATAATGGTGCCTAGCCTAGTAGGGACACTAAGCAAGGAATGCAACATAGGAATTATTCCTTGGGATTCAACCTCAATAGATATTGCTATGAATATGAAAGAGATCAACCACTTGAGCTAGATCACCAAGCTCAAATACTTCCCAGAAGGAAATGATTGAAATACCTAGGAATTGTGTAGTCTTAATGGCCACTATGTGATAAGAACAAAACACCATACATATAATTGTGGTAAATCATATTGGTGATATATGCTCAATAAAGTTTACTTTTTTCCCCCATCCAAGATCACCTAGAATATTCTCTATCATGAGATTCTTCCTTTGGCTATAAAATTTTCACATAGAAATATTAATCATCTCCTTTATCTTATGTGGAACCTTTGACTAACTGTGTACTCAATTTTAGCACAAGAGTATATTTTAGCATGTCTTCTTGATTAAATTGGTCAAGTAAAAAATGTGTATGGGTGTTAAACTAGGATACTTGGTATCATAAACCAAGTGGAATGACATGTGATCAGGCTTGATGCATGGTACGTAAGCCATCTAATCCTTATTACTACAAATATAAAGTTTTGAATCAATTAATTATGGAATTTTATTTTTATGGTGGAAATTATTGGCTAACAAATGCTAGGTTAATTTATTATGTGATTATGTGAAGTGGTAGGTTTTAGAGTTCTTATGCTTGAATGTATTGACCAAGTAGTGGTGTTTAGGTGTGTATGTGTGCATTGTGGTGTGTTGGAACTTGCTTGTAAATGGAAGGAATAAAATACAAATAAAATACATATTTAGACTAAGTTTACTAGGAACCAAGAATTACGTCTCATTCCAAGAAGCACAACCTAGATTCAATGCATTCAAAGGGTAGAGTCCCTGCAAGGTTCTATGGTGTTTCCCCACACAAAGGTATAATACAACACCATAAGACCACATCATCCAATCATTTGTGTTTCCAATAGTTTAAATAACATGGATTTAGGTTGTTACTAGGTGACAACAAGGAGTGTTATTTAGTATTTTTTATTGCACTATTTATTAACTTCAATTTATTTTTGGCCATTTTTTCCAATTTTGAACATGCAAGACAATTAAAGGAAAACAACCTTACTAATCAACATATGCATTTTCAAGCTTGGGGGAGAATTTCTAACTATGTATGATGATTGTGGAAAATGCATGCCTTAATGGATTGTAATTCTCTAATATGAATTATGAATTGATTCGTCATTGACCATATATTTGTATTTTATTGCCAAATATAATATATAGGTTTGATGTTATGAATTTTGTGTCTGTGTGTTTCCTTTTCATTTTGATAGAATGCAACTAATGACTAGTGGTAAATCCATTGACTCAGATTATTTATATTTTACCTCATCAAATATTCATGACAAATATTAAATCATTGGGTGTAGGTCTCTCGGTAGATAGAAATAATATTTGTACAAGTGGTGAATTATAGTGTATGTCACGATATGTTCTCATAGTGTATAGTATTTGTGGATGTGTGATATTGTATGCATTTTTTACCATAATGCAAGGCAAATGAATATTGTTCATTGTGAGAACATATCGCCGCATCCATTAATTGTACATGCAACCAACTGTAGTCAAGTAAATAATGATGCAAAGCCAAGGTCTTCCAAACATGTTTCAACACTAAGACATGAACAATTGAATGTTGTAACCCATGGTAAGGAATATAAAAAGTAATCTCAATGTAATAAGGGACGATTGATGCTTCATGCATATAAGAGAGAATTAATACTTCATGCATACATGGGAGCATCAATATTGTGCATATGTTATAAGAATCAATACTTTGTGTATATCAAAGAGCATTGTCTCTACAACAAAGGGGACCATAGAACTAGTGAAAATGCATGCATTGAACCCATTTTGCACCTAAGTTAACATATCATGTATATTATTCATTTTATCATGAAGCATATGTTGGAAACCAATGAGTGAAGCTCATATATTGTATCTATTTTCTATATTTGATGCATCGGATAACATTGCATTAGAGCGAAGTTAAAAATCTTGGAGCTAGTGATTCGATCTTCGAGATTATTGGATGATGAAGGCAATCTAAGATAATTTTAAACTTGGGGGAGAAATGCTAACTGTGTATGATGATAGTGGAAAATGCATGCCTTAATGGCTTGTAATTATATAATATGAATTATGCATACCCAACAAGGTCCTATCTGAAATTTTTTCCCATGGTGCAGGTAGAACCAAACAGGGGTTTGTCAGATATTTCTTCCTCGAGCAAGGGTAGTTCAGTAAGACTAGATAAAAGTGATACATCAAGTAGGTCTACAATGGTTATATTAACTAGATGTCAAAAATCAGAATAAAATTCCATAAACACATGGAATTTTTTCTTGCAGAAGGGGGGTCATGTTCCTATGATGATGAGACAATAGGCGACATCGAGGTGCCCTTGAGGTACACACGTCTAGTGAAACAATGGGTACCCAAGGATATTCCTCAACTAAAAACATATTTTTGTGTGAAAGAGAGGGTATATCGAATTTCACCATCGCCATTGCATGGTTTGGGGTTGTTTTGCATGGATGGCATAAAGGTCGGTTATGACAAATGTACAAAATTGATGGAGTATGTTGGACCCTGTTACAACTATAAATATTGGTTGTGCTTGGTCCAATATACACGAAGTATGCATAGATATGGATTTTCAGAAAATGACTTACAACTGAAATACAAAGATCAAAATTAAGGAGCAATGTTGTACATTGATGGAAGGCCAAAAGCCATAGGGAATATTGCGGGGTTTATAAACAGTACACAACCAGAGTCTACAATTAAGCAACCCAACTACATATTAGAGGGGTGTGAATGAAACCGTGTATTTGTATGTGCCATTAAATCAATAGCTGCAAGGGAATATTTATTTATTAATTACAATTTGAATTGAGTAGATACAAACACAGTTACTATGGGAGTGGCACATCCAACAATTTACCCATCCTTTTATTAATTAATTTAACCTATTAAGTATTTTTCGTTAGTCAATAGTTATAATTTTGTTTAAATTTTCTATATTTACTTTGTAGGGTAGTGATTGGGGCATATCCCCAACAGCTGGTCATAGGAGTACAACTTCCTCAAGGTAGCAGGTATACATCTTTGTAATAGTACAAATATAATTTGAAAAAAAAAGAGTTTTTTTGTTGTGTTTTTTTCATGGGTATATTCGTTTGGTTTATACAATGTTATTTGTATATTTGTTGCAGAGTGTTGATCAGGGAAACCACCCGGATTTTGATCAGACTACAATAGCCTTGGGGAAACAAGTACACCTGATTGTAAATGTACAATTTTAATACATCAAAATGTTTTCTTATTATGTTGTTACCGTGAGTATTTTGGTTTCATTTGGATACTTTTTTCGTAAGGGGAACCTCCATAGTAGTAGATGATACCATACCTCCCTCGAGGCAGTAGGTATACATCGATGCAATTGTACAAATTAAATATGAACCAAAAAAATTGTTTTGTTTTTTCATGAGTATATTCGATTCATTTAGATAATGTTATCTATATTCTTGTTGCATAGTGTTGATCAGGGAAACCACTTGATTGTTGATGAGATGACGACAGCCTTAAGGAAATAGGTATACCTAATTGTAAATGTACAATTTAAAGATGTCAAAATGTTTTCTTATAATTGTGTTACTGTGAGTATTTTTGTTTCTTTAGATAAATTTTTTTATGTTTTTTATGCACTGTGCTATAAGGGGTACCTCCCTATCAGTAGATCAGGGTAGGTCCCCTATAAGCATTGATCCAATGAATAGACAATCCTCGATGCAGCAGGTATAATTCATTGGAATTGTACAAATATAATATGGAGCATAATGTTTTTTTGTCTTTTTCGTGTGTATATTGGTTTCTTTCTGATAATGTTTTCTACTTCTTTTTGGTAGGGGGATGATCGAGGCAAGTACCCAGCTGTGGATCAGACGAAACCAACATCGAGGCATCATGTAAACCTAATTGTAATTTTATGAATATATCATCATTGATATGTTTTATTAATATACTTATTTCCTCAGTCTATTGCTTACATGTTAGCAATGTTTTACATATTTTGGTTGCATACCACTGATTCAACATTTGAAACAACGTCAGATCAATCTATAGCTTTATATGTGGATGAGTTGATGTGTGATGTTGGAAATTGTTCTTCTCTATACCCGATTAAGATGATAAAGAAGGCCTTGAAAAAAATTAATGAGGATATCATTCGTCTACTATTCATTGTGCCACAAATAGATGAGATTAAAGCCAAGGTTGATGTTTTGGTAAAGACATATCATGCATTTCAAGTAAGTTGTGGAGTCTTGAATCATAATATAAATTCATTTAATACTTTATAATTTTTACTTGTATATTATGGTGAACTTACAAAATATAGTTTGTATTTACATGATTTTCGGCGACCACACACTAGTGGTCAAGGCGGTGTTGGCCCTAGTGATGCTCGTGGAGAGTCATCACCTAAGAAAATGACTCCATGTACATCTCATGTGCCACTATTGTTGACTAGACAATCAACAACACATTCTGTTACACCCCCGAGGCCAGCTGTGAGTGCACCAGCTAGTGACCGACGCACACTAGATTGTGCAGAAGAAGGGGATGTAAATGCAAAGCATACTAATATTGATATTGTTGAAGCAACATTTCTTGGATCTTCCCATGTCACTATCACGGGTACAATACATACAACATTCTTGGTGGACGAAGAGATAGTTCCAATAAAGATAGAGATGATCCCAAGTAATTATTATGCATTGTTCAAGTTAGTGTTTATAATTTGATTTTAATATACCAATAAAACATTGCCTTTCAACTAATGATGGCATGATCATTTTGCAGGAAATGAATTTTTTTATAAACATCTAAATGATTTGTCCTTGGAGATATTAGGGCCCACCATCTGCACAAGGTGGGATAGACAAATTAAAAATTTAAAAGATAAGCTCACTAATCGATTGGTTGGCCTATTCGTCAACGAGACCTTTAATAGATCTGCGATCCTAAATAAGGTTAGAAAACATATGAAGATTGTATGAGACCAATATAGGGTTCACCTAGAAAGGAAACCTAGGTATGAGCTTCCTCCAGTGATTCCAGCTAGAGAGTGAAAATCCCTAGTGGAATATGTAAATGAGGCGCCTCTAAGAAAACAAGGAAAGCTACAACTAGGCACATGGAGGTATGCAATGTTTTCAGCCACAATCTAATTTTAAACCTTATTATTATTAATTTATATATCAAATTTGGAACACCTAATCTATTTTAACACTTTCATAGGTTTTCTGACACATCAAAGGTCACAAAGGAAAGACAAGAAAAAAACTGGTCAGCACAAGATTGGGCATGGTGGTTATTTGAATTTGGCGGCACGAATTGTAAGTATCGAAAAACTAATAATGCATCCAAATAATAAAATGAAATTTATTTTTGTTTTATTGCACCACAAAATGTAAACTCATGACGTTATTCAAATATGCCAAACGACCAATTCAAGGAAGTTCCCACTGAGAAATACTTGAAGCTTGGCTTCGAGCATGACTTTGGAGCTATTGTTGAACACCGAAAAAGCTTGTATGGGTAAACATAGTCTTCTGGTGATCCATCTTGTGCACATGTATATACAATGTATATAGGTTTATAATGAAGATTTATTACTTGTGCAATCTATTTGTTATAAAAAAAATTCCATAAAATATTGGCTCTATTTTGAGTAGGAAAGCAACAGTCCAATCAATGTTGAGGTCAATAGACAACAACCAATTGAATATGATGCTTTGAATCCTGGTAATGAATTTATTCATATGTTACGTCAATTTTAGATATTGCATCGAAGATGGTGAACATTAATTGATCTTTTCCATGTTTAAACAAGAGAGCATGTAGAGGTCACATTGTATAGCTTGAGCCTAGAATACTATGAAGTACATCATGTGGCCACATCAAGTAAAGAAACACCTTTTTAATTTTTTTTTAAATGAAATACTTGTCGTTATAATACCAGAATATGTCAATGTAACATTTTCAAATTATTGCAGCAACTCTGGACCCCTTTCCGCAAAATGCACAACAAGTTTTTGAACCACCAAGAACTGAACAACAAGTTCCAGATGATGAGTTTCTTCTTGATTTTATAAAGAGAAAAAAAAAATAGAAATAAGTGACTAAAGAAATACTGTGAAATTATTTTTGATAATATAGTAATGTCATGCATTTTTTTTCTCTATTGAATGAATGAATGGTTTAATGAATGTTAACTTTTATTGAGTAAATGGTAAATGTTTCTTTATGAAGAAATATTCATGTTTGCACATAATTGTTTTTTCAAGTACATACATTGGGAATGGGGAATTGAGAGTGATGTGAGGGGGGGTATAAGAGCTTCCACCTTCATGTGGTTGGTCCTCTTCAGTAGAGAAAATTAAAATATTCTCAAAACAAAGAGGAGCTCAATGAATGGCTACATTGGTGCCTTTATACAACCCACTCGCATGTCATATAAATTTTGACAATTTCCTAGGTACATTCCTGGATAATTCATTGAGTAAAGACCTTACTATAATTTTTGCAATAGGTAGAGTGCTAGAATGTAATCTTTGCATTTCTTATTTATAATGGAACTAGGATGAACACAATTTATTACATCCGTTAGATTTATTAAAAATATACTAATAATATTTGTAATATGATGTAGTTGCGAGGGACCCTGCATTAGGTCTTTCCATCCAAATAGAGAATTTGGAGAGGATTCCAACTATTAATCTCTAGGTTTAACAAAAGCACAAGTAATGGTAAGTTCAATATGCCACCACTTCTTGTAAACATGATGTTTTTTTAGCTTTTCCAATTCTTGTTATTATCTTGATTTCCCATGATTACTCGTATTTAGTGCAGGATATAAAAAACTTCTACTGCTTAAGCTGTAAGCATAAGAAGCAATAATAAAACTTGATAAAATGGTATGTTATTTAAAGTAACACATTTGTTTATGGACATGGTTATATTCATGTGAGCATATGTAGTATATATTTGACATGTTGTGTGGCATGGCCCATATATAGCTTCATCCTTGGGGGTTTCAAGCTTGGAAAAAATGGTCATAGAGAACTGTTTGACTGGGTCACTATACAACCTACAAAACTTAATAATCAACGTGATGTTGTACAACTTTTGAAACTCACATCCCTGCTCTATAGGTATGACATATTGTACTAGTTGTCCATGTTTTTGTGTAATAATTTTCTTCTAAAAAAATCATTGAAAATGCTATGGATATTAGGACAATTTATACCGGTGATGGTATTATCTATGTTTGTTAAATTAGAACACATACATTGAAGAATAACAACTAGTAATTTGTGTTGAAGTTGTCCAAAATGATGACAATAAGAAAAATGTCTTTCTTCTTCTATTTTTGCTCATGTGGATCACATTTTTCCTCATATTTAAGGCCATAGCAATGTTATTGAGGTATGCAAGAAGTTTAAAAAATTATATGAAACCTCTAATGAACTTTAAAATTTATTTGTGTTAAACAAATTAACAAATATGAAGATGGATAAATCTGATTCTATAACAGAGCATGCCTAGAATGAGTTCGTGGTGATTGATACTGAAATTAAAGACCTAGTATTATTTTCATTTCATTCAATAGCTTCCTTGATTCACATTGAATTTTAAGAAACATTATTTTTGCATATCTTCTTAATAGTATATTCCAACATTCGAAGAAGCTATAGGTTTGTTTATCAAGCAAGAAGAGAGGTTAAAGAAGAATGAGACTGGAGTTCCAACCAGAGTATTCACAGGAAGGTGTGGAGGAAGATGTTGAGATAGAGGTTGTTACAGAGGAAGGGGCGATAGGAAACAAGATTAGAAAATCAATTCAGAGTTTCAAAGGTAATTCTCAAAGTACCAAATCCAAATTTTGCAATTATTGTGGCTGAAATAATCATAATGATCAAATTGCCCACACTTGACACATTGTAACAGAGGCTTAAATGCTAATTTGTTTGGCTCATTGGGTTTAGAATGACCTTGTGTTGGAGAATTTTTGTGGATTACATAGTTTATGTTACAATAGATTCCATATATTTTTTATTTAAATTGACTGGATTTTGTAAATTTTCATTTCAATAATTATAGAAGCAACATGTTCATAATTTCATGGCTGCGCAGTTCCTCAATGACTCCCCTTATAATTACCAACTTCTAGCATCTTGTCTAGGGGACATTTATCCTGTACATGATTATGTTATACAAGCACAAGTCATCTCCTTATCTTTAGAGTACTTGATGTATTTGTGCTTGACCCTCCGTCACTTGTAGTTACAATGCACAAGTATGGATTGTTGTATATTTCCCTATTGAGTTGAGTTGTTTATACATTTTTAAAGAAAAATGTTTTTTTTATGTGTCTAGATTGAAATTCTACACATTGAATCAAAATAATGATAAAAAAACATGTATAAACGAATAAGTCTTCTTGTGTTGTAGCTAGGCATTGGTTAATCATCCAATTAACCTTTAAATTCGTTTATATTATTGCAACATTTCAATCCATTTGATTTGAATAGACCAAGTCAAGTGTTTAAGTTCTAGGTTGAATTGAGTTAGTCATACTCATTATGGATATATGATAAGAAATGTGAATGGATTTCATAAGAAGCAACCTCATTTTTCTTGTTATACCACAATAAAGTGGCTCCTTTCAGGGTAGCCACAAATTATTTTAGTCTTTGGGTTTCATCAGTAAATTTTTTACTTAAAATATAGATCACAACTTGATATATGCAACCCTCCATCAATGGTACCGTGAAATGTTGTTAGCTTCATCAAGCTAACTTTGGGAGAAGTGGTAGTGATATGAAGCTAAGAAGTATCCATGCTATATGTTATTGGTGGAGATGGAGGAGGAGGCTGCAAAAGAAAAGGAAATTGCTCTAGAGATGTGGAGGGATGACAGGCAAGCTGACTCAGCATTAGATGGGTCTGGTTTAGTTGAATTCAATAGTTTAAATGTTAGTATTATTAGGCATAGAAGGATTATGTGGTAATTGTTGTCTAGGTTATTGAATTTATGTGCAGAACCATGTAGACCTCTTGTTGGTCCACATCTATTTCACTTTAGGCATGTGTTTCATTTTCAATACTATCATTTAGGATTTATACATCTAGACATAAATTAGTCCAAACTTGTGTTAAGCCTACGTTCCTTTATTTTTATTTTTTTAGTTGAGGACATTTAGATATTTATGTATTTCTTTCTTGAATTAATTTCAAAGAAAATTGAAAAAGTTGGATATATTTATTGGCTTTTTGTGGAGAACCACTGTGAAGAATTTAAACATTTTGTTGAAGATAATGTGCCTTCTTATTAATAATGTTGAAGTATGAAATAAGATGGAGCATGGGATGGTCATTTAAAACTTCAAGCAACATCCTTGGTTACCCAAACACACATTCACATTCACCAAGTATTTTCATTATTTGCTTGCATCTAGTTTTTGCAAATTTTATCTCGATGCTATGTTAACCCAATGTTTGCTATAGTGATTTCTTATTGAAGATAATTGTTAACAATTGAAGCGTCTAAAAAAATATGAATTGTTAATTGGTATGATGTAATCCATTACTTGTGGTGTTGGTTTTCAAAAAAGTATGGACTGCAACAATCTCTATTAACATGATATTTCTTTCTATATGATTCAACATATGTCAACTCAATGGAACATGTGCAACTTGAATAGAGTAGGTATGCGCACCCTCCATTTGCGAGTGTGCTTGATTCTCGTTGTTCTGTCAAAAACATTCATGCTTTCTTACAACATAGAAAATAATGTTTGATTCCCAATATTCCTTTATCCACTGAATGTTTGTAGTCTTGGAATGTTGTTAACTTATTTTACATATTGGGTATGTAGGAAGACTCTAATGGGTGGTGCATACAAATGGGCACCCAACAAGTTGAAATTACTATCAAGGATTTCTTTTTTCCAGTCATCTACGGTATACATTGAATGGATCCAACAAATGGGCACCTGATAAGAAGAAAATAACTATCATGTCTTTCTCTTCTTAGTCTCTCAAAGTATACTTGTAAGGTTTTCATTGTTTTATATTCATGCTTTATTCTTGTTGGCATGATGTGCTATTTGTCTCTTTGCAATGCTATTTTGTATATTTATTTTCTTGCATGTTTGAAATGGTTTGTAATTGTAATTATTTTATCTTTTCATTTCTTGTAGATATATTTGGAATCCCCAAATTTTTACTTTAATGTAATATTTGAGATTTTAATTTGGAACTTGTTTTGTTTTAATTAATTCACTTGACCTTTTGATGCCATATCATGAAAGATAACCTTGTTATCTTTTCATTCTATAAAGGATTGTTGTCAATCGACACACATCTATATCAACCATATGTTATACAAATTTATTGTGTGCATGAGATAAGGATGTAGTATTTCTTGGATGTTCCCCATTAATTCCCCTATAACAAATATTTGAAACATTCTCAACACTGATAGCTTTGAAATAATTGGTTTTAATTTCCCAAGTGATTAAACATCATTTTACTAAACTTTTTTAAGACTTGTTGGCACCTTCATTTTAAATACCCTTTAAATTATTGATGTACCATTCCTCTTTATAATGTATTTAATGCCAACACTCATCATGTGTCTAATTGGGTCGTGGGATTGGAGTTAGTTTTCTACAAAACATTGTTGGAATTCTGTTCTATGGTTTTATCTTCACTCAACATTGAGGAGTGGATCTTAATAATGCTAAAGATTGACATCAATTATCTAAGAATTGAACATAAAGGGTCCAAGTCTTAATCAAATGAATCAAATATTGAAGGTAGGGGCAACAAATTGAGTGGGAAGGAATGTTCCAGTTTAAGTGGCTTCCTAACCTTTACACATCCTCTATAAGAACCGTAGTCTTCACCATAACCTTCATAGATATTTCCCTTCCATTTCTTTAATTTTCCATGCCTTGTATACTTTTTGTCATTGCCAAGAGGAATATACTTATCTTTTTTATATTATCATCCTTAGTGATACAAACCCTTTTCTGATGCATATAATTTTTGTTTTCTCCATGATAACAGCGTTACATGAGCAATTGACCCTTGATTTGTGCATCCAATTTTATGTAAATGTTGCTTCTAACAGAGAGAATTAGACCATAGAACTAGTATTTTTTTTAAATATAGATCGTTGTTGGATATCTGACGAAAGATCCCACTATATCCGACAAGTATGACATACCACCGATGACAACTCTCGTCGGTTTTTCTCTTTTATGTCGTCGGATCTCCAATGTCCTTCCCCACTTTTTCGACATTCATGCCATGCCTCCGACGACAAATGACGTCAGCTATACAACCGTCTGTAAAGTATTTTACGTCAGTTATCTGATGGGTTTGTCGTCAGATATCATTCTTTCTTGATAGGATTGGGGGTCGAATATCCGACACGTCTATCGTAGAATATCCGACAAGTCTGTTGTAGAATATTCGATGTATATGTGTCGCATATCTGATTTTATATTAATATATTTGTGGTCATATATCCAAAACTTTCATGTTGGATATCTGATGAGCCCATATTTTCGTCAGTAATCTGACAAAAATCAACCGATGTTTATAAGATCCGAGTCTTGTCGGATTGTAGACAGATTGATGTCAAAAATCAGATGTATATGCCATCGGATTTTGGGCTCAAATTTTCTTGTGTCAATTATTATTATATTCAATGTTCTTTTCATCAATGTCTCAACATTTCTAAATCAAATTGTATTATTAATAAAAAATTGTAGTAAAAAATATAATATTTATTATTTATGTCAATGTATGAACTTGAATTGAATTATGTAAAATTTGGGAAGATGCCTCTAAACAAAATTTCGCAAGAGTCCATCTCCAATTCTTGGAAATAACCAATAGTTTTCAAACACTCCATCTCCAACTCTTTGAAATGGACAAGAATTTATCCACCCACATCTCTCCATTACATAAAAACAATATTGTTGGAAACAACAGAACCAATGAACCACTAAGACATACCTATCACCATGAATTTCACATTTCTGTAAAGTTGTGACTCATCATCGTGAATTTTGCAGTTTTGCAAAGTTATGTGAGGATCTTCTTTATCAATATCAGAATGCATAAATAGCCAATAGTTTCTCCAACCATGTCTCTCCTTTATGAAATACTGTTGGAAAAAATAAAACCAATGCACTACATCCAAGACTTTGAGTTATAACCCTAAATGTTCTGTAGCCATGTCTCTCCATTATGTATAAACAATATTGTTGAAAACAATACAACCAACGTGCCATGTCCAAGACTCTGACCTATCACCATGATTTTTGCATTTCTTCAAATATTTGTGAGGATCTTCTTTATTAATATCAAGCGAAAACACTTCACTTTTTTTCCCATAAATCAAATTCGTACTTTCCATTCTTTTGATAAGAAAATACATTCTTTAGGATCCTTAAGCACAATCCAAATTTTTTTGTTCAACAATAGAAAGATTCAGAAACATAGAGCTCTAGGAGTAGTTCACAAGAGAGTTAGTTAATCGGAAAAAAGTTAAAAAAGAGAGGATTAGAGTGCAATAAGTTGAAAGGAGACAAGTGCGCCTGCTCTAATTTTTTCCATATTAAGAAACCCAAGTTACAATTCCAAACCCTATTTGGAAAGACAACCTGTGATTGAGATTGAGTTGTGTTCCTTAAACATATGGTTAAAATTGATGACTTGAAAATAATTTTGAATTGACTTATTGTGGTTTGCATGTTGAACTAGATCAATATCCATGACTACCACAAAGTTCTTCATCCATTTTATAAGAAGGAGAGAATCACCAAATACTTGTAAATGAAGGATCCCCCTAATGACTTGACAAATAAGGAGGAAATTGGCCTAAAAATCGTTCCAATTGTTTTTTCCAACACCCAAAGCACCTTTGCCATAGAGAAAATGATCCTTCAACATAAAGAGAACAAAAACATCACCCCATGATCTACTCCCATCTTAACAAGCCTCGTAAAAAATGGACAAGAGGGAATCCAAATGAGGAAGAAATTGCTCAATACGTCTTACCTTTGGAGGTTTGAAAAATTGGTGATAATAATATGATAGAGAAGATACCTGAGCAATAAGATGAGTAGTTTGAAGGGTTGAGCCTTCAAAAAGGACCTGATTACAAGCCAACCAAATCCCCCATGAAACCATAAATGGGAGAGATCTGAATTCTTTGATATCCACCAACGGACAATACTTCCTTGAGCAAGAATCAATAGTGGTACCATTCGACAAATATTTCTTCTTAAAATCCATTTCAACTTCCTAGAAGACTAATCTGGAAAAGGGACACTCAAGAA
The DNA here is from genome assembly GCA_001517045.1 of Pseudotsuga menziesii. Taxonomy (NCBI): domain Eukaryota; kingdom Viridiplantae; phylum Streptophyta; class Pinopsida; order Pinales; family Pinaceae; genus Pseudotsuga; species Pseudotsuga menziesii. Next base: position 320,554 of record LPNX011042428.1, on the reverse strand, counting down.
AAACATGGACATGTGTGATAGTGACAATGACATGGACAATTATAGGTAATGACAGGGACAATGACAATGACAATGACATACATATAAATATATATTCTATCATATATATTTATATGCAGGGGGTTGGAGCCTCAAATTCCATTTGGAGATGGAACACCTAGGGAGTTGTAGCTCCCTTTAGGTTGGATCACGAAATTCAGGGGGTAGGACTCTCCTTCAAGCTTAGCTTGTAAACATATGAAATTTAGTGTATGTGGTTTTCGTCCCTGCTGGGTTTCCACATAAAATCCTCGTGTTTTGTGCATTGTTTACTTCATGTTTATGGTATGTTTATACATGACTGATAATTAATGATGAACACAAATAACATAATTTAAAGTCAATGATAAATTGGTTAAAAAGTGCCCAATACTGATTCATCCCCCTCTCAATATTGGTGATATTTCCAGTATATATATATATACCCCCCTATAACCCCAAATACACGATGCAAATGCCACAATAAAATTGACATACATAAACTGTTTCTAAAACAGGGCTTTTGGAGATGGTTTTTTATAACACTTTCAACTCCAAAAGTTCAACTCTCATGACTTTTGGGAGGGGTTTTTAAAAAACTCCTCCAAAAGTTAAATTTTGATGACTTTTGGGGGGGCTGGTTTGAAAAAAGACTGCCTCCAAAAGTTAAATTATCATGAAAATTTGGGATGGGGTTGTAATAAAAGCGATTTCAAAAATATATTTAGGGGCACTTTTCTTAAAACCCCCGAAAACACACAAGAATTAAAATTTTCAAGGCGATTGTTAAAAAACGGCCTTCAAAAGTTACGTTCTCATGGATTTTGGGGGGTTTGTCAAAATACTTCCTTAAAAATCACATATAGGGGTCATCGTTTAACCCCACTCCCTAATTCATTAAAAACAAACTTTTAGAGGTGGTTGTTAAAAAACCGCCTCCAAAAATTAAATTCTCATGACTTTTAGGGGTTTGTAAACAAATCACCTTAAAAAACACCTTTAGGGGTGGTTGTTTTAAAACCCCCCTTAAAAGTCACGAGAATCAAACTTTTAGAGGCGACTGTTAAAAATCCACCACCAAAAGTTCAATTTTCATTATTTTTTTGGGTGGTGGGGGGGTTCAAAAAATGCCTTGAAAACTCTATTTTTTTTATACAAAGTATTTAGCAAGACCCCCACAAGCCTAAACCCCACTAAAGGGGTAAATTATTGTAGTGCACAAATCAGTTTAGATTCCTTTGTTGAGGCTATCTCATCTAATTGAATACTTTCGAAGGGTTTTCACATTGCACTTCATGAGATGGGATGTTTCTTTGAGTAAACATCATTACCTTATGATGTTTCTAACGATTGATTGTGACAAGACACACCAAGCTACATTACGGTCTTGAGAACAAGTTTTAATAAAAACGCCTTCAAAAATATATTTAGGGGCACTTTTGTTAAAAACCCCTAAAACGCACAAGAATTAAACTTTTCAAGATGATTGTTGAAAAACCACCTTCAAAAGTTGCGTTCTCATAGATTTTGGGGGGGTTATCAAAATACTGCCTTAAAACCCACATTTACGGGTAATCGTTTAACCCCACTACCAAATTCATTAAAAACAAACTTTTGGAGGTGGTTGTTAAAAAACCGCCTCCAAAAATTAAATTCACATGACTTTTAGGGGGGGTTGTAAAGAAATCACCTTAAAAAACACATTTAGGGGTGTTTGTTTTAAAACCCCCCTTAAAAGTCACGAGAATAAAACTTTTAGAGGCGATTGTTAAAAATCCACCACCAAAAGTTCAATTTTCATTATTTTTTTTTTTTTTCGGGGGGGGGGTTCAAAAACCACCCTGAAATCTCTAAATTTTTTTTTAGAGGAAGTATTAGCAAGACCCCGCAAGCCTAAACCCCACTAAAGGGGTAAATTATTGTAGTGCACAAATCAATGTATATACTTGTGTTGAGGCTATCTCATCTAATTGAATAATTTCAAAGGGTTTTCACATTTCACTTCATGAGATGGGATGTTTCTTTTCCAGTAAACATCGTTACCTTATGATCTTTCTAATGATTGATTGTGACAAGACACACCGAGATGCATTATGGTCTTGAGAACAATTTTTCCTACCAATTTTGTGAAATACTTCAATGAGTTTTCTAACAATATGATCACTTGTTTCCAAACCTTTAACCATTTTAATGCCTAAAATTCTTCTAATAACAATCAAACTCCTATATTTCAACAGGGAAAAAAATAATTGACATTTTTTTGCATCATATTTTGATTCAAAATATTGGTTAGTCATTTTAAAATATTGATAACGAATGGTTTGGTCAGGTAACTTACCTTCAAGTGACACTATACCACTTCCATCCACCAAAAGGTGCTTAGGATATTTTCAACTTACACTTTCCAATGGTGGCATGGAACATGGGCCCGTATTCTTCCACTCTTTACTTCTCAGTTGTGGAGTTACAAATGTGGGAGGAGATACATTGTGCTCAAGGAGTGTTTTTGAAACATAAGGTTGTCGAACATGAGGTTGCACCACATGAACTTCTTCCTCAGGGGGTATTTAATCCATTTCCTCTCTAGCTTCATACATACTATAGAAACTTCAAGTAGTATTTCATCTTTGTCATTTGCAACTTGTTATGATGGATTATTGATTAGAGGTTCATTGATTGTGTTACAATTTGGTTGGTCTTTTTCTAAGAACATACGTTTTCCATGCTTATCCTTTCCTTTTCTCTTGCTTCATTGACAACTTCTATGGTCTGCATTTTCCTTGAACTCTTTATTTTTCAACTACATTGGTTTCCCATGTTTAAATGAATGTCAATTACAATGAGCTAATTTCACAAATTCTCTTCCAATTACACAGTTCAAGAGAATAGATTTCTTCACCAATTTCATACACTCTCATTCAAGTACACAACAGTTGGCTTGGAACTAGTGAATGTGAGAAGATTTTTCTCCCAATCACACAAATTTACTTCTATGAGAATTTAACAATTTCACTTCTATGACAATAGTTCAACAAGCCATTTCTTCACCAACTTCACAAATTTTCTTCCAAATAAATAGTTCAAGAGACTATATTTATTCACCAATTTCATACACTCTCATTCAAATACATAACTTTGGCATTTTTCAAGAGACTAGATTTCTTCACCAATTTAATACACTCTCATTCAAATGCCCAAGATTTATCTTGGAGCAAGTACTGAATTTGAGAAGTATTTTATTCCAGTCACAAAAATTTACTTGTATTTTAATTTCACAATTTCATTTATATGAGAATAGTTCAAGAGGCCATTTCTTCACCAATTTCACAATTTCTCATTCACATACACGATATATTTCCTCTACAACACACAAGAAGACACCAAATTGTTTTCCACTCACTAATTCTCCTTTGCAATTAAAAAAAATGAGGATCAAACTTGTTTTTCTCACTTGTGTTCATTGCAGTCTGCAAAATCTCATGCCAATTTGATTTTTGATGTATGATGAAATAGGAAATATGGAGGGAAATAGCCAAACAGAAGTGTGTGTGCGCTACTAAAAATAGTGTACACACATTTTAGGAACGTGTGTGTGGTTTTATTCCTAATGATAACGCCATTCAATGCTTCACCTTGCACCATGCCAATTAAGGGCGTTTAGTAATCGTAAAATGAAACAAATAGGAATGTGTGTGCACTTATGTTACCTATTTTACTCGTTTACCTGATTAGGACAAGGATATCCTAAGGAGACGTCGTATTTATCGACCCTAGATTCCTAGAATCTTCCTTTAGTGGCTAATTTTTAGGTTTCCTCCCTTTACCATGTTAAGGCCACGAGACCCATATCTATTTCTCAAAACCTTCAAAAAATACTAACACCCTTTCTCAGAGGAAAAGGATACCCTTAAGAGTTAATGTGTGGTGCATCAATGTAATAGTCATGGCCCTTGATGCCTCAAATATTCTTTGAGGGCCTAAATCATGGGTTTCCTTCGTCAATCATGTATAGATCCTTAAAACCCATGCTTACTACTCGAAACCACTTAATGGAATTGACATCCTTGGTTGTAGGCTAAATATACCATGTACAATACTTTGATATCAATATCTAATGCTAAAATAACACTAATAGAACCCATCTACCCACTTAAAATTAAAGGACTCCCTTAGGATTTCATGTTCGGTGGTTGGAGGCATTGTTAATGGCCCCATATGCCTATAACCTTTATTTAGGGGCCAAATATTGGAAATTTTTCCTTGACCATGTATACGGACTTGAAACACATACTTAGTCCTAAAATAGTCATAATGGGACTAATATCTTTAGTAAGAAGCCAAAAGTACCATGGAAAGGTTAATTGTTGGTGTTTAATAGTTTGTTTTGGAGCCTAGATTCCTAGATTATTCCTTGAGGGCCCAACACCTCATTTTTCTCTATAAACAATGTGCAATGCCTTTAAACCCATATCTAGTGATACAAAATTCATGATGATCCCCATGTCCCCACTTGAATTCTAAATATACCCTCAACAAATCATCTATGGTGTTTCTATGTGGCATTCATTAACATTGAGCCCTAAATGCTAGCTAATGAGCCTCATTCCTAAGCTCCCTCCATCGACCATGGTTAATTTGTCAACACCCAATCCTACTACTCAAAAATTGTTAATGTTCACCATATCCTCATTTGGATCCAAGGATACCATCATGAGATGATCTGTGGTGGTTCAAGGTGTTTCTCTCGGGTCAAGCTGTCTAGAACCTTACTTTATGTCCTAGGTAATGAATTTCTTTCCATGTACTTTACCAAAACTCGACGACCCATGATTAGTTCTAAAACCCCTATAATGGAGCACATATCATCTCTTATATGACATATATCCCAAATATGGGCCATATGTGGTGGTTTAAAGCATTGTTCATGGCCCTTAACACTTAGAATGTAACTTTAGTGATTAAGGTCTAAGTTTCATTCCCTAACCATTTTCAAACTATGTGGACCCATAATAAGTGATAAAAACCTACTAATGATGCCCATATTCGAACTTGGATCCAAATGATATTCTTTGTAGGTAAAGTGTGGTGGATTAAGGTGTTATTTTGAAGTAGAATGTCTGGAAGATTGTTTTATATATTAAGGTTTATGTTACTCCCTTAACCATGTTTACAAAAAGCTACAATCGTTCCAATATGCTCACTCAAAGGAGAAGGATCACCTTGAGAGATAATGTACTATGTTGGCTAGGAATTATTATTGACCTTAGATGTATGCAATGTTTCTTTAGGGACCTATTCCCATGTTTCCTCCCTTGACCATGTTGAGGGAACCATGAAACATACCTTGTGCTTGAATATTTTTCATGGTGTCCATACCCCCACTTAGTGGGGGGGATATATTCTCAAAAGGTATTATTTTTTAGGTCAGGGATTCATTCTTGGGCCTGTATTCCTATAATATTCATTCAATTCCCAAGGAAATATATACAGTTCTCAAAACATCATAATATTATTAATATCCTCACTTAAAGGATTTGAGAGGTCATGTGTGGTGGATTGGGTCATGATTATTGAATTTGACTCTTTATAATATTCCTCTAGTTGATAACGCTTATGTTTCCTCCTTCAACTATATCCCATGTCTAAGCCCTAGAGTTTCATATCCAATACCAAAAACCTCCTAATGGAACTCATATCTATACTCAAGGGAAAGGATAACCTTTATTGGTTCTATTGTTGAAGTTTTAGGTTTTTTTTAATTAACAAACTTTCACAATAATGAATATCAAATAAAAAAAATATTGAAGTAAAAGTACAACAATGACAAAGAACTAGATAATAAAAAAATATAATTTTCATCTCTTGCAACGTTAACACTCCCAAAGGTCCCTGTGTTAAAGTTGAAGCATACAATAACAATAACTAGTATAGCAACAACAGATTAAAAAAGACTAACAATTAACATCAACAAAAGATCTATACTCAGACATACTTTTAAATCAGATCTTGTCTCTTAGGAGACAAGTCACTCAAAGAACAAATATGTCCCTTATCTTAGGGCAAGGACATACCTGAGAGAGAGAGAGAGATATAAGTTATTGTAGAGTATAATTAGACAAGTATAGACCTCAAGGTGCTAACCAAAAAAATCCACAAATGAGGATGGAAACTTCAAACTCTTGCTGCAATAAATCACGGTCTTTAGGAAAATCATACATCAATCAAATCGAAACACCTTTCAAATGTACAAAGGAAACCTTAAACCATACACTAACACCCTCATACTATAGCAACACCTTCAAAAAGGAAATGACAACTTTGGACACAACATTAGTAGCCTCAAAGAAGTTGAGAGAGGAAAATTCACCCTCTGAACACAGCAATGATCACGATAGACACCAACAAAGGCACACCCCACATTTTAGTCCTCAAAGCAATCACGGTGGACACCAGCAAGGGTACAACCCAATGAACATACCTCAAAACAATTACGAAGGGTACAAATCAGATCACAAAATAGTCATGGAATCCCAAGGGATAAATGACCACCATAGATCAGGTCATTAAACAGTCACAACATCCCTAGACAAGTTCAACAAAGTTCACAGCCTAACACTAGCAGTAACGACCCAATCCTAACAAACCTATACAATTTCAACAAAGTTCATGACCTAGCACTAACAGTTATGACCCAGTCCTAGAATCCTCACAAAGGTCATGACCCAGCCTTAAAATCTCAAGAAAGTTCATGGCCCAGTTTAGCAGGCTCAACAAATATCACAACACCCTCTAACCAGGTCACTGGTCACCTCTAGTAGACTTGCAATGACCCTAAACAGATTCAACAAGTAACAATATCCTCTAATAGTCTCCAGCACTCCTAACCAGGCTCAATAAAATCATTAGAGTAAATTTGGGGTATAAAATGGGCCTCCTAAGGAAAATAATAAAATAATAGTTAAAATAATAAAATAATATTTATTAATTTTGGAGGAAGAAATAAAAAAACTACTTTTGTGTTCTTATTTTCAATGTATATCCATGTGTTTTTACTCAAATTTAGAGCATGAGCACTAGTTGGATGCGTAATTTAATTATGCATCCAATGAGTGCTATCGCTCGAAATTTGAGTAAAAACACTGGCATATATGTTGAAAATACGAACAAAAAAGTAAAAATTTTATGACAAATATGTCAAGCCAACCATTATGGTTGACTCATTTTGTTGAAATTCTATTGGTTCTTGAATTCCAACTCATCAATAAATTATGGTTGGCTTGTTTTCTTATATGATGACTAATTTTCTTAGAAGACCCATTTTATACCCCAAATTTTCTCTAATGTCATAGAAACTCTTAGCAAGCTGGAGAATGTCACAACTGCCTCTAGCAGCACTCATGGAACCCTTAAACAGACTCAACACAATTCACAGCCTCCTTCTGTAGGCTAAAAAAGGTCACACTGTCACATGTAAGGAAAAGAGGAAAAGGAACAAACTTCAAGAAGAATACGTGCAACAGTTAAAACCTTGGATGTCAAACCAAAGAAGAAACATACCCTAGATCAAATATAAAATTATATATCCAAACTTCTTCACACGCAAGTGAAAGCTAGGAATTGAATTTATAAAGTTGAAATGTCTTCTAGAATGATCATCCTTCTAACTCTATCTTTTAGTAGTGTTACCAAAATAAAACATAAAAATAATATTAAGTTGACTTAGGATAGGGTACCAATGGTTAAGGAGTCATATATATAAGATAAAATAATAAATTTAAGTCATCATAGAAAAAGGATCAAGGTACCACATTCAATAGGGACTCTAATGCTAATAAGGGAAACACAAGACCAAGTCAAGCACAAATCTAACCACAAGGTGGCACAACAAAGTGGGAATACAACCCCTTCACCCACAATACCAAGGTGTACAACAAGGTGGGGAAAAAACCCTTTAACTCACAAGACCAAGGTGCCAAAATTTTATCTTCTCTCTCAAAGTATATAGTCCATAAGTGTTCCATACAATAACTAGAATTTTTTTTATCATCGCCATATAAGGAAGGTCCAACCGAATGTTGTGATCCCTTGTTCCTCTAGACATATTGTAAATGTCAAGTGTTAGTGACATCATCAAGGGGTGGCCAGTCCCTTGAGAAACAACCTAGCTTAACCATTTAGGAGATGAGGACATCAGACATCATCATCTTGGTCAACTGACCAAGATCCAATTGGTTGAATGACCAAGTATGTACCTGCAATAAATTCTTGGTACGAGACCAATAATATGCTTGGTCTCAGACCAAGATGTCTTAGTCTCAACCTATAGGATCTTCTTGGTCCTCGTGACCAAGAAACTATCTGTTCCCAGACCAGAATACCCTAGAGACATATAGGGTCCCTAAACATACACTAGGGAATTTTCCATGGCATCAATTTTCTTGGTTCCAGACCAAGAACCTTAGGAGACTACTGGGGGCCCTAGGGTACCTTCTAGGGACTTACTCTACTTGGTTAAATAAACATGAACCCTACTTAACTGAATAGGGTTCCATCCTCCCCGAGAATGGGTCTCGCAACTGCATTATATTTAACACTCCCTCTCAGTAAGAAAGGCATTCTCAACAACACTAATATTGTCTCGGAAGTAGTCATACTTTGATAAAGGCTTAGTTAACACATCTGTAAATTTTCTACTTGGAAGAACATACTACACCATGTCTTTGACATAGTGATACTTCCTCTCGATGTGCTTTGACTTGTCATAGAGAAAAGTATTTTATGAGAGCTCCAAACATCTCTAACTGTCAGCAAGAAGCTTGATCTTTATAGATCCACTTGGAAGTTATAACTGAATTCCTGTGATAGCCGAGAACCACTTTCCACACGTCATTTAACATCTTACACACCTGATGTTTGGATTCCTCGTCATAAATGTAGGATTCTAAAATAGTGAGATGTCTTATCTGAGATATCAAACCAGAGAAACCTTGAAGCTTATCAATATAATTATCAAAGAGATAATTTGAAAACTCCTTGGCCTCCTCCCTTTGCTCATCTAAAAGGGAAGGCTCATGGACTGGGTTCACTTCCATCTATATATCACTAGGAGGCTCTATGAATAACTTTATCAAGGGAGATCACATATTTAATTTTCAATCCCATTTTTCCAAGGATTGAGTAGAACTGTTGGATCCCTCTTTATCTCTAAACTTACTAGCTGTTCCACTCTAATAAGGAACAAATCATCAATAAAAAATACCTAGCATATTCTCTTTTGCTGATTTTATGGTGACATATGGGAGGATGAACATCTAGCATAACTTATCATATATTATGTGGAGCCTCGTAATCCCTCTGTATCTTAGCAGTGATATCCCTATGGAACTATGCATTTAACTCTAAGAATAAACAACATCTGCAGACTTCATCACTTTGTCATTAGATCAGGTCACATCCTCCTCCTCTTGTGGATCTTTCCTACAAGTTAAATTTAGTTTTATTTCCATCCAACTCTGATTCGTCTTGTGGTCAAATGTTCAAACCCTTCTTTCCAACTTGACGAACTTTTTCCAAGAAACTTCAAGGTCAAGTTGGTTAGTACTCAAAACCTTACCTTAGGATCTATGTAGACTCTTATAGGATGTTAAATCAGATTTAGGTACACGTCGAAGCTCTTATACCATGTTGAAGTTTTAGGGGTTTTTAAAATATTTAACAAACTTGCACAATAACAACAAATCAAATAAACAAAATATTGAAGTAAAAGTACATTAGTTACAAAGAAATAGATAGTAAAAAAATATAATTTTCATTTATTTTAACCTTAACACTCACAAAGGTCCCTATGTTAAAGTTGAAGCATATAATACCAATAACCAGTAGAGAAGTAGTAGATTAAACAAGACTAACAACTAACATCAACAAAATATCTAACTAAGAAAACAACACTGGTTTAGATCTTCCTTATACTCAAAAATACTTTCAGATCAGATCTTGTCTCTTAGGAGACAAGTCACTCAAAGAACAAATGTGGAACAAATTTGACCCTTATCTGANGAGAGAGAGAGAGAGAGAGAGAGAGAGAGAGAGAGAGAGAGAGAGAAATTTCTATAGATTAGAATTATACAAATAAATACCTCAAGGTGGTAACCAAAAAAATCCACAAATGAGGATGGAAACTTCAAACCCTTGTTGCAATAAATGATAGTATTTAGGACAATCATAGATCAATCAAATAAAATCACCTCTCAAATGTACAAAGGTAGCCTTAAACAATACACTAACACCATCAAACTGTAGTAACACCTTCACAAAGGCAATGGAAACTTCATACAGAACAATAGCATCCTCAAATAAGCTGAGAGAGGAAAAGTCACCCTCTAAATAGGCTTAGTAGGCCATGACTTGCTACAATAGGCTAAAAAACGTTCATTGAATCCCTAGAAGGATAAAAAAATATCACGGTAGACACCAGGAAAGGAACACCCCACAATTCAGTCCTCAAATAAATCACGACGAACACTAGCAAGGGTACAACCCAATGCATAAAACTTAGAACAGCTACGATGGGTACAAATCAGATCAAAAAATTGTCAAGAAATCCCAAGGGAGAAAAAACCACCATATATCGGGTCACAAAACATTCGCAAAAACCATGCACAAGTTCAACAAAGTTCACGCCCTATCACTAACTATCGCTGCTTAGTCCTAGCAGCCCTAGACAAGTTCAACAAAGTTCATGGCCTAACACTAGCAGTCACGGCCCGGTCCTAGCAGCCTCACAAAGTTCATGTGCCAACCTTAGAAAACAAAGGTCACAAACCACTTTAGTAGGATCAACAAACATCACAATACCCTCTAACCATGTCACAGGTCACCTCTAGCAGGATTACAATAGCTAAACAGATTCAGAAAGTCACAACATCCTCTAACAGGCTCATGGAATCCCTAACCAAGATCAAGATAATTCACGACAACCCTTAGAATTCTGGAGCAGGTCATAACTACCTCTAGTAGCACTCATGGAACCCTTAAACAATTTTAGAATAATTCATGACTTCCTTCAATAGACTAAAACAAGTCACGAGGTCACATGTAAGGAAAAGAGGAAGAGGAACAGGTGCAACAAATAAAACCTTGGATGTAAAAACAAAGAAGCAACAAACCCTAGATCATATATAAAATCAGATCTCCAAAGTTCTTCACACACACAGTTAAAAGCTAGGACTTGAATTTATAAAATTGAAATGTACTCTAGAATGATCATCCTTCTAACTCTATATTTTAGGAGTGTTACCCAAATAAAACATAAAAACAATATTATGTTGACTTAGTATAGGTTACCAATGGTCAAGAAGTCATATATACAATTAAAGTAATAACCTTAGGTCATCATAGCATAAGGGTCAAGGTACCATATTCAAGATGGGCGATAGGACCAATAAGGGAAACCCAAGACCAAGTCAAGGACAAAGCTAACCACAAGGTGGCACAATAAAGTGGGAAGACAAATCCTTCACCCACAATACCAAGGTGTACCAACAAGGTGGGGGAAACAACCTTTTTACCCACAAGACCAAGGTGTACCAACAAGGTGGGGGGAACAACCCTTTTACCCACAAGACCAAGGTGCCAAAATTTTATCTTCTCTCTCAAGTTATATAGTCCATAATTGTTCCATACAATAACTGTAAGTTTTTTATCATAACCATATAAGGAATGTTCGAACCAGATGATGTGATCCTCTGGTCCTCTAGACTACTCCAAAAGGTCAACTGCTAGTGACACCGTCAAGGGGCGGCCAACCCCTTGAGAAACAACCTATCTTAACCATTTAGGATATGAGGACATCACACATCATCATCTTGGTCAAATGAACAAGATCCACCTGGTTGAATGACCTGGTATGTACATGTAGGAACAACTTGGTCCCATACCAAGAATCTCCCTGGTCCCAGATCTAAATGTCTTTGTCTCAACGTGCAGGATCTGCTTGGCCCTCGTGACCAAGAAATTGTCTGGTATTATACCAGAATATCCTAGAGACATATAGGTGGCCTTGCCATATGATAAGGACTTTTCCATGGAATCAACCTACTTGGTCCCATGCCAAGAAGCTTAAGAAATTGCTTGGGTACCTTCTAGGAACTTTCTCTTCCTATTTAACTAAACAAGAACCCTAGTTAACTCACTAGGGTGCCATCTTCCCTAAGAATGGGTCTCACAGTTGCATTATGTATAACACCTATGCGGTGGATTAAGGTGCTCTTCTTGACCATGGAATATAAGGATACCCTTGGAATATGTTATGTTGTATATTAAGTGGTCATTCGTAGCACTAGATTTCCTAAACCTTCCTTTGTGGTCTAACTCTTAGGATTCCTCCCCGAATAATGTCAAATACCCCAAGAACCATACCTAGTGCTCAATAATTTCAAATTTCCACTGATATCCACACTTAGAGGCTAAGGATAACTTTGGGAGGTCATGTGTGGTGGCTCAAGGTATTATTCTTGTTCCTTGATTCCCGAAGTGTTCCTTTGGGGCTTGAGGCCTAAGGTTCCTCCCTAGACCATGTTAAGGACCTCGATATCCATACCTATTATTAAAATCCTTGTAATTTCATTAATATTCCCACTCAAAGGTGAGTAATATCCCAAGTAGGTCCTATGCGTTGGTGCAATGCATTGTTTTGGGTCCTAGGTGACTAGAATCATCCTTTAGATCCTAAAACTTGTGTTTCCTTCCCTAGTCATGTCAAGAAAATAAATACCCACTTTTAGTGTTACAAACTTCATAATGGCACCCATATACCCACTCATACGACAAGGATACCCTCAAGAGGTCATGCGTGGTAGTTCAAGGTATCTTTCTTTACCCTATATTCATATATACTTCCTCTAAGACTCAAGGCCCAAGTTTCTCTCCCTCCATATTGCGTATCTCTTTCCCCCTTGTAGCATACTTTTTCACACACAACAATGCCAAAAGGAACCTGCTAAGGGGTTGTATAACCTCAACAAAATTTCAAGAAAGAAATGAAAAATTGTTGAAAATATAACTAGAAATTAAACAAAGAAGCGTACATTTGAGGTAGAACTAAACAAACCAACTTTTTCATTGTTTGGTTAATCAATACACATGCAGATACAATATATAAAGAATAAAGAATGCTTCTTTTATATTGAAGACAAAATAATACAGGAAAAAGAGACACCTCAAAAAGCGTAGTGAAAGGGGCCCCTGCAGCAGTCCAAGGGAGGGTCTGTTGGTTCTCTTGACAGTCTTGCAATCCTCTGGCCACACATCACAAGGAATACATCCAATAGGTGAGAAAGAAAATAAAGAGGCTATATTCAAACTCAAAGGGAATCTAATAGAATAACGACTTGAGAAAATAAATAGAGAATTGTATGGAATGAGGGACCTTGAGGTTTCTTTCATAAGTGCAGTAGTGGCTATAGAGAGAGTCTAGGGTTAATATTGGTCCCTATATTCATCACCTAACTGAGGCCACGTAGATACTAGTTTCAATATTCCTTCCATTTTGTTATACACAAAGCAGAGACAACCAAAAATCAAGCTTAGAGGTTGGGTCACACTATTTTGGAAATTTTGTGCAACTTGGCTTGCTCAAATAAAACTAAAATGAGCGACTATGATCACTCTTATCGGAGGAATATGAGCAACCTAATTCTAAAGTTCCTCCTTTAAGGGTGACTTTAATTTTTTGGGGATTTTTAACTTATTTCTAAAAGTCCAATGAGTGTAAAATAGATGGAATGGTGATATATGAGGGTGATGGGGTTGATGACATTTCAAGTGATATTTATTATTATTATTAAAACCCCTTTCTTTCTTCCCATATTCCCCTCCCTATTACCCCCTCCTTCATAGCCTCTCTCTCTCACTCTCTCTCTCTCTCTCTCTCTCTCTCTCTCTTCCAATATATCTCCCACCCTCTTTTTTTCTCTCTAACTCCATCACTCTCTCCTAGCACTCTCCACCTTTCTCTCTAAACCTTTTATTTCCCATTACACCCCCCCCCCCCCCCCCCCCCCCCCTCTCTTTTTCTCCCCCCCCCCCTCCCCCTCCCCCCCGCCTCTCTATCTCTCCCTTCATCTCTTCCACTATATTTCCCACCCTCTTTGTTTCTCTCTACCTCCATCACTCTCTCCCTTACACTCTCCACCTCTCTCTCTAAACCTTATACCTTCCATTATCTCCTATTGGTCTTGCAATCCTTTGGACACACATCACAAGGAATATATCCAATAGATGAGAAAGAAACTAAAGAGGCTAGCTTCAAACCCAAAGGGAATCTAATAGAATAACGACTTGAGAAAATAAATAGAGAATTGTGTGGAATGATGGACCTTTAGGTTTATTTTATAAGTGTAGTAGTGGATATAGAGAGAGTCTAGAGTTAATATTGGGCCCTAGATTCGTCACCTAGCTGAGGCCACGTAGATCCTAGTTTCAATATTCCTTCCATTTTGTTATACACAAACCAGAGACAACCAAAAATCAAGCTTAGAGGTTGGGTCACACTATTTTGGCAATTTTGTGCGACTTGGCTTGCTCAAATAAAAGGAATATGAGCGACTAGGATCACTCTTATCTGATGAATATGAGCAACCTTATTCTAAAGTGCCTCCTTTAAGGGTGACTTTCATTTTTTGGGGATTTTTAACTTATTTCTAAAATTCCAATGAGTGTAAATGAGATGGAATGGTGATATATGAGGGTGATGAGGCTGATGACATGTCAAGTGAGAAAATTTTATTTGTTAAAACCCCTTTCTCTCTTCCCATCCTCTCTCTCTCTCTCTCTCTCTCTCTCTCTCTCTCTCTCTTCATCTCTTCCAATATCTCTTCTAGACTCTTTTTTTCTCTCTAACTCCATCACTCTCTCCTTGGAACTCTCCACCTCTCTCTCTAAACCTTCTATTTCCCAATACCCCCCCCCTTTCCCATCTCTATCTCTCCCTTCATCTATTCCACTATATTTCCCACCCTCTTTGTTTCTCTCTACCTCCATCAATCTCTCCCTTACCCTCTCCACCTCTCTCTCTAAACCTAAACCTTATATCTTCCATTATCCCCCTCAATCTCTCTCTCCCTTCATCTCTTCCACTATCTCTCCCACCCTCTTTGTTTCTCTCTACTTCTATTACTCTCTCCCTCTCACTCTCCACATATTCCTCTATCTCCCTCTACTTTCCCTCTACCGTTCTCTCTCGCTCCCTCTCTGACTCTCTCTACCACCATATCTCTCGCATTCTCTCTCCCTATAACTCTTCGATACTGCTCTTTATACATTGTTATATTTTTATCATTTAAGCAATATGATCTAGGATCTTATCTGAGAGAATAACATGCACAGCAAAAATCACAAGAGACAAGAGACACAAAGAATTTTCCTCGGGGAAACCATAAAGGAGAAAACCCCGCAACTTCCTCAAATATAGAATGAGCACCAATGGCAACAGTAAAACCCAAAGACAGAAAAGATGATCTCCAATAGTTGTTCTCTCTCTCTCACTTGAGAGAGCTTCTCCTCTCTCACTCATGCGCCCCAGTGAGTGAGTGTGTATGATAAATAGAGAGGCTCACTCTCGATTTATATTCTTTCGTTCACTTAATGTCCACTCCAACAAGTCGGCCTCACTTAACAATTACTTACTAGGGCCGACATCTCTAGGAGAGTATAATAACCCTAGTGCCCCACAAATGTGGTAACGTTTCCCTCCAATCAACAAGGAGGGTTAACATTGACTCAATTGTGGGGACTATTGCCCCGACTTACAATGCAAGGTTAACCTCAATGACTTTACATGACTTGTTTACGTTATTGAATATCCTGATTGGAACATTGGGGCATGACATGACTCAATTACATTACATTTACTTCCTGGAATAAACATCGGGGTATAATACATAAGGTATACAAGTGAATACATTCCGAAGTTACAAATACATCAACACTCCCTCTTAATTAGGAAGGTATTCTCTTGACACAATTTATCAGCACAGGTCTTCTTCTCTGTATCATCTGGATCATCATCAAGTCATCTTCGTCTTCAAGTCATCTTCATCTTCAATTCATCTTCATCGTCAAGTCATCTTCATCAAGTCATGATCATCACTTGATCTGGAGTATCACTGGATCATCATCAAGTTTGGATCATCACTTGATCTGGATCATCATCAAAATTGGATCATCACTAGATCATCATCATCATCACTGCTTCCTCTATCTCAATCAAATGGTGTTATCTCTTCATTCTTCTCATCACAGGAATTTCTATGGATCCAGCCCTTTTTCATGCTAGTTGTAGGCCTAGCCTCTAGGTAGGTCTTCATCTTCTTCAGCACGTATATATGACCATCAGAGGAACACATCCAAGAACCATGTTATAATGGCCCACCCAACACTTACATCTTTCATTCTCAAAGAATGGCTCTCAGCTCTAGGCTGAGTGTCAGTCCCAGACTGAAACAAATTCCTGGTAACTGACCAGGTGCCTCCATTCTCCCAAAGAATGGCCTCTCAACACTAAGTTGAGCTTCAATCCTAGACTTAATCAAATTTTCTGGTAACTGACCAAGTGCCTCCATTCTCCCAGAGAATGGCTTCTTAGCACTAAGTTGAGCTTCAATCCCAGACTGAATCAATTTCCTTGTAACTGACTAGGTGCCTCTGTTCTCCTAGAGAATGGATTCTCAGCACTAAGCTGAGCTTCAGTCCCAGACTAAATCAATTTCCTGGTAAGTAACCAGGTGCCTCTATTCTCCAAGAGAATGGCTTCTCATCACTAAGCTGAGCTTCAGCCCCAGACTGAATAAATTTCTTGGTAACTGACTAGGTTCCTCCATTCTCCCAGAGAATGGATTCACAACACTAAGCTGAGCTTTGGTCCTAGACTAAATCAATTTCCTGGTAACTAACCAGGTGCCTCGATTCTCCCAGAGAATGGCTTCTCAACACTAAGCTGAGCTTCAGTCCCAAAATGAATCAATTTCCTCGTAACTGACCAGGTGCCTCCATTCTCCCATAGAATGGCTTCTTAGCACTAAGCTGAGCTACAGTCCTAGACTGAATCAATTTCCTAGTAATTGACCAGGTGCCTCCATTCTCCCAGAGAATGGCTTCTCAGCACTAAGTTGAGCTTCAGTACCAGAATGAATCAATTTCCTGGTAACTGACCAGGTGCATCCATTCTCCTAGATAATGGCCTTCGGCACTTATATTTACCAGCATGATAGGACACACCATCTATCATCTGAGGAAAGGGCTCTATACTTACATCTGACCATGGGAGGCCCAGCCTGCCACCATGTCAGAAAGGCTCACGGAATCATCACTTCCTCTTAGAATGAACCGCAATCTAGAGAACACCAAGCTTCTCCCTGAAGTACTCAAACTTCACTCTGGCCATTTCTAGCATAGAATCACATCAGGGTTGATTACATCCAAGGATAACCTACGAGCTTCGCCAGGACCATTTACCTCTAAGCAACCTACGAGCTTCGCCAGGATCGTTTACGTTTGAGAAACCTACGAGCTTCGTCGGGATTTTATACTCAGACAACCTGTTTCATCGGCTATGCTAGAACCCCCTCTTTCGAGAGATATCTATCTAGATCACAAAATGGAGCTTCACTTCTCCTCTCTCAGCTGTACTCAGCGCCATGTAGGACTGCTTCCTGCTAAACTAGGAGATCACACCTGATCCCATACTAAAGTAGCACCCCAAAGTGATCTTCCTCTCAATGGCACTTTCTTCCCAATAAGAATCCACATAACCCTCCAGGTTAATCTTTTGATTCACTTCATACTTGAGCCCATAATAAACTGTACCCTTTAGGTACCTCACTGCATGCTTTGCAACCATCAGCTAAACATGTCTCAATGTGTTCACAGCAAAGCAAATATCTGGTCTCATATTCGTCAAGTACATCGAGGAACAAATCATCTGACGATACATCGTGGCATCAACCAAATCTGATGAAGCAACACTCAATAGATTCAGGTTCAATGCCATAGGTGTGGTCATGGCCTTGCATTCCATCATCTTGAACCTCTTCAAGATCGCTACTACATACTTCCCTTGTCCCAGGGAGATTCTGCCACACCTCCATGCCTAGAAAGTAGTGCATCATATCCAAGTCCTTCATCTTGAACTCGGCAGCAAGTCTCCTTCTTGAAACTTTAATGAGTTCCTCTTTTCTATCAGGAAGAAGTCATCGACATATAACAGGAGCATCACTGGTACTCCACCTTCAACTTTTAAGTAAAGGTTGGAATCTGCTTTTCTCTCAGTAATGCCTAGAGCCATCAGTAAGTTGTCCATCCTGTCGTACCATGTTGAACCTCAGGATCTTCTGTAATCACTCCCTCTGGAGCGGAGCATCATACTCCATATTTCTTTCATACTCTATGCACTGAAACATTATGTATCGGAGTGACAAGTAGCTTCCTCTGCTACTATTATTCTATGTATCCATCTAGGGTCACTGGATACCAAGATCCTCTATCTTGAACCTTTTCAAAAGTTTTCTTCCACCCAACTGTGAGCTTGTCATCCTCTATACGATTTCATCTTCAACCTTCTAGCAAAGGTTAAAATCTTCATCACTCTAGGTGATCTTCAAGCTCCTCATGTATGTGTTATCCCATGGGTGTCTTCTGAGCTCGTATAAGGCCTTCTTTAATTTTCACACATGAGTCTACCTGTCATGTGTCTTAACTTCCAACGGCTGCAAATGTCTCTTCGTAGCTTATGCCTTCTTTCCGTGAGAAGCCTCGTGCTAAAAATATTTCCTTGTATCCCACGATGTTTCCATCTACTGCATGTTGTATCTTGTATATCCATATGGAAGACATTACGGACTTCCCTTCAGGTCTCAATACTGCATCCTAGACGTCATTCTTCTTGAACTGGTACTCTCCTTCCCTTTCTTCTTGGCTACTTCTTCATAGTTGGAAGGCTCTGCATCAACGATGCCAACCAACAGTGTCACATAATTGTACTGTGTTTTAGGCCTCTTGAATTCTTTGAAAGTGTCATCATATTCTTCTTTATCTTGGATTATTTATTGAACTGTCGTCACTTGTTCTTCGGAACAAGTCTCATCCTTCTTTTCTTGTAGGTGATTGTACGCAATCTTTCCTACAAGTCAAATGCATTTGTATGGTTAGAAACATTTGATAAGTCATATTCATAATGGCAATTTTTTATGCATAAATATATGATCATGCAACTATTTTATCCAATACAACAATATTCATCCATATCTCACAGAAACTTTCTAGATGCCTTCCATCTCTACTAGGACAACATTGAGATTTTGCACTAATCCAATATGTCAGCAAAGAGGTTTCATTCTAGATAAGTAGCAATGCATATTTGTATATCACCATGAGCTACTTACCCATCACATGCGTATTAGTAGTATACTGTCATTAATGCAAACATTCTATCATGCATAATACATAACCTGAATATAAACAAATGCTTAACAAAACAATATCATGAAATGACAATTGAATACTTATCTTTATTTGTTTCATGGGTAGACTTCTTCTTTCATATTTCTGCTTCATCATATTCTTCATTCATGACATCATCATTTCTTATCCAACTGCTCAAGATGGATAAGAGGTTCTTCAAGAGTTGAGTCCTTCATATTTCTCATCGTTTGAGGGATATTCTTTGGATGGTGAGAGCTTGATCTTCAGTTGCTCCCATCTTCTCTTCTCTTATTATGAGTCGGCCTTCATCTTGTGTGTACTCTTCCCAGAGTCTGCTGAAAGTAATCACTTCCTTCTTGCACACATTCCTCGAATGAATGAATCCAATGATCTTGGGAGGCCATTCAAGGTGGTTATCACAACGTCTGCAATCTCTACTTCTTCAGCCACTGCTTCAAGTTTTTCTTTGATTTGAGAGACCCTTGTAAAGTATGACTGTATGGTATCAGCATTCTAGATCTTCACATTCTTCAACTGGTTTCTCGAAGTCATCTTTTGATTTATGTTCTTCCCTTCAAATGGCTTGGTCAAGGAATCAAACATCGCTTTCAATGTCTTTAGGGAAGACACTTGTGGTATAAGGTGATCTGTGATTGAATCAACAATGATCTTCTTCGCCTTGACCAAGTTCTTCTCGTGTAAGGATTTTAGCCTTATCTCCCTTTGGAACTAGAACCTCTCCACTTATGTAGGTGTCCAATTCATTTTATTCAAGAACCAGTGAGATCCAATACTTCCATGCTTGGAATTTGTCAGTTTCACCAAGCTTGTCATCAAGATGGTGTGACTAGTCATTTAGAAATGAGAACCTCAAATGTAAATAGCAAAAGATTAGATCTTACCGATTTGAGGTGTCTGTCCTGGTTCCGGAGCTGGCTAATCTAGGGTTTGTTAGAGAAACCCTAATTTTCAAAATTTGGAATCTTTCAGATCTTATTGGATATAAATATAGACCTCTTCAATTTGAGCTGTCCAATGTACTCCTTTTCTGAAAATAGTGGAGGGAATCTCCCGAAACAGGAAGCCCTAGTTTACCAATTTTTTCTACAGAAATTCCTGATACTGTTTCTGTGGTATATCCAAAATTAATGCTCCTCTATGTCTGCAATTTCGTACTGAGGTAACCTCATCTATCCTATTTCCAACACCATAGGTTTTACCAGAATTGGTTTCACCAATTGGGACTTATGAGCATTTTCCCAAGGTGACCTGTTTCAGAATTGTTCATAAGAGCGATCTTGTACAGACTACCACGTGTCACTGGTTCATCTTCAAGGTCTGAAACTTTTACCATAGAAATTAAAGTCTGTGTCCTTTTTGGAACATCTTGAGAAATTTCATTTGGACCTTCGTAGCCTGAGATATAGCAAGTTTCCCCAGGTGTCCCGTTTAGGGATGAATCTTGGGAGAGGATGGAATCCTAACTTGGAGGAATCATATATCCTATAGTATAGCGAATATGAGTCTAAAACTTGGACACAATGTACATCAGGAATTTATATTCCTGTGAAAGTTTAGGCACCTGATTCTTCTCCAATATCAAGAAATAGCAAATCTACCAAAACTATCAGTTTCACTATTTTAGGGTTTTTCATTCTCGGGGTCAAACTAGGGTTTGACTTTTCTGAACTTTCACCCAACCAAAAATCTAGACCCAGGTCTCTAAACTTTGATTTTGATGAAGAGAGTAATCATATGTCGAGCTCACTCAAAATTCTGCTTTTGTAAAAAGACCTAATTTCCTGCAGCAAAAACTGAAAAATGCCTAGAATCAAATTTTGCTTCGATAAAAAGATGTGCCCTTCAATGGAGATTCAGCCTAGACTTCTTTTGTTGATAGATTGTGGAGAGAGACACAAAAAGTAAGAATCCCTAGCTTCTGTGGCTGCACAATGTCTTCTTCTCAGGTTAGCTCTGATACCATGTTATATTTTTATCATTTAAGCAATATGATGTAGGATCTTATCTGAGAGAATAACGTGCACAGCAAAAATCACAAGAGACAAGAGACACAAAGAATTTTCCTTGGATAAACCATAAAGGAGAAAACCCCACAACTTCCTCGGAGATAGAATGAGCACCAATGGCAGCAATAAAACCCAAAGACAAAAAACATGATCTCCAACAATTGTTCTCTCTCTCTCACTTGAGAGAGATTCTCCTCTCTCACTCATGCGCCCTAGTGAGTGAGTGTGTATGATAAATAGAGAGGCTCACTCTCTCTATATATTCTTTCGTTCACTTAATGTCCACTCCAACAAGTCGGCCTGACTTAAAATTTACTTACTAGGGCCGACATCTCTAGGAGACTCTAATAACCCTAGTGCCCCACAACTGTGGGGACTTTTCCCTCTAATCAACAAAGAGGGTTAACCTTGACTCAATTGTGGGGACTATTTCCCCGACTTACAATGCAGGGTTAACCGTAATGACTTCACATGACTTGTTTACATTATTGAATCTCTCGATTGGAACATCGGGGCATGACATGACTCAATTACATTACAGATACCTCACGAAATAAACATTGGGGTACAATACATAAGATATACAAGTGAATACATTCCGAAGTTACAAATACATCAACATACATCTCTCTCCCTTATCCCTCTCTAACTCTCTCTACCACCACCACTATATCACACCCTCTCTCTCTCTCTCTCTCTCTCTCTCTCTCTCTCTCCATATTTCCCTATCTCCCCCCCCCCCTCTCCATATTTCCCTCCCTATTTCCCCATCCTCTATCACCCTCTCTCTACACCTTCCTCTCCCTCATTATGTATCCCTCCCTCTCTCACTCTCTCACTCTCTCCATTCCTATGTTTCTCTATCTCTTCCTCCTCTTTGTTTCTCCCTACCCCCATCACTCTCTCCCTCCCACTTTGCACCTCTCTCTCTAAACCTTATATCTCCCACTATCCCCCCCCCTCTCTCTCTCTCCATTTCTCTATTTCTCTATCTCCTGCCCTCTTTGTTTCTATCCCCCCTCTTCACCTATATCCATCTCTCTCTCTCTTCCTCCCTCTCTCACTCTCTCTCTCTCTCCATTCCTCTATTTCTCTGTATCTTCAACCCTCTTTGTTTCTATCTCTACCTCCATCACTCTCTCCCTCCCACTCTCCACCTCTCTCCCTAAACCTTCTATATACTACTATCATCTCTCTCTCTCTCTCTCTCTCTCTCTCTCTCTCTCTCTCTCTCTCTCTCTCCATATTTTGAGGTCTATTTCCCCCTCCTCTATCTCCCTCTCTCTACACTTTTCTATCCCTCACTGTAGGTCTCTCCCTTCCTCTCTTCCTCTATCTCTCCCTCTCTCTTTATTTATTTATACCTTTATCAGTCCCTCTCAATCTCTACCTCTCTAAATATTTTCTCTTGCACTATTCCCCTCTTTTCCTCTCCCTCTCCCTCCTCTTTTTCCCTCTTCTTTCTCCCTACCTTTCTCTCTTGATCCCTCTTTAATTGTATATAACACCATGACTCTATAATTTTCTCTCCCTCTTTTATACCTCTCTTTCTCCTACTCTCTCCCCCAAACTTATCTCCCCCCCCCCCTCTCTCTCTCTATCTCTCCATATTCCCCCATCTTCTCTCTCTCTCTCTCCCTCTCACTCTCTACCTATCTCTCTCTCTACCTTTATCTCCTTATTAACCTCTCTCCTACCCCCTCCTCTATCTCTCGCTCCCTCCCTCCCATTTTGTTTCTATCTTCCTCTTTCTCTTTCCCTTTCCTCTATCACCCTCACTCGAAACCTCCCTCCCACCCTGCCTTACTATTTCTCTCTCTTTCTCTATCTTACTATCTTCTTCTATCTCTTTGAAACCTTATTTCTTTCTCTTTGCCTCTCCCTCTCTCTCCACCTCTCTCTCTAAAACTTCTCTCTCCCACTATCCCCCATATTTACCTCTACCCCTCTCTCTTCCCCCCGCATTTCCTATCCCTTCTCCTTATCTCTCTCTCCCTCTCTAACTCTTTCTACCACCGTCACTCTCTCCTGCTATCTCTACCTCTTACTCTCCACCTCTCTCTCCAACTCTATCCTCCATACCTCCACCCTTCTATCTCCCCCTCACTCTCTCCCACTCTGTATTTCCTATCTCCTTCTCCCCTCTCTCCCACTTATCATCACACTTATGCATCCCCTAATCTCATTCTCTTTCTCCATCTACAAGTCCCTCATTGCAATAGAAGCACACAGACGATCTAGGATTTGTGCGCATTCCTATACCATGCACGTGTCATAGGAACACATGCGTGCTTTTTTAATTTTGAATTCCATAAGTGGGAAATTTACTTGTTTGATTTGAGCTGCACATTCATGAAAATTCTGATTTTTAGAATACCTCTCTATATCTTTGTTTTTGACATTATTTTTCTATGAGCTAGACAGTTTTGTTGTCAATGAAACTACATACCCATATAGAGTCAACTGTTTAGATTACATTTATATATATTTTTAAATAATATCGCTTAATATTTTTATTATATTTTCTACTTGACATATACCAAAATCTTTAAAAACATACCTTCTCTGTTTCTGTTATAACTTTTTTTTCCTTAAGC
>LPNX011042428.1:246623-291438 GCA_001517045.1 Pseudotsuga menziesii | reverse complement strand
TATATATATATATATTGTATTTAATTACATTATTCATAAAAAATAATTGAGATATTTTTATTGTAGTATTCATTTGAGTTTTTATATTTGTGTTTGAATATGATTGGATTAATTTATTTTATCATAAATTTCCGTGTCTATTGTAATATTTAATCATCCATATATTTAATTTATGATTTAACATTTCATGACACTCGAGAATGCAATAGAATAAAACTCTTTGTTTTTTAATATATCAATAAGAGGGCCCTTGGCATACAAAATGGGAAAACATAGAGTCAATAAGAATATTCCAAACATCAACATGCATGTAATTGTTACATTTATTGGTAACCCTTCTTCTTTTAATTCGGACACTATGTCCAGTACATTGTACATTAAAATGTTTGATTTTAACGCCACACAATTATTTCAAAATACACAACAACTTGCATTAACATCCAAAATATATGGATTGGCATTCTTCGTTGGAACTGTTGTCGGTGCTCGAGCCACTTGCGTGACTTGGGTTATTTGGTTGAATGTTTTGTTCATTGTCACAATTGTTTTCCTCTTCTTCAAGTTCCATCTACAAACATTAAAAAACAAGTGTAATGAATGTATCTACATTTCTACAAATAATGAAAATTAAAATAGATAACGTACATGAATGTAAATTGAAAAGTGATGTACCCATTGAAATAATTGAGCCATTAATGATACACATTCATTCAAAACCAAATCTCATGCCTTGTTTCCACAAATCTTCTGTTGGCTCCACTCCGTACTTTGTTTCTTGTAAGTTTTATACCCCGTAAGAAATCGTAGATTTAATATAAATTATTTTGGTTGTTCTATTAATTATAAAATGAGAGAAGTAAAACAACATAGATACTTACAAATTCTACAATTAATTTTTTATACGCCAACATATACTCACAACCCTTACTTAACCAATGCCAATCAATTCTTTTGATGGCCCATATTTGTATGTTAACACCCAAGGATGACTAATGTAAAAAAAAAAATCAAAATATAAAGATGACAACCAATAATAAATCTTAAGTTTGTTATAAGGAAATCACAACTACTCCCAAACTTTGCTATCAATTCATTTTTTCCTTGTCATCCTGCCGTATGTGTTAAATGGGTCCCATTTTCTTTTCTTTTCAGCAACAAAACAATTGGAATTTAATATTTAATGCTAAATTAATTAACCATATGTACACAGTAGAAAAAGTCAAATATTTCATACATTTGAAGTTCGTTGTTGTTGAGATGGCTCCTATTGCAATGCAATTATGTCCATTTCCATGACCATCTCCTTGTACACATTTTTGGACATCCCTACTGATATATTTTCGATATCACCTCGTTCGTTCTATGGGATTTTCAAAATATTCCTGAAAACGTAAAATGACATTAAACTATTTTTATGTTGATATAGTGGTACATACATATTCTATAAAAACAAGTTTAGAGATATTATTTTTGAATGATTTTTTTGTTGTTATGTGTTTTTGCTATTGCAAGTGTGACATATCTCATTAACCATTACTCTAGAAGTGCTTCCTGGTGTTTATATATAACCTAATTCTTTGACTCATTGGATTGGTTTTTGTATTGTAAGTGGAAAGTACGTCTATATGTTATTTCTACTATACCCTTCATAGTTTATAAAAGTTTTCCCCTTTCATTAACTTCCATTACCACCCCATATCATGAGCTAAGAACCAATTCGTCATCATTTACATCTTCAATAATTTGTTTTTCTTATGTTAACATTCCCTTTTGTTTTTTTCAGTCCCTAGATAGCATTCAACATATGTGAATTAGATTGTTTGAATATTATTACCGAATATTATTAAGTACACTATTACTCAAAATTAAAGAAAATAATTATATTGATTTCTTTTTTATTCATCCAATTCATCCCTATGCAATTTTTCCGTCAAGGTTTTACGCTCTTCTACACTTAGATAGCAAAGAATCTTATCGAGATTCCTCATTTTTTAGCCCTGCATGTGAGAAATTAACAAACACTTATTAGTTTAAATTACAAATAATTCAAAATATTAAGTTGATATAGAAATTGCAAAGAACTTTCTTTCTTTGCGACTTTAGATGTGCTCCAATTATGTCAACTAGAATTGTTGTTCATTGAACTCTTATCATGCATTTTCTATCAATAAACAACCTAGACCATTGAATAAAGAAGCTATTAAGCATATTATAAAAATAAATGCATATCTTCAAAAATAAATAATTTAAAAAAAATACCTACCATTTTGGTGTGTTACAACATACAAAACACATTAGTGCATCTCATACATAACTGCAACGGTGCACCGTACTTAAACACACAATTGACCACAACATAATAAAAAATTGTCATATACATATTTTTGGTGCGATTCATTTATTATAAAGCATTGGGAATAAAAAGGATGTGCTTTCAGTATTAATGCAATAGTGCAATAGAACAACGCAAACCCACCGATAAATGCGCAAGCGTATTTTTTTTTATTTTTTTTAAAATAACAAACATTGAGTGGGCCTAATGGTTAAGAGCATGTGTTTCCTCTTAGGAGGTCACAAGTTCAAATCCAGAGGGGGGTAGTGTATGTACACCTCTGTAGACTTTAGCAGTTAAATCGCTGCTCAGAGGGGGGTCCCTTGTCCCACAAACAAGGGGGTCTCATACACCAATTTGGTGTCTCGCTTGGCGGTGACCTTAAAAATAGATTATTATTATTATTATTAGTGCATTATTACTTTACACGCACTGATGCATCTTCACAAATCAAACGCACTTTAAACTGTACAAGCACTTTTTCTTAAAATAATTAAAAAAAAAAAAACGGGCAGGGCTACCAGGGTTTCGGATTCAATCCAAGAAGTGGTCCCATTACACCCAATGACTTATGTATAAAAATACAAACCCATTAAATTTAAAATCCCTAAAATTAAAACTCCTAATTGTGAAACAATAGAGGGATTTAAACTATGATGTAAAATTTTCAAGTCATATAAAACAAAAGGAAGCAACAAGAAAATCTTGATATGAAAATTTTAGTAAGAATTTACATATTTGAAATTTATACTATGCAGGGTTTTGTTTGATTCAATATACCTTACAAATTTCAATTTTTAGAATAATATGGTTGCTCCAAACTCGTGCCTAATAACTCTCTCCCAAAACTCTCCCCTCGAAATTTTGGCAAAATGGTGAAATAGTGGTTAGTTTTTTTTAATACCTTGTAGAATTAATTTTAAAATTGAAATCCCCACTCATTTTTTAGTTTATGGGAAAAATAATTTGTTGAATATTTATTTCAATTTTCCAAATGTTGGTGTGTTATTTACCTAGACGAATCGGGGCGTCATATCTTGAAGCGCACAATAAATATATATTTTTTAATAATTCTGGAATGGTGGTTTGCCATACAGATATGAACGCCCTAATGCTTTAATTTTCTCATGACAGGCCATTTTGACATCCAAAGAAAAATAAAAACAACATGCTACAGTTCGTAAAAAACTTCGACTAGGCCAATGCATCTTTATATACTAAGTGCTCAAGTATCGACAATATTGAAAACAACATGGATAATTATATGTTATCAAATATAGATGATAGTTTATTTTATGAGATTTTTGTGGATGTTCCATCGTGGTGCATATGTTGTTTAGAATCATCGGTGCATTCGTGTACTCAGGACGCACTGTGGCAGTTTGTTATTATGCACCATGTAAATAAAAAAACGCTATTATAAGATTGTATTCCTTATTTAGGAAGATCCAAGTAAATATTATTCCATATTTAGAAAGCTCAAATTTAGAGATCATGATTGATAATGAGCGGTGGGGAAAACCATGGTTTGTGGCCATTATTTTGTGTACAATAAATTGGACGTTATTCTGACTCCCAACAATGAGAAAATCATTAATAACGGGTGTATTGTTTAATGACATCAACCATTTCTATGATATGCAATTTCATTGGCTAGTTTGTTGAATCAGATGGCACCACTTATAGAACCTAGGTATACACAAATCTTCCTTTCTCTAGACAATGGCATAGTAAGGTTTGGTGCTTAGGGTGTCTACAGTTTAGGATTTGTACACAAAATATATTAGTTTGAATTTCAACATAGTTGAAATTGAATTATGAATTTATTCAATTGCAAACCCAACTTCAAACACCTAACCTGTTATTCCCTATCCTATATAATGACAAAATAATAATGGAATTTTTTTCAAAAATTAAATTTAATATAATTAATAACTTTATTTAGAAATTTTTTAAAAATTAACAATATTAATTAGTTCGTATTTATCAATTATGTAAAAAAGACGGACATTTTTGTTGAATCGGTTTTTGTGGTGATTTGATACTTCATCATAGTGGTTGAATACACACACACACACATGCGGGAGCTTTGTTGTTTCGTAAATATATTTAAACAACTATGAGGAAACACTTTGAGTTAAACTTTGATATTTCAACACAAACCCAGATACATTTGTTGTTGAAGTTAAGCTTGCGGTAGTGTATGTAAGCGACACACACTATTAACGACAATATTTAGGTGTATTATCATGATTCTCGAAAATCACTCGAAATAGGGGATATGCCACATAGTTCCACCCATCATTTCCTTTCTATGACTTAAATCCTTCTCTTATTCAGGGATATTGAAGGTTGTTGAGAATATTTGTTATTTTGTTGTTGATGTTATGGGTGTCTCCCTTTTTTTCTCATTAATCGACAAACACAATGTATGGGACAACCTTCAAATCTCTAGAAGTAGAGAAAGTGGGTTAAGAAGATATTAAGAGGCTCCCTACTCATGGTGCATGGAACCCACCCTAGAACTCAAAAAACTAATAGAAATGAACCACTTCCACATTAACAGTTTGGACATGATTAGTAATATTAAAATTCACTATCAACATTTTGGATATGAACAATAGTATGAAAATGAAGGTTTGAACAAATCAAATAACCATCATATCGAGAAAAACTTGCAAGATTAAGTTAATGTTGAATCGTACTTCATCCCCCCTTTTTGGTAGTGGTATTATTTCATCACGATTTGTATCCCTAGCGGCACTCAAACACCTATGTTGACCATTATAAATTATGATTGTTGAAACTAATCCCTTTAGAAGATCCAAGAGTACTTTGATGACATGTGAAATAAAATGTATGAGAATATCAAAGAATGGGGGGGATTCAGTTAATAGTTAAGGATCACAAACAGTTGGATCTATAGGAAGAGGAGCAATATAATGAAACTATATGTAAGTTATAGGAGGACATGAACAAATAGTTAAGAAGATTAAGGTGTAGGGGTTAATTCGGGTTTGGTCCTTGAAGTTCTTGAGAATAAACTACGCCAATAAAGACAAGCTCCCCTTGTGGGAAGTAGCCTCTTGATATAAATTCAAGAGGACTACAGCCATCAAGAGGTCTCATGTATGATCTAAGATGGGGAAAGGATACAAATCCCTCTCCCTCTCTTTGGACTCCTAAGCATGTTAGATTTTTAACATTTAAGCTAGCATTATATTAGGATCTTTAACTGAGAGAATAATAAGCACAGCAATCAAACACAGGAGACAATGAACACAGTGTTTTTCCTCGGGGAAACCATAAATGGAGAAAACCCCGCAACTTCCTCAAAGATAGAATCAACACTAAAAGTAAAACCCCAAAAAAGTAAGATGATCTCCCGACAGCAGTAGCCTCTTTCTTTCTAGCCCCATCAACTTCTTCTCCCTCAGCTATGCGCTACAACTGAGTGTGAGTGAGTGTGTAATTAATAAAGAGGCTCGCTCTCTATTTATACTAATTCTTGACTTGACAATAACTCACTAGGGCCGACTTCACTAGGTGAGACTAACAACCCTAGGGCCCCACAACTGTGGGGACTTTAACCCTTGATCAATAGGAGGGTTACCTACAATGACTTGACATGACTTGTTTACATTATAGAAACTCCCGATCGGAAAATTGGGGCATGACATGACTCAATTACATTACAAACACTTACCGAAATAAAAATCAGGGTACAATACATAAGAAATACAAGTGAATACATTTCAAAGTTACAATTACATCAACACTCCGTCTTAACTGGGAAGGTATTCTCTCAACACAATTTATCAGCACAAGTCTTCTTCTTTGTATCATCTGGATCATCATTGAGTCCTCGTCATCTTCA
Source organism: Pseudotsuga menziesii (assembly GCA_001517045.1). Lineage (NCBI taxonomy): Eukaryota > Viridiplantae > Streptophyta > Pinopsida > Pinales > Pinaceae > Pseudotsuga > Pseudotsuga menziesii. Next base: position 285,229 of record LPNX011042428.1, on the reverse strand, counting down.
AGTCATCTTCATCTGGATCTTGATCATCACTCGATCTAAATCATCATCACTAGATCTAGATCATCACTCGATCTCGATCATCTCTGGTTCTGGAACATCTCTGCTGGATCATCATCACGGGTGCTATCTCTTGATTCTTCTCATCATAGGAAGTTCTACAGAGCTAACCCTTTTTCATGTTGGTTGTAGGCCTAGCCTCCATGTAGGTCTTTTCCAACACTTATATCTGACCCTAAGTGAGAATGGCTCGCCCAGCACTTACATCTAATCATGTAGGAACCAATCCTATAATCATATCAGAAAGGCACACCCAACACTCACATCTGTCCATGTGGGAACACATCCCACAACCCTGTTAGAAAGGCCCAGCACTCACATTTGACAACCAATGTCAGAAAGTCCCAGCATTTACATTCGACCATGTGAGGAACCAATCCTACCTACATGTCGAAAGGGCTCTGCACTTACATCTGATCATGTAGGAACCAATCCTGCAATCACCTCAGAATGGCTCTACACTTACATCTGATCATGTAGGAACCAATCCTGTAGTCGCCTCAGAATGGCTCTGCGCTTACATCTGATCATGTAGGAACCAATCCTACAGTCGCCTCATAATGGCTCTGCACTTACATTTGATCATGTAGGAACCAATCCTACAGTCGCCTCAGAATGGCTCTACACTTACATCTGATCATGTAGGAACCAATCCTACAGTCACATCAAGATGGCTCTGCACTTACATATGATCATGTAGGAACCAATTCTACAGTCACATCAGAATGGCCCTCAGTCCCAAACTGAGTATTCCTGGTAACTGACCAGCTGCCTCCATTCCAAGAATGGAATTCAGCGGTTATATTTGATCATGTAGGAACCAATCCTACAATCACATCAGAATGGCTCAGCACTCATATCTGACATGTGAGGAACCAATCATCTCATCATGATAGAATGGCTCAACCCTTACATCTGACCATGGAAGGAACCAATCCTCTCACCATGTGAGAATGGCTCACGGACTCATCACTTCCTTTTGGAGGGACCTCGATCTGGAGAACACCAAGCTTCTCCCTAAAGTACTCAAACTTCACTCTGGCCAATGGCTTTGTCAACACATCAGCTATCTGTTTGTCCGTCGCAACATACTGGAGCTTCACTGCTCCTTTCTACACCATATCCCTAATATAGTGATACTTGATCTCGATATTCTTCGACTTGTCATGGAACACTAGGTTCTTTGACAACTTCACACAACTCTGTATGTTGCAATATATACAATTAGCATACAACTAGAGATCAAATAAATCAGACAGTAGCTTCCTCAGCCATATTGCCTCACAACTAGCTGAACAAGCTGCGACATACTCTGCTTCAGTTGTACTCAGTGCCACACAGGATTGCTTCTTGCTAAACCAAGAGATCACACCTGATCCCATACTGAAGCAACACCCTGAAGTGCTCTTCATATCGATGGCACTACCTGCCCAATCTGAATCAATATAACCCTCCAGGTTAATCTTCTGATTCACCTCATACTTGAGCCCATAATCAACTGTACCCTTTAGGTACCTCAGAATATGCTTTGCAAATATCAATTGAACATGTCTCGGATCTGTCAGGAACTGGCTCAAGGTGTTCACAACAAAGCAAATATATGGTCTCATGTTCGTCATGAACATCAAGAACCCAATCATCTGACGATACATCATAGCATCAACCGCTTCAAATGAAGCATCACTTAATAGCTTCAAGTTCGATGCCATAGGTGTGGTCATGGCCTTGCAGTCCATCATCCCAAACCTCTTCAGGATCTCTACTGCATACTTCCCTTGTCCGAGGAAGATTCCATCTGCATTCTGCCACACCTCCATGCCTAGAACATAGTGCATCATACCCAAGTCCTTCATTTCGAACTTGGCAGCAAGTTTCCTCTTCGTGTTAGAAATCAACCCATCCATTCATGTTACAAACATATAATCTACATACAGTAGAAGTATCACTGGGTTTCCATCTTCAACCTTGTAGTAAAGGTTGGAATCTGCTTTACTTTTGGTAAATCCCAAACTAGATAGAAAGCCATCAATTCTGTCATACCATGTCCTGGGTGCCTGTTTCAAACCGTACATGGATTTCTTCAATCTACACACAAGAGACTCCCTGTCATGTGTCTCAAAACTGAGTGGCTGCTCTACATATACTTCCTCTTCCACTACACGATTCAAGAAAGCAGTCTTGACATCCATTTGGTGTATCTTCCATTTCATCACTGTAGTCAAAGCAAGTACTGATTTGATGGAAGTGTATCTGGCTACAGGTGCAAAAGTTTCTTCATAATCTATTCCTTCTTTCTGTGAGAAGCCACGAGCCATGAATATTGCTTTATATTTCTCTATGATGCCATCTGCAGCATGCTTGATCTTGTAGATCCATTTGGAAGTTACAACAGACTTCCCTTCTAGTCTTGGGACAATATCCCAAACATCATTCTTCATGATCGATTGATATTCTTCGATCATAGCATCCTTCCATTCTTTCCTTGATGCCGCTTATTCATAGTTGGAAGGTTCTTTATTGATAAAGTCACATCTTAAAGCTACATACCTGGAGCAGGACCCGGTCCTTTTTCTTTCTCTGTGATTTTCTTCTGGAGCCCCATGTGTTTGGAAGCCCCACTATCAATAAGTCAATCTTTGCTTCCATGTGTGATAGTTCCCGTCAAAGCGGAGATCAAAACATATTCTTCATCACTTAAAGAGTCTTCACTTTCTTGTTTTACTCTCTTTATGGGAGGATCATCATCCTCAGCGGTCTAAGCATGATGTCTTCTTTTTGGAGTTCTTATTCTTCTTAGATCCACTCTTATTCATGGGACAATTTCTAGCAAAGTTTCCTCTTTCATCACATGCATAACATCTGAGTTTGGATGGATCCTTTTTCACAAAATTATATTTCTAATGAGAATGCTTACCTTGGTGATGATGATTTTCCCTTCTTCCTTTCTTGGAGTATACTGTGAGAGCTTGATCTTCACTTCCCATCTTTTCATTTCGAGCTGCTATTCGAGCTTCTTCTTGTGAGCATTCTTCCCACAGTCTACTGAACTTGATTAGATTCTTCCTAGCATAGATTCCTTGGATGAAAGAATCCCATGATCTAGGGAGACCGTTCAACGTTGTCATCACAATTTATGCATTCTCCACTTCTTCGTCTACTACTTCAAGTCGTTATTTGATTTGGGAGACCCTTTTAAAGTATGACTGGATGGTCTCCTCATTCTAGATCTTTACATTCTTCAACCGGTTCCTCAAATTCATCTTTTGGTTTATGTTCTTCCCTTCAAACAGTTTGGTTAGGGCATCAAACATTGCTTTAGGTGTCTTGAGGGAGGACACCTGTGGTATGAGGTGATCCTTGATTGAATCAGCAATAATCCTCTTAGCCATAACCAACTTCTTCTTATGTAAGGTCATAGCCTCATCTTCCTCTGGAACTGGAACCTCCTCATTGATGTAGGAGTCCAACTCATTTTCTTCCAGGACCAAGGGGATCCTATACTTCCAGGCTCGAAAGTTATCAGCTCCCTCAAGCTTTTCATCAAGCTTGGTATGATGAGACATCTTAACTGAGAACCTCAAATGGAAATACAAAATATTTTAGATCTTACTAGGTCAAGATGTCAGATCTGGATTTGGAGCTGAATTTCTGCAGTGCTGGTTCAGGAGCAGATTAGGGTTTGACTTTCCTGGAGTTCTATCCAACCAAATTATTTGATCGTGATCTATAAACTTCAATTTTGAGGAGTAAATCACTCCAGGCCTGGGCTCACTCAAAAAATTCCACTTCTGTGGAAAGCCCTAATTTTCGGCAACAGTGTCGAGTCCAAAACTGAAAAAGCTCAGAATCAGATTCTGTTTCGACAGAAAGATGAGCCCGAGGGAGGAGATTCATCACAACCTTCTTTTGCTAAAAATATGTCGAGAGAGATCCAAAAAGTAGGAAGCCCTAGTTACCGCAGCTACATAGTGTCTTCTTCTTAGGTTAGCTCTGATACCATGTTAGATTTTTAACATTTAAGCTAGCATTATATTAGGATCTTTAATTGAGAGAATAACAAGCACAGCAATCAAACACAAGAGACAATTAACACAGTGTTTTTCCTCGGGGAAACCATAAATGGAGAAAACCTCGCAACTTCCTCAGAGATAGAATCAGCGCCAAAAGTAAAACCCCAAAACAGTAAGATGATCTCTCGACAACAATAGCCTCTTTATTTCTAGCCCCGACAACTTCTTCTCCCTCAGCTATGCGCTACAACTGAGTGTTAGTGAGTGTGTGATAAATAGAGAGGCTCACTCTCTATTTATACTAATTCTCGACTTAACAATAACTCACTAGGGCCGACTTCACTAGGTGAGTCTAACAACCCTAGGGCCCCGCAACTGTGGGGACTTTAACCCTTGATCAATAGGAGGATTACCCACAATGACTTGACATGACTTGTTTACATTATAGAAACTCCCAATCGGAACATCGGGGCATGACATGACTCAATTACATTACAAACACTTCCCGGAATAAACATCAGGTTACAATACATAAGAAATACAAGTGAATACATTCTGAAGTTACAATTACATCAACAAAGCACACACAAATTTGTAGGGATCAACTTGTGGGCCTACTGCTGCTCAAATGTCTCTCACCGCTAATGTCTCTGATACACATAAAATTAATCAGTCTCGTAAATAGACATAAAAAAAACATTAAATATTTTATTAAATGAACATATTGTTTATCAACATCACATAATAAATATTTTCTCCAAAAAACTAAATTTGACAAGTGATTCGCCTAAATCACATGAATGCACCGCCTCCAATGCTCTCTAAACAGACAAGCGCCGCCAATGGTACACTATAATAAACATACACACCCGTGACCATGGTAATGTTTTTAAAATATATTTCGTTAACATTCTGTCCAATAATGGTAAGCACCGATGCGTTGTCACAAGATATGATCACACCATAAATGATGCATATATGTTAATGAGTGCACTGTAGAATCTGCAACTATTTGTGTGTGTATGATATGTTTAAAAAAGAATAGTGTTCCTTTTACAATCCAACACACTATATATCTAGTGCACGTGTTTTTATTAAGCACTAGATAAAGAGGCTATTTTTAAATTTGTTCTAGCGGTGCTTTAAGGAGACCTAAGTGCATTGTTGTAGGGGCACCTATTTATGTATTTTATTATTTTCAAATGTGGTTGATGGTGTGCCAAATGCACATTAGCGCATCAGTGAATGGTGTGAAAACATTCATATAGAGCTCTGTTAAATTGTGATTGATTTACAATTTTAGGGTGTGTTAGTTACGTGGCTATGCATCGAATATTGAATGTGTATCTTGTAACTAAGAGCATTATGAAATGTTTTTTTGTTTTATTTATCGTGTTAAGAAGTTCGTTAGGGACACACTAGCGTATCGTGAAAGCAATGCGTCCGGTTCAATTAATTGCACCTCCTAACGCTATAAGTTTTAATAAATTATGTTGATTTACCTAGTGCACTTTGAATACATCAGTGCACTTGCATGTGGTGCAGATATATGTATATGTCGACACACCACAATTATATTCATAGTTTTTTGTAATTATGTTAATTCCTCCGCTAAAATGTATAGCGCACCGTATTTGCAGTGCGCTTATGTAGTGCACAAACCACTTATGGTGCACCCTGTAAATTCACAGGGTGCATCATCTTGCAGTGTGAGTTGAACGGCTCAAACACACCGCACACAACTTTTTAATTTTTTTTTAAATTTGCTCAAAATAAAGATGAATTCTCAAATTTAATCTGCTAAAAAACTAAATAGTGAAGTAACAATCAATTTACATGGTCACTTGTTGGGGAGGCATAATGGCAATGTATGTAAACTTTTAAATTTTGCCCATCGTTTGGAAAAATTCAAACTCCAGTCAGTAGCCAATGGGAGCAAGCAATGCTACCACATGGAGCACATATGTCAGGGCATCTAAGTATGTGATGTATGGCACCCGTGTTGTTGGGCTCATAAGCACTGTAGAATAGTAAATATGATTTTTTCAATGCAATAACTTTTTTTATTAAACAATGTACTAGTGTGCCCAATAATAGGATGAACCATTGTGATTTATTAAATAAACACATCGTTAATAGAAATTTGAAATAAAAAAATATAGTTGTGTTTTTTCTTTAGTTTTAACCCTAATGTGACGCATCTTACTAAACTGCGCACCGGTGAGATTCATAATACCAAATACATCACCTGTAGAAATTTGAAATATAAAATAATTGTTATCTTTTTAATTTGAAATTTTTTAACCCTAATTCGATGTGCCAAATTCCATGACACACCAAAGCTATTGATAATACCAAACACACCACAAAACAAATTTGAAATAAAAAATTTAGTCGTTTTTTCTTAATTTGAAATGTTTTAGCCCTAATGCGCTGCACCCATTCCATAATGCATCGATGTGATTGTTTATATAAAACACACCGTGGATGGATATTTCAACAAAACAGAGTCGTGTTTTTTTAATTTGGAAAGTTTTAACCCTAATGTAGTGTGGTGTTGTCTTTACTGTCCCAATGTGGTAGGTTATACATATTGCATCAGTGATGGAAAAATAAAAATAAAAATTATAGTAATATGGTGTTTTCCACTATCTATTTACACTAGTTCGATGCTTTCAAGTTCATGGTGCCCCTATGCACCTTTGTAATATAAACACATCGGTTGTAAAATTTTAGTTTTTTTCATTAGAAGGTATTTTGAGTCATGGTGCTAGATGATTTATAGTCAACACCAGTGCATTGTTATTGTATAAATGCATCGATAAAAAAAAACATCCACTAAAACCTTCGCTTGATCGCCTCTGGTACTGACCTCCACTATAAACGGATTTTTGGGATATTTTTAGAGGACCATCTGCTATAACCTCCGCTAAAGGGATTTTTCCTTGTAGTGGCATTTGTTTAGTTTTGCTAGGTCTTTCCTTAAATTCATGACCATTTTGAATATCTCTATTAGTACCTGGTTTACCTATACAATGCAAGTTTTGAAATTTTTTCTTTTGAATATTGTGCTACATGTGATAACGCAGATAGACCTTCTTCAAGTCTGGTTTCTATCCTATAAGTAGGATCTTTCCTGTATTTGTCTTGTTAGTGAACTTTGGCATCTTAGGCAAGATTGATTTTCCATGTTGGTTGGCTTGGTTTTCCTAGTGGCAGGCCAACCATAGTGTTTTTTGTAAATTATGTAGCACGAGCTACATATTAAAACAATGCATTGGAAAACACCTTAAACATCAACATACAAATTTTTTTATTATCTTTGTGGTACAAAGAGGGTTAAAATGAAAATCACTCTCTTAAAATGTCCTAGGTACACACACACACACATGATGATGATGATGGTCATTAAGATCAAGTTTTATTTATGGGATCTTTAAAAATGCAAGCAATCACTTGGTTTTATTTAAAATTTTAGTTTATTTAAGAGCAACATCCATAGATCACCATAGTTGTGCTGAGTTAGTTATGATCTCAATTAGCTCCGATCTCAGTCGGCATTCTTAGAGAAAGTGAGTTTCATCTTCAATCCTCTTAGTGTTACAAAGATGAAAATTCTTTCATTCCACAATGTTTTAAGAATTTTCGAGTGTCCTATTTGACTATGAAGCTTGTGAGAGTTTGTTCTTATTTCAACAATGTTGGTATTCTTCTTTAACTAGTTAAAAAATAAAAATACTTTTGTTTTTTGATAAGGATTGGAACCTCCTTTATTGCACAGAGGTGCTCTACAACCACTATGGGAAGATGTTGTCACATTATGTTACAAAAAATAAAATGTAATTAAAAAAATTCATATGGGCTCGTAAAATAAAAAATAAAAAGGTAATTAAAAAAGCCATGTATATTCATAAAATAAAATTTTAAAACCAAATAAAAAATTATTAAAAAAATGTGTGTTGGCTCATATTATAAAAATAAATAAATAAAACAACATAGATCGATCTTAAACTATATCTATCATCTTAAACTTGGATCTATCAAGCACCTATAAAACACTTACACATCAAGAATTTGGATCCCTTTTTTGTGCTAGATAGATCTACCCTTAAGATACATCTATATAAAAATTGAATCCCTCTTGGTGCTTGGTTGATCTAAGTTTAAGATAAATCTATGTTAATATATATAAAGAAATAATCAAAATATATTGAAAAAAAAAACTTAAAAAATAAGTTAAAACATAGTATTGCATTTTATCATTGAAATTGATACTTATAATAACAACTTTAAAAAATGATATATATAATTGTTATACTTATATACAATTTTAATTTATTATTAAATGATTATATTTATAAAATTTATTTAAATTTGTAAATATTTTTTTTAAATAAGTTAAAACTTTTAGATTAAAACAAAAAATATAACCTAATACCTTAATTTTTTTATATGTGATAATAAACTTATACTAATACATTTTATTTTTATTATTATTATTATTATTATTATATAAAAATAAACTTATATACGTGTAGTTATGTTAATAAGATAAAAAAAATAAATTTATAATATATCTATAAATATAAATTCAGTCCTGGTTATGCTAAAAAAAAATTTTAATCATGTCTACATAGCTTTACTGCACAATACAAAAGTATATAACAATTCTTTCACACCCTTCTACAACAATTTTTTAGAACGCTGTATAAAGGCCCTTCCTCATTCTTATATTAAAAATGTGCCCTTTCTTCACAATCCCCATCATAAAGGTAATGTCACTTATTCTTCTTAGCTTCAACGAATTACACCCTCTTACAAAGTTCCAATGGCATCCAACCATATGATTAAGATAGCTACCAAAGAAAATGCCAAACTCGATCTAGACACACTTATAATCATCCACATAAGAAGATTTTGGAATTTAAAGTAAAGATATTAATATTACACTTATATTGTGTAAATGTTAAAATTCCATTTTAAATTTATGAGAGAACATTACAAAAGTTAAATCTTTGAATATGTAAAATCTTTAATTTTCATTTATGAGAGAACATTACAAAAGTTAAATCTTAAAAAAATTTAAATCTTTGAATATGCAAAATCTTTAATTTGCATTTTAAATTTATGAGAGGGAACATTACAAAATTTAAATCTTTGAATGTACAAAATCTTTAAAAATGGTTATAGAATCAAAACATTTCTTATATCATCTTATAATTGAAAGGCAGCTCAACAATATTGGCTGACCTCATAGAGCTTCATCAACTTAAGGAAGTATATCTCTATGTCGGAATAAATGATGACGTGTATATTAAAGGTCCTTCATAATTCAGAGTCATTATTAATTTTCCTATTAATTAATTAGAGAGGAGAGTGAATATTCAAAGCTTTTCCTTTTTATATAATTTTTATTTTGGAAATTAAGCTAAATTTGAAATCGTATATGTAAAATCTACCAATTATGATATAGAAAATCAATTTTAACATAGTCCAGTTAAAATATATAAATTCATACGTAATCTTTTTGTATACATCAAATTAATATATAATAAATAATCACTTTCTCTAATAAATTAATAGTCAAATAAATAATTTATTATCATATGTATACTTATTAAAGATAGAGTAATCATTAAAGTGGGCTTAAATGATTGAGTGTTGTAATTTATAAGTAGAAGGTAGTTAGGTAGCTATACATTGCTATATAAAGGCTTCACTTAATGTATCTATCTGGTTAACTCTCTAATAAAAAGAACTAAGTGAATTCCCTTAGAATGGACTCTCTTAGATTTCTTCGAATGGATATAACAACCTTGAAAATAGTAATCTCTAATTTTTGAAGTTTTTTTTATAAATATTAAATAAATATATGCACACTATTTAAAATATTAGCAATTGTTTCTCATGTTTATATAATTACTCTTATTATATTTTTATTTTTATTTATATTAACATTAATATTAATGTTAACATTAATAATGTTTTATAAACTATGTGGGATGTAAAGGTAGCCACCCAAACTCTTTAAAGATTGGCGTTGTCTGAACTTTGTTTGCCACTCCCATAAGGACATCTATGTTATATGTAGCTCTGTTTTAGTGGTTATACCGCCTTCTATATATAAAACATAACCATTTTTTTTCTAAAAAATCATTAATAATGTTTTATAATATTAATATTAATATTAAAAAATATAAATATAAATAATAACATTCATATTAATATTACATTAATATTAAGAAATATTAATGTTAATAGTCAAATAATCTTTAAGAAACATTGCAAGGTGAAAAAATCATTTATGAATGTCACAAGACATTAAAACCTTACAATGCAACATAACCAAATTTAACTATTGTCCTCCATGTCAAACATGATTAAGTATGATCAAACATCCTCAACCATACGTAAATATGGTCAAATATTATCAATCATAGTTTATAATGGTAAACTAAAGGTCAACAATAGTTAACCATTGTCAACCATAATAAACCATATTCAAATATAGGAAACAATGATTAGCTACAGTTAAACATGATCAAGAACCTCAAATATAGCCAAACAACCAAAGTCAAGCATATTCAAGTGAAGTTGATCAGAACTTAACATGGTAAATCATGGTTGATATTATTCAAACATAGTTAACCATAATCAAGCATGGTTTACCTAAGTTAATCTTAGTCAACCATAGTAACACCTGATCAAGCATGGTCAACCATACCCAATAAAACTTAACCATGGACAAACATAATCAAACATGCTCAGTGATAGTCAACCATGTGGTCAATAATAGTTAAACCATGGTTAAATGTTCTCAAACATGGTTCCATGATCAACGATGGGTGAAAACGCGAAGTTGGGTAACACTTCCGTGAGAATTGGGTGTCCAAACAACATAGCGGACGTTATTCGGTCGAATAACTATATTCATTCGGCCGAATAATTATCATTATTCGGTCGAATAACGAATTATTTATTTGGTCGAATAACCTCAACGGTGAACCGTTTAATTTGACAGAATGCATAACCGGCTGGTAATTTTTACGGTCATTTCAATAGTTATTCGGTCGAACAATTATGCGGTCGAATACTTGTTCGGCCGAATAATTATTCATACAAATAATTGTTCGGCCGAACAAGTATTCGGCCGCATAATTGTTCGGCCAAATAATTATTTCGCATAAAAGGTCAGCTCCGGCCCCATTTTCATTGTTTTCGCCTGCAATCATTTGTCTTCATCCTGTCGTGTTTCTCCCACCACCCGATTTGTTTGTTGTTTCCCGTCATCCCCGTCCACGTCACCGTTCCTCCTGACATGTACATACGCCATCTTGGCACCTCGCTACCTGTCTAGTTTCCTCTCGGCGTGGAGGTCTACTCGTGGAGGTCGCTTCGTGATGGTCTGTTCGAGGTGGAGGCTGTGATTGTCTGTTCGACGTGGAGGCCGAACACTGTCTAGTTTCCTTTCGACGTTGAGGTCTGTTTGTGTTGGTTTCTTCGTGATGGTCTGTTCGACGTGGAGGTCTGTTCGGCATGGAGGTATGTTCATGGAGGTCACTTCGTGGTGGTGTTTGTGGTCTTTTCTTAGAGGATCTATTCGTGGTATGGTCTTGTTGTGCTGCCCTTTGTCAGGTAATTTTTTATGAAATTGTTTTTATAATCCAAAACGTTGAATATGTGATTTATCTCTTGTTGTATTCAATGGCATTCATTTTTCGTCGTAGTATTGCAGAGTTAAAGTTTGCATATGTTAATTGGTATTGTATAATTCTTATAATTTTAATTTTAGTTAATATCTATATGTCGAAGGTAGTCGTCCATGAACTCTGTCCATGTTAACAGAGTTGATGAACTCTTTCCATATTTGGACATAGTTGATGAACTTTGTCCATATTTGGACAGAGTTCAAAAGACTTTATTAAAAAATTGATTAAACCATTTCAAAAATCCCTGCCCTTAATGATGTTGTCATCTTTACTAAAGTTTTAAAAATGTAATTTATATGGTAATCTGTCAAATTATGAATAGATGCTTTAAACCTGGTTGACAATTGGGAGATAGGTGGACAGAGTTGAACTCTGTCCAAATTGACAGAGTTGATGAAATTTGTCCAAATGTGGACAGAGTTGATCAACTCTATCCATTTGGACAGAATTGATGAACTCTGTCCATTTGGACAGAGTTGATCAACAGAAAATCTCGAGGTAGGATTCCATTTGTTTTTTATCACCCAATGCTATGAGTCGAATTGATTGCTTTTTAAATTGTAATTTAAAGGATTTTTTTATTCATGATCATCGATAAATTTTTGTTAATTTTAATTATAAATTCTATATTTTTAGAATTTGATATAATCTATTTTAATTAAAATGAAATATTTTTAACTTAAATTATATTTAATAATTTAAATAAAATGGACAGAGTTATTGAACTCTGTCCATTTGGACATAGTTGATCAACACTCATAGGGACATTTCATGAACTCTGTCCAGATGGACAAAGTTGAAGAACTCTCTCCAAATGGACAAAGTTGATGAACTTTGTCCATTTGGACAAAGTTCATCAACTCTGTCCACATGTGGACAAAGTAAATCAAATCTGTCCAAATAGACAATACAATGGATTCTACTTAGCAAAACATAGTTCATGCAGAGTTCATCAACTCTTTCCCTGATAACTTTACTTAGCAAAACGTATTTTAGTAGGTTTAATATAAATCATAAAAAAAGACATTATTACACATAAAACACCAGATTTTTTTATTACCGATCTGTTGATCTTGTGTATTTTTAATCTAAATCATAAAAGAAACATATAACTTGTATAATGCTTATTAGTTACAATTTATACTTACTATTATATTAAGATATTGTGCATTTTTTTAATTTTAATCTAAATTCATAGGTATAATAAGGAAGATATTTGTATTAAATCTATCCATGGACAAAGTTCATGAATGAATACTCTGTCCATGGACAGAGTTGATTAACTATGTTCACATGAAGTGATGAACTTAACCCTATCCATGTGGACAGAGTTCATCAACTCTGTCCATGCAGAGTTCATCAACTCTAACTCTGATCAGTTTACTTAGTTAGCATAAGGGATATTTTTTATGATTTCATGGAATAATGAAAATATTTGTAGTTGACATAAAGAAATGTAGCTTTAATTTCATATTTGATGATATTGGTTCTATTAATTTTAAAAATCTAAAATACATCAAAAACACAAAGATTGCTACATTAATTTCTTATACATCCAACAATAGTGTAGTTATTTTTATTTTAAGAACTATTAGATAATATTAGGGACATTTAGGTCTTTATTAGAAAGGTAGTTTTAAAAATCTAAAACACATAACAAACACAGAGCTTGCTAAATTAATTTCTCATACATCCAACAATAGTGTAGCTATTTTCATTTTAAGAATTATTAGATAATATGAGGGACATCTAGGTAATAAAAACTTAGTTTTTATAGTAGTTAGTTCTCTGAAGTTGAGGCCTTAACATGTAGAATTTGAATATGTTATGAGTTGATATATTAGATAATATTAAGGACATATAGGTCTTTATTAAAAACTTAGGTTTTTTAGTGGCTAGGTCTTTGAAGATGAGAAATTAACATGTAGAATTTGAACATGATATGAGTTGATTTGTGTAATCTTGTAGATATCATATCAAATGGAAATAGATAATAAATTAGTTATAATCATTTAAAGAACTATTAAATAATATTATGGATATCTAGGTCCTTATTGAAATCTTAGTGTTTATAGTAGCTAAGTCTTTGAAGTTGATTAATTAACATATAGAAATTGATATTTTTGTAAACGTGTAGATATCATATCAAATGGAAATAGATAATAAATTAGCTATAATCATTTAAAGAACTATTAGATAATATTAGGGATATCTAGGTCCTTATTAAAATCTTAGTTTTTATAGTAGCTAGGTCTTTGAAGTTGATTAATTAACATGTAGAAATTGATATTTCTGTAAACTTGTAGATATCATATCCAATGGAAAGAGAGTGGCCTTTGAGACAGAAGCGTAGGAGGTCATCACATTTTTCAAGAGTTGGTGTCCGAAATGAAAATCAAAGATTATCGACTTCACCTCTGGATTCAAGCTTATTGTATTGTTCACATTCATCTAATCATCGACGTGGCGATAGTGGTAGAGATGATTCCTCCTTATCATCTATGGTTGCAATGTCATTGATATAAAAAATGGTCATTTATCTTTATTTGTAGATATGGGTCATGGAGTATTTGGAGTTATAGATATGATTGATCAAATCTATGACTCCTATTACTCCTCGACTGATATCTACACATAAAATTTAGAGGAAACAAAAGTAGTAATATTTTTACATGTTTCTTCTTCAAGGTATGTAATATTACCCAAATCGTTCTCTGATATATAAGTTTAATTAGTTTAAATAATTTTTTACATTTGTAAATTGCTTGTATATATGTTGAAGCTTGGGTCTCTTCAATCTTTCAAGGCAAAGGGAGGACTCCATTAGAGGATAGTGGTGGAATTGTAAGTTGAATATTTTATTTATTTTATTTTAGTTTAAAATAGTTTAAATAGTTTGTAAGATTTATAAACTATTTTTATACATGTTGCAGCTTGGGTCTCCTCCACCTTTTAGAGGCAAAGAAAATACTCCATTGAACGATAGAGAATTTGAGGTAATTTTGTTAATAATTGTATTGATCTTCTATATACTAGTTTAATGTTTTAATATTTTGATTTTAATTTAAAATTGTTTAAATAATTTATGATATTTATAATATGTTTTTGTACATGTTTCAGATTGTTATGAGTCCAAGGGAAGACCCTAGTGGAGGATAGTGGTGGAATTCTTTGATTCAAACGTCGAGGACCTTAATTTTAGGATTATACACATGTTCATGAATGTTTATTATTATTATTATTATATACATGTACATTGAACTCACATGTTCATGACTGTTTTTTTTATTATATACATGTACATTGAACTCATATGTTCATGATTTTTTTATTATTATTATATACATACATACACTGATCTTAGATATTGTTTTTTGGATTACATACATGTAAATGTAAAGGTTAGGAATGTTAGGAATGTTAAGAACGAATATGGGGAATGTTAATGTTAAGAATGAAAGCAATCCAATTTGTTAATAATGAACATGGGGAATGTTAGAAGTGAATGTGGGAATGAGGAATGTTAACGTTAGAAATGAATGTTAGAAAATGTTAGTAATGTTAGGAAGTTTTGATAGGTGCAAATATATAAATGTTGAAAATTTTATGAATGTTAGGAATGTTAGGAAGTTTTGATAGGCGCAAACTAATGTTAAGAATCAATGTGGGGAATGTTAGAGATCAATGTTCAGGGAATGTTAGAAATCAATGTTAGGAAAATGTTTGGAATGTTAGGAAGTTTTGATGGGTGAAAATATACATGAATGTTCGGAAAGGAACTAGGAAGTTTTGATAAGTGCAAATATACATAAATGTTAAGAAATCAACTAGAAAGTTTTGACAAGTGTAAATATATGAATGTTAGGAAATGTTAGGAATTTTAGATAGGTGCAATTATATGAATGTATGTATTAGTAAATTTATGTATGTTTGTATATGTAACATATTTTTAGTGTTGAAAAGCTGAGAATTTTAGGAATGTTAGATGCAATATAAAGTTAAGAATCAATGTGGAGAATGTTAGGAATCAATGTGGGGAATGTTAGAAATAAATGTTAGGAAATGTTAGTAATGTTAGAAAGTTTTGATAGGCGTAAATATATGAATGTATGAGTGAATGTTAGGAATGTTAAGAAGTTTTGATAGAAATATTTTTTATTACTAAAATAAAATTAGCAACTTGATTCTGAATTCTAATAAATTATAGCTCAATCCATAAATTTTCTAAAGTAACATTAGCAACTTGATTTTGAATTCTAATATTTTTTTATTACTGAGGTAACATTAGCGACTTGATTCTGAATTTTAATAAATTAAAGTTCAATTACTTCATGATATCCAATCTTAACATAAAACAAGAAATGATATAGTTAAAAACATCGCAATAGAATTTCGTCCTGAATTATCCGTTCATGGTCATATTTGGACAGTTCCCATTTTTTTTAATTTTTTTTTTTTAATGCAACTTGTACCAATTTTATTCGAGATGCACATACTAAATGACTATACTGACAACATATAACATCAGGTTCATAATCCTGAAAGTAGACATAATTTTCAATCATACGGGTCTGCTGCAAAAAATAGTCTTTTAAAATGATGGATCCTCTCTCATATGTAAATCCGTTGTCATTGTAGTCCTCCAATAACATCATTTTTCCTTCAGTGCATCGCATCAAATAATATTTTACATTTTTGTTGTTGTCTAAAGGTGCAATCACAGCGAAAATATCTCCTGTGCAAATTACAATTGACGGTTGGAGTTAAGTAAATTAAATTGACTATATAAACATAAGGTGATGGACAATATTGAACAATCAACAACATCATTACCTTCTTTAACAAGATCTGAAATTCTATCGCCATCAGATGATATTTTTATTTCTTTTGATTCTAATTCTTCTATGCTTGCTAGTGGCATTTTTCCTTTTGGATTAATCTATGTGTGTTTCCAATGTTTTGCGTAGTTGTTCATTATGTTTTCACAAACTTATGTAGATTCAACATTTCCAGTGCAAATATGGCAAAAACATGTTTGCTTTCTACTGTCAAATGCAAACACGTTTTTGAAGGATTTTGTTTGAATAGAGTGAAGTTCTCTAGTCCCATGTATGGTGTTGGTTGTATGGTATTCATCTATCTATATCTTGGACCCCAACAATCCAAAAAAACCTACACAATAAATGATAAATCACAAATGACAACTTTTAATGTTAGTGTACAAATACTTCAATGTCAGTACATACATTTTTTAAAATTGACAATTAATATAAATTAAAAAAATAATGTACATATCTGTGCACATCTTTTGATTATTGATTACAATCATGGCTTAGATTTGATTTACACCATTGGAAAACCTCTGTAGCTGAATGGAATCGTCTAGAAAAATGGTTCATTTTCCATCTTCGAAGTGCTCTTTTTACGCATGGTCCTGCACCATCATGTTCACCTTTTCTATGTCCAGTTTCAAAGAAATTCCAGCAATGTTTAATGTTCATTGCTTTATGAAGTCGACATAACCAAAAAAATAATCGTGAAGATTTAAATTGTCCCACACATCCATCCGACCATATCCAATGTTCATTGAATTTAACTTTACGACTTTTTAGTGAATCATAGAAAAAAATTTCAATACAATGTTGAACAAAATGTGTATCATGTGTACGATCATCGTTGATATAAAATTGATATTCTTTAATCACATCTCGATTGTCACACGTGCGTTCAATGCCATCAACATCTTGTTGAGAATGTCTATATAGAACATGGACAAATATCGAAACTTGGTCAGAATGATAGTATTCACTTTGAATCTATTTTTGTGCAACAAATGTGTAGTTTTCTGCAAAATCAACCACAGACAAAATTGTTCCAGCTGGAATGTTTGAATTGAAGGTATTGCCATCGTTCTCTATGTGAATGCTTGGTGTATTTATAAATTTCACTTTCAAATTTCTTAAGAAAATATGTCACACATATTTTATCTTCTCACAATTCAATTCTTTTGGAATGTGCATCACTAGAACTTGTACAATAAATGTTGTATTCATATCTTCTCCAATCAACGGTTACATTTGAAAGCGACTGATCATTATCGATAGGGTATTTATTGTAGAATAAAACAAGATTTCCACAACCATGACAATGTTTTCCATTGACACATTTCTTATTATAAAATACTTCATCGTGATTTCTCTCACATAGGGTTTGAGATATGAATTCACGTACTATGGGCGGAGAGGGTGAATTTGTCCAAAACATTTTACCAAATTCAATAAACGTATCGTAATATAATTGAAATTGCACATGATAACGACAACAACATGTGTCACGTATAGTAATAGGTCTAACATGCCATGGTTTTTGTTGCACAAATGTAGTGATCGACATATTAATTCCACGATGATCTTCCTTGAATTTATTGAACAATTGTACTTGTGTCATTTCCATTATATGTTTTGGACGAATTTCATATACATTTCGTGATACTCTCTGTTGTATCACATCCCTTAAATTTGGTGAAACTCGAGCATGTTCCAACCAATATTTATGTACAATATCTTTAACACCTTCTCCCATTCTATCTTTGTAAGGTTGTCTACAAATAATTGCCCAGCAAGCAAGTTTATCATTTTCATCTATTTGCATTCTGAATTTGCTATGTTTGTATAATGTCTTTCTTGAGGTTCCAATTGCTTGTGCTAGTTGTGTTGTCAAACGTTTTTTTTTAGTACTAGCTGAAACAATTGCTGTCTGAATTGCTCTGCGTGCAGCATTGGTATCTTTCTTTCTGGATTTTCCAAAAAAAATTATTGCATCACCTATATTTTCTATCACATTATGTTTCAGTTTCAACTCTTTTGTCGCCTTGTGAATACCCAATAATGAAGTAGCACCTTCTAACTTCTTTGACACCAATAAACATTTCAAAATTTGCGCTTGTCCTGCTATTGAACAATCCTTGAGAATATCATCATAAATTTTTGTAGCATGATATCGTGCAACATGTATGGGTAATTTTTCTCCATATTTGTCGCAATCAATGTCTTCTAACATTTCATCATCAATGGTGAAAGTACCTATACATCAAATTTAATTTAATTTAACATATGTCCCAAAATACAATTCATTATAAAAAATGAATTTCGAAAATACATGATATATACATACCAGGTCCAATTTCTGGATCTTGGTTTTGATTTTCAATATTGACTTCATCAACATTAACATGTAAATCACTATTTACATCTTCAACTTCCATTTGTTTTTCTTGTACCATATTTTCAATTTCCATTTCATCAACAGTGTCATGTAAATATGTTCTTATATCTTCAATTATTTCTTCTGTTTCTGCACCCCTTGCTATTTTGGCTGTATTTCTGAGTTTTTGTTTTTCTCTATTAGCATCGTCATCACGTTTACGATCACTTTTTTTATGGTTTCTTTTATTGTCCATGATTGCTTAATCTCCTTCTGAAAAACCCTTGAAAAAAAATAAGAACACCTTGTAAAGAAATCTTCTTTGTAAAACAATTGGAGAAAAAAAAAACTATTTGAAAAAAAACCTTATTTGAAAAAACAACTTATATAAATATTTTGGAAAAAAAAAACTCAATTGCAAAAATACTTTGCCAAAACACACTTTGAAAAAAACCCATTGCAAAGAACCTACTTTGCAAAAATACCTTGAAAAAAAACTTTTTGTAAAAACCCCTTACAAAGAAATAACTCATTTGCAAAAATACCTTGAAAAAAAAAACTCTTTGGAAAAATACCCATTGCAAAGAAATAACCTACTTTGAAAAAATATCTTGGAAAAAACCTCTATGAAAAAACTTCTTGTAAAGAAATAACTTCTTTTCAAAAATACTTTAGAACACAAAATCTTTGGCAAAAATGCCTTGGGGAAAAACTCTTTGAATGTACCCCTTGAAAATAAATAAGAGAAAAAATACCTTCTAAAAACCCTTTGGCAAAAGAAATCTCCTCTGAAAACTCATTCAAAAATACTTTTACTTATACGAAATGAAGAGGTGAGAAAATAATGAGACTCTTTCGTTTTACTTATACGAAATGAAGAGGTGCGAAAATAATGAGGCTCTTTCGTTTTACTTATACAAAATGAAGAGGTGCAAAAATAATGAGGCTCTTTCGTTTTACTTATACGATTTTGTTTTTCGGCCAACGAATTTTTTTTTGCACTTAGTTTTTCGGCCGAACAACCTTGTTTGTAACGTCTCCGTTACGTAAAAACATTGTTCGGCCGAATAACGTCTAAAACCTGTAACCTGCACAGTTTTCAGGTTTCTCCATTTTTGGAAGGTAAAATGGATGCCTTACACTACAAATCCACTGTCGGACTTGATACCTTTAGTTTCGTCATTAAATCTACTTTCCGTAGGTATAGATTTTGTTGTATATAGGTGAGATCCGATATTTTCATTTTTTTGTTTCTTAACATGTGTCAAGTTTAGTTTCATCTCTTTCAAAATGCGGTGAAACGAAAAATATATAACTTTAAAAATACACCACCAAAAATGAAAAAAATATGGTGCACTTAATTGGAGTGTCTACTTCAAAAGGGTATCGTATATTTTGAAATTTTATAGTCAATTGAGAGAAAAGTGGCGCAACCAAAAACATGTTTAAAACCGACAAGGTTTTTTCCATTGATCGAATTCAAAAAAATATTATAATTAGTATATAGATCCGTTGGTTACAAAGTTATAGTCATCGCAATAGTATATTGTGTGTAGATTGTCGTAACATATTTGTTTTTTGCAAAACACGACTTTAACAATGATTTTACGAGCACAACCAAACATGACTATTTTTTAGTCCTTTCATTTTATAAGGACACTGCCAAACATTTTCCGAAACGACATATCAAATCTCAATAATAAAAAAATTCAAAAAATTATGAATAGAAAACTAACATAATTCTCTAAAAGTTCTGTTTTTACTTGAAAGTGAAATTCTAAACAAAAATATCACTTTCATTCGCCCAAAGTTGAAAAACATGAAAAAATCAAATTTATTTTCTCATAAGACCCCCCAAAATAGACACCCATCTTCATGGATTCACCCGCGATATTACTAGAGTAAGCTATATTAGCCAAGGTCACCCATAGTCAAACATCATAGATAATCCATGGTCAAGCATCACAACTTTAGTCAATCATCTTCAATCATGGCGAAACATTGTCGACCAAACTCAACCATAGTCAAATATGGTTGAACAAATTCTAACATGGTTATCCACAGCCAAACATGGTCAGAAATATTCATTGATAGTCACCTAAAACAAAACATGGTTAATCATAAATAAAAATGGGCAACCATGGTCGACCTAGTTTAACTAATGTCCAGCACGTCAAACACCATGAACCATGGTCAAACATGTTGAATCATAACCAAACATTCTCAACTATAGTAAATGAGGGTCAACAAAATGCCAGCTATAGTTAACCACTATTAACCATGGTCAATCATAGTCAACCATAACTAACTATAGTTAACCATGTTTAACAACATAAACCAATGTATAAAATAGCCAACCAAAGTCAAACATATTCAAGCAAGGTTTACAAACTCAAACATGGTCAAAATTATTCAAACATAGTCAACCATAGTCAACCATGGTTGAACTAAGTTATTTAATGTCAATCATAGTAACATATGATCAGCCATAATCTGTAGATTTTTCTCTAGTTTTCAGCCACCGGTTTCAAGTAAAATTTATATCACTGTTTATGACATTCTCAGAAAAATGAAGTGTTGGAAATAAACAAAAATTTTCAGACATAAAACACTGTTGTAAACAATCTTTTCAGTGACAGGAAATAAAAATCAGCATGCCATTTAATCACACAAAACACTAGGATTTTTGGCCAATGGCCCTGGAAAAACTCACTAGGGGAAAACCAGTCAAAGAGAGAGTATTTTTATTTTTCAGGAGAAGTTTATCATTTACAGCAATACACAGAAAATATCAAACCAACTTATGTCAACCCGGAAGATAAATTTCTGTCTCGATTTGCGTGTCGAGTAGCAAAAATCAAACTCTGATTTTTTTTATTTTCTTTCTCGATTTTTGTGCCACTATACGAACCTCAAAATCCTTGCCCAAAAAAAATTCTTGAAAATCATGCCCAGAAATATGCCTAAAAAATTGTGCATGTTGCCTCGAAAATCGTACCATACGGACCAGCAATAAATGTTGTTGTCTTCTCCTCGATATTCGTGCCCTCTTTGCTACTGTCATTTCCCTCGACTTGCGTGCTGCAAATTTTTTTCTCTTGCTCAAGAAAAATGGAAACTTTCTCTCTTCTCTCTCTTAGCTCTCTCTTCTCACTTCAATCTATAAAAGTGAGGTAAAATATCTTTCCCATGCATTTTTGAAAAAACCCTAGGGTGAGTCTAATCTAACGGTGGAGAATAGATTAGATCAAGGGCTGAAATTAAAAGCTCATATTTTATTTCTAAAATATTATTTTAACTCACCTACTTAAATTTATCAAAAAGTGACTTTAATGCTCTAAAGTCAAATTAAATGATTTTACTTAAGTCATTTAATGCAAGGGTCACTTTATATCCCCTCTCTAAGTGACCAAGGCAAAAGTCACTAGGGGAACACTTCCCTAGGTACAAAACTAACACTCCCTCTTACCGAGGAAGGTGTTCTGCACCACTCCCAACTTGTCTCTGAAGAAGACAAACTTGCCCCTCCCCAAAGACTTCGATAGAATGTTTGCTACCTACTCATCTATGGAAATGTACTAAAGCATCACTGCCCCTCTCTGAACATAGTCTCAGATGAAATGGTACCTGATCTCAATGTGCTTTGACCTGTCATGAAAAACCAGATTCTCAGAGAGATGGATGCAAATCTTATTGTCACAGTAAATAACCGTAGGCCTAAGCTCCTAAACAAATAGATTCACCAGCAACTTGCGAAGCCACAAGGCCTCGTAGCTGGCCAAACTGGATGCCATGTACTCAGCCTCTGCAGTACTCAATGCAATGGACTTCTGCTTCCAACTGAACCACAACACTGCTGCTGAGCCCAAACTGAAACAATATCCGGAAGTGCTCTTCCGGTCTGTCACACTTCCTGTCCAATCTAAATCTGTATAGCCAACCAATCTGATCCCCTCTGACCTCCTGTAATCCAAACAAAAATCCACTGTCCCTGAAAGATAGCACAACACATGTTTTGCAGCGACCCAATGCACACTCTTAGGCTCAACCATGAACTGGCTAAGAGTGTTCACTGCAAAACACAAATCTGGCTGAGTGTTGACCAGATATATCAATGACCCAATAAGCTGACGGTATAAAGTAGGATCCACCAACTCTCCCTCAAAAGCATGAAGCTTCTTCCAGTTGGTGATCATAGGTGTCGACATAGGCCTGCAATCCTCCATCCTGAATCTCCTCAAAATATCAACTACATACTTTCCCTCCCCCAGGAAAATATGTCCAGGCTCTTGCCAAACCTCCAATCCCAAAAAATAATGCATCAGCCCAATATTAGTCGTCTTGTACCGTTGCTGCAAGATCCTTCTTGCAAGATGCAATGGATCTCTCTCTCCCTGTGATAAACAAGTCATCAACATATAGCAGAAGAACAAGCGGATCATCTCCAACCATGATGAAGTAGAGATTCAGATCTGCTTCACTCTTCTGAAACCCCATACTCAGCAAGTAAGAATCAACCCTGGAGTACCAAGCTCTTGGAGCTTGCTTCAGCCCGTAAAAGGCCTTCTTCAACCTGCATACATGTGTCTCTTTGTCATGTATCTCAAAGCCCTGAGGCTGCTCAATGTAAATTTCCTCCTGTATGATCCCATTGAGAAATGCGGTCTTCACATCCATCTGATGGATCTTCCAACCCATTTCCGCCGCAATGGAAATCAATGCCCTGATAGACGTATAGCGAACAACCGGCGCAAAAGTCTCATCATAATCAATGCCCTCAACCTATGAAAACCCCCGCACTACAAACTTGGCTTTGTACTTCTCCACGCTCCCATCTGTCGCATGCTTCAGCGTGTAAAGCCAACAAAAAGTCACCACTGACTTCCCCTCCGGTCTCGGAATGATCTCCCATACATCATTCTTCATGATGGAATGGTCCTCATCCATCATGGCATCTCTCCATACCGAATGTTGGGAGGCCTCCTCAAAAGTAGAAGGCTCAGAATATCGTGTACAAGCCACCAACACCATGCCCAATCTGTTTGGCATCTTGATGGCTCTCACCTTGTCACTGGGTGTCCCAGCCTTTAAGGCATCCTTCAAGGTCTCCCGAATCCACTTAGACTTATTTTTCCCTGAACGTTCTTCTCATACTGGCATGTCCTCATCTGAAGAACAACCAGAGCTAGAAGCCCCAGTCACCTGTGAACCTGAAGCTAGTGTGCCAACACTAGGTGTACCCTGTAATCCTGATCTCGATCCCCTATAAGGTGTACCTGTAATAGTAGACCCATCACCTGTCCCCGAAGACCCTTCTGGCCTAACCACTGAACCTAGTGAACCTGTGCCAGCACTCTATGGTCCTGTAACCCCAGAAACCTGTGATCTTGACTACTACGTAGATGGAACCTGTGCCACAACCTGAGGTGTAGGCACCTGCTGCTCTCCCTCCTCTGACTCTCTCGACCTCCTAAAGGCTCTCTCCTCCTCAAACTTCACATCCCTCCTCACCACCACTTTCCTCTGAGAGGGAATATAAATGCAGAAAGCCTTCGCAGTCTCATCATAACCCACAGATATGCCCTTCTCCGCAGTGGGCTCTAACTTTGTCCTCTTCACTGAAGGGACATGAGAGTAAGTCAGACTACCAAATATACGAAAATGGCTAACTTCAAGCTTCTTTCCTGAAAAGCACTCCTCAAGTGTCATATTCCCCATTGCCCGATAGGGACTCCTGTTCTGAAGGTATACAGCGGTGCTGCAAGCCTCATCCAAGAGAAAGAAAGGAAGTCACTGGTCATGTAACATAGCTCGAGTTGCTCCAACAATGGACATGTTCTTCCTCTTTGCTACTCCATTCTGCTCTAGAGTATACGGAACTGTCAACTGTCTCTCGATCCCCTCCTATTTGCAAAATCCATCAAACTCCTTGGAGGTATACTCACCCCCATTATTCGATCTCAAGACTCAGATCTTCCTCCCTGTTTGGTTCTCCACAAGAGCTTTGAACTCTTGGAACCTCTGCAAGACTTCCTCAGACTTCTTGCTCTTCAGAAAGTAGATCCAGGTCTTCCTGGAATGGTCATTAATGAATGTTACATAATACTCATATCCTCTCAAGGACACAAAAGACATAGGTATGCATAAGTCTGAATGTATCAAGTCAAGAGTACCAACTGACCTGCTATCACTGCTCAGAAAAGCAGTCTTGGTGTACTTTCCCAAAGCACACCCACTACACACATCACTCTGCCCTGTGCTGAACTCTGGTAAACCTGTCACCATGTGCCTCAACAACCCCAAGGCTGGATGATGCAAGTGAGTCATCCTCCTATGCCAAAGCTCACACAACTCATTGTTGCTGCTATGTGCTAAATCATGCTACCAATGAAATAAGAGCCTATACAGTTTCCACATCTCGCTCCAATGACAACTGAAGCAGATGGTCCTGCAGTCTTGGGAAACATATGCATGTGTCCATCAATGAAAGACACCCCAAGACCCTGATCCTCGATCATGGAAACTGACACTAGGTTCTTCTTCAACCCAGGCACATACAATACATTCTGCAATACCATGGGACTCATGGACTCCCTCTGAAATGTAATGGTCCCACATCCAAATACACTGACTACTAAATCATCTCCCAACACAACCTCCACATTTGTATCTGCCTGTGAAAGCTCGGAGAACATCTCACGACCACCTGTCATGTGGCTCGAGGCTCCGCTATCTATGTACCAAGTGTTGGAAGTAGATGCACTATAAGAATGGTATGTCACACAGGAAAACTCCCTCTGTCTGTCAACATCCGCACTGGTGAGAATGGATGCTCTCTCTCTCTCTCTCATTATGCCCAATGCATAATGAAAACTCACTCTGAAATCTAGTTGCAAAATCATCAAGCTCAGCTGAAGCAGTTGTTTGTTGCTTCTTCTTCTTCTTGTTCAGACACGTAGCAGCATAATGTCCCATCTTGTGACATGCAAAGCACTTCACAATACTCATATCCTTCTTCCCATCTTGCTTCTGCTTGGCCCCACCCTTCTTGGGACCCTTCTTGCTCTTATTCTTCCCCTTCGTTGTCAATGCCACATCCTCCTCACCCCCTTTACTAGTAGAGCCACTGCACTGTAAGAAAGCCCTCCGAGTCTCCTCCTGAACAAAAGTCATCACATACTCTGTCCCAATATGGTAAGTTCTCTCTGGCCACCAACCCCTGAATAAACACAGCCCAAGGTGCAGTCACCCCATTCAAGGTTGTCCGCATTAACTCAAGAGCATCAATGGCCACCCCAACAGATGCAAGCTCATCTCTCACCTGAGAGATCCTAATAAGATAAGTCATACATCCCTCTCCTTTGACCATCTTGATGTTCTTCAACTTCTCTCTAAGTACCATCTTTCTGTTTTCATTAGTTCTAGCGAACAAACTGATCAAAGCAGTCCACATTTCATGCACATGATCCTTCACTGAAATGTGAGGAATAACATGGTCTTTGACAGCATCTAAGATTATCCTCATGACTTTAATATCCTTCTTATTAAAGGCTACAAGTAATACTGCATCAGTAGGAAGAATAGTAATGGGATTTTTTGTAGTGTTTCTAACTACTTCCTCCCACAACTCATTCTCCCTCAGCACAAGTAAAATCCGGGCTTTCCATGAGACAAAGTTTGCTGCCCCATCCAACCTATCCTCAGTTCTCAACCCCACGGAAGTCATTTTCTCAAAGAACAAGTTTCAGCAAAATGTACTACTATCACAAAGATTTTTCTGAATTCTGGAAATGACTGTTTCACTGCTAAAATTTACTTTTCTGCCACAACCCGCTCTGATACCATGTAGATTTTTCATTAGTTTTCAACCACCGGTTTCAAGTAAAATTTATATCATTGTTTATGACATTCTTAGAAAAATAAAGTGTTGGAAATAAACAAAAAATTTCAAACTTAAAACATTGTTGTAAACAATCTTTTCAGTGACAGGAAATCAAAATCAGCACGTCATTTAATCACACAGAACACTAGGATTTTTTGCCAATGGCCCTGGAAAAACCCACTAGGGGAAAATCAGTCAGAGAAAGAGTATTTTTATTTTTCAAGAGAAGTTTATCATTTACACAGAAAATATCAAACCGACTTATCTCAACTCGGAAGATAAATTTCTGTCTAGATTTGCGCGTCGAGCAGCAAAAATCAGACTCTGATTTTTTCTGTTTTCTGCCTCGATTTCGGTGCCACTATATGGACCTCGAAATCCGTGCCCAAAAAAATTCTCAAAAATCATGCCCAGAAATCTGCCTCGAAAATCGTACCGTACGGACTATACGGACCGGCAATAAATACTGATGTCTTCTCCTCAATTTGCATGCCCTCTTTACTGCTGTCATTTCCCTCGATTTGTGTGCTGCAAAAATTTTCCTCTTACTCAAGAAAAATGGAAACTTTCTCTCTTCTCTCTCTGAGCTCCCTCCTCTCACTTCAATCTGCAAAAGTGAGGTAAAATGTCTTTCCCATGCCTTTTCGAGAAAACCCTCATTAGAGGAATTTTGAGGTCTAAAATGGGCCTCCTAAGGAAAATAATAAAATAATATTTATTATTTTTGTAGGAAGAAAGAAAAAAACTACTTTTTGTGTTCGTATTTTCGACATATATCCCTATGTTTTTACTCAAATTTCGATTGAGATTTGTAGAAAGAAAGAAAAAAACTACTTTTTGTGTTCGTATTTTCGACATATCTCCCTGTGTTTTTACTCAAATTTTGATCGAGAGAGCTTGTTCGATGCGGAATTTGAATCTGCATCCAACGAGTACCCACACTACATAATTTTGATGGACCACGCTACCCCAAAAACAAGAAATACCTGAAAAAATGTGATGATGATGTCATCATCACATTTTTCTTGTTTTTGGGGTAGCGGAGTCCGTCAAAATTATGCAGTGTGGGTACTCGTTGGATGCAGAATCAAATTCCGCATCCAACAAGCTCTCTCCGATCAAAATTTGAGTAAAAAAACAGAGAGATATGTCGAAAATACAAACAAAAAAACCGTTTTTTATATGACAAATATGTCAATTCAACTATTATGGTTGACTCATTTTATTGAAATTCTATTGGTTCTTGAATTCCAACTCACAAGAACTTATTCTTGACACGTTTTCTTATAAGGCCCATTTTAGACCCCAAATTTCCTCCAATGAGGGTGAGTCTAATCTAACGGTGGAGATTAGATTAGATCAAGGGCTGAAATTAAATGCTCATATTTTATTTCTAAAATATTAATTTCACTCACCCACTTAAATTTATCAAAAAGTGACTTTAATGCTCTAAAGTCAAATTAAATGCTTTTAATTAAGTCATTTAATGCAAGGGTCACTTTATGTCCCCTCTCTAAGTGACTAAGGCAAAAGTCACTAGGGGAACACTTCTCTAGGTACAAAACTAACATAATCAATGATACCCAACCAAACTAAACCAAGGACAAATATAATCAAACACGATCAAATATACTAAGTGATTCTTTGAAGAGTGAATTTTGATCTGGGGATGGAGCCTCTGCTAGGGTTCCCAGGAGGCTGTGAGGTTGTACGCAGCTGATAGGGGCCTAGCTATGGCTAGGTTTCTTATCACTACTTGCACGTGCGGCTTGTTTTTAAACTTTTTTTCCCATGGAGGACTCTGTATTTTGGATACTGGGTGTGTGCTCTATAGGGTTGGTTTTCTCCTGCAGGTTTGTTCGGTGCTAGGGTTTGGACCGCTAATATTGGTCGTGTTTTCAGCCGGTCGCGGCTAGTAGTCAGGATTCTTTGTTAGGGTTTTCTAACTTCCTGGAGGTTTTACTAGTTGCTATCGTTTAAACTGTCAACATGGCAGGCTTTGATTTAGTGGATTACTCCAGCGACCAGCTGGATGAGAGGGACATTTGGGGGCTTCCAAGTGGAAAGGTTTTGGAGACTGTGGAAGGCCTTCCACCTCTGGAAATTGAAGAAAATGTCTCAGTATCTTCTCAGCATGCTCAGACGAAAGTCATTTTCTCACCCTTCAATTTTTTGGCTTTCCCGTATTCTCCGGCCACGCTTCAGGAAGGTTTTCAGGTCTCCTCAAGAGAAAACCACTTAGTGGAACTGCTAGAGAGGTCAGGATGCAGTGTTGCGGAGGATTTTTACCCCCGTCAAGCTGGGTATGGTTTGTCCTCATTCTTTTCTATGGGGGAGCAGGGAGAGTTGGCCTCTAGTGAAGGTTTTGGTGTTGGTGGATTAGGGGGCTCGGAGCATTTTGTGTTGTTGGGGAGTGGCTTGAGAAGTGGGTCGTCTGGGGCAAAGGAATTGGGATCATTGTCTGGGCACATTGGGGTTATTGATATTAATTCTTGCACATGATCTAGGAACTAAGAATCAATCTCATCAAAGAATAATCAACAAATACTCATGAAATGGTGTTAGTCGGAACCAGAATTGGTTTCCTCTCTGTATATTCAATAAATAATGAATAGTTACAATAACAATGTCAAGAAATAGCTTAAATGAGTGAGAAATTCGAATACCTAAGGAGGCAATTCGAAATCAATGAGTGAGTCTGACTTAACTGACTCTTAGCCATTCAATCACATTCAGTTAACCACTTGACCAAAACCCTAATTGACTCACCAAACCCTAACTGAAGTCGAAGTGCAATAAATGACTGAATCTCAACTAAAGGAGATCAAACACATGTCATAGCAAGCCAACCATCAAGTGCTAGTGCTCCATCACTTCAATGAACCCCGATGAAGTTAACTGAAGCTGAACTGACCATCAGAAGTTGGTGGAGGCGCCCTATTGACTCCAGATCATTAAATAATAATAAATAATCATTAAATAGTATATTTAATGAGAGGAGGCGCCTTAACTAACTGGTTGAACTGATTGTAACCACCAGTTAGCAATTAGGTGCATTAATATCACTCAGATCACCCCCGGAGTGCTCCAGTTAGCCTCCTTGAC
Organism: Pseudotsuga menziesii; assembly: GCA_001517045.1. NCBI lineage: Eukaryota > Viridiplantae > Streptophyta > Pinopsida > Pinales > Pinaceae > Pseudotsuga > Pseudotsuga menziesii. The sequence goes on along the minus strand of LPNX011042428.1, from coordinate 255,263 downwards.
TGTAGGAGAAGGCTAAGTTAGCCTCCTTGACTGTAGGTAGACGTGGGTGTGACTAGATGATGGCAATTAATGCTCCACTAATGTCAATTATACTTAGGATAGTGGTTTAACTATGCCAATTTGACCAAAAAGGTGTGTATGATGGTAAATGTCTCCAACACCCCCCCTTAAGCTATACTCAGGAAGAGTTAGAAAACAAAGATGCATACAAATGCTAGGGCCCTAGAAACAAAGGCCATAGGTCACCCTGTACAATAAACTAACTGCTTAATATAACCAAGGAAACGGAGAAAACCTCATGGGAAAAATACCCCCCTTCAAACTAAGCAGTAAATCGAGAATTGGTTCTTCTATGCAACAGTATCCTGAGACTGTGCATGTGAACCTCTGAATCCCAACTAAATGAATATGTCTGGAGGAATCTTCCACTTTGGAAGAAGAACAATGCACTCAACTGAATCAAAAATATAAACAGTTGCACGGTGAAGATTGGACCCATGTAGAGCAACTGAAATCATCTGAAGAGAGAGCAAAGGTTCTTGAGGATTTGAACCATGTGTGGAACACTCAAGAAACTGATATGTTGCAGCTTTGAACAGCAAACCATGAGTGGTAAAATCATCCCCAAATCTTAGGAACAAGTGTCCAAGCGGATGCAGAATGTCTTCATCTTTACTAGTTCTGTGAGGAGATGAGCTTGTGACCAAAGGTAGAGAATCCCTGGGACTCTGGAGAGCGAATGCTTGAGTTCCATAATCTGATATAGCTTCAGAAATATCTAATTATTCACAAAATAAAATATCAGCAACCTCATAAGAGGAAACTAACACCAAATCCCCAGCAGCAAAATTGAAGAAGAACTGCGGTACTTGATTTTTCACACCAAAATTGGTGAGAGCAGCTACAAGCATGACTGAAAGCTCTTGGATTTTAAAATATGAACAAAATAATATCAGATCAGAATGTAAATCAGAACTAAATAAGTTCACAACAGATCCAAAACTATGAAATCAAATCAAATCCCCAGCAGCAGTTTTGTAGGAGACTTGCGGTACTTGTTTCTTCACACCGTTGATGAGAACAGCTACAAGAAGTACTGAAGGTTTATGAACCTGAAATTTTGAACCAAGAAATATCAGATCGGATCCAAATAAGATCATATCAGATCCAATAAAGTTCATATCAGATCCAAAATTATGGTCAACCGAGACGGTGGATGCACAGTTGTCTTTTTCTTCAAAATTCTGAATTTTGGTGCATGCAATCCTCCAGGATTTTGCTGGAAGATCTAGATCATGGGGAGCGAATGTGTCACTCTTATCATCTAATATTTCTTCCAAAATATCCAAGTTTTTACACATTTGCACACCACCAGCAACATTAAAGGGAGAAAAATCAATTTTCTCTTCCCTTTCCGAAGCAATTACTGGTAAATTTTGCACAAAATTCAAAGGAAAATCACCGGTGAATGTTTGGATGGAAGTGCAGCAGTATTTTTCTTCAATATCAGATATTCGAATGTCTTCTTCTGTTTCAGCAATATGAGGAGATGAGATATCAGAGATCTCATGAACTTCTGGAGCATTAGGAGAAGGAGTCACTGCATGGAGACTTTCTTCAATTCGAATTGAATGTGTAGAAGATTCTGCTTCATCTTCATCTTGAACAACTTCATCAGAGAGAGTAGAGGCTGAGTATTTTGAGTAAAGAACTCTTGTGGTGCTGGCTGTGATCTCCAAAGTACTATTATGATCCTCATTGTGTTTTCTAAAGGTTCTGTCCAATATTGTCCAGAAATTCTTTGGATATTCAGTAGAATCAATAAGGTAGTACAAGCTAGGAAAAAGGGTCAGACATATTGCTCCAAAAGCTCTATCACCGTCATTTAGCCAGTCATTCTCATTCTCATAAGACTCTTTTCCAAGTCCAATAGACACCTCATAGAGACCTCGTCTCTTCAGAGATGCAATCATATTCAACTTCCATCCCGAATAGCTTGTGAATGGGGTGAGAAGAGGGATTGATGAGTCCATTCGAAGTTGTACCTGATAAAACCTGCAAATCAAAACAAAAGGGGCACCATAAGGTCGAACAGCCTACACATTCTAGGCTTTCATCACACCTAGCATAGTCAATCAAGCAAGCTTGATCAACAAGTTCTTTACTTGGGATATTGAGTGGTAAGCCTTGGCTTCTGGTGCAGTGCTAGATTTTTGAGCTATTGCTCAAATTTCATGGAGAAATCTGTCAAAAAGCTTGTTCTTGAGAAATAGATCTTCGTCCCGCCGTATGCTCTGATACCATATTAATTCTTGCAAATGATCTAGGAACTATGAATCAATCTCATCAAAGAATAATCAACAAATACTCATGAAATGGTGTTAGTCGAAACTAGAATTGGTTTTCTCTCTGTATATTCAATAGACAATGAATAGTTACAATAACAATGTCAAGCAATAGCTTAAATGAGTGAGAAATTCGAATACCTAAGGAGGCAATTCGAAATCAATGAATGAGTCTGGCTTAACCAACTCTTAGCCATTCAATCACACTCAGTTAACCACTTGACCAAAACCTTAATTGACTCACCAAACCCTAACTGAAGTCGAAGTGCAATAAATGACTGAATCTCAACTAAAGGAGATCAAACACATGTCATAGCAAACCAACCATCAAGTGCTAGTGCTCCATGACTTCAATGAACCCCGATGAAGTTAACTGAAGCTGAACTGACCATCAGAAGTTGTTGGAGGCGCCCTGTTGACTCCAGATCATTAAATAATAATAAATAATCATTAAATAATATATTTAATGAGAGGAGGCGCCTTAACTGACTGGTTGAACTGATTGTAACCACCAGTTAGCAATTAGGTGCATTAATATCACTCAGATCACCCCCGGAGTGCTCCAGTTAGCGTCCTTGACTATAGGAGAAGGCTAAATTAGCCTCCTTGACTGTAGGTAGACATGGGTGTGACTGGATCATTGGCAATTAATGCTCCACTGATATCAATTATACTTAGGATAGTGGTTTAACTAGGCCAATTTGACCAAAAAGGTGTGTATGATGGTAAATGTCTCCAACAATTGAGGAGAGAGGTTTCCCTAGCACTGGGGGTGAAGGGGGAAAGGGCTCGGCCTTAGCAGTGAATCAGAGGAAAGGGATCCAATAAGGGGTCCAGGAAAGAGAAGCAAGAAAAGCTGGATGAAATCGAAGAAGTTGGTTGTCAACTATGTCTTGGGGGAGGATATTGGTTGGGAGCAGGTGATGCATATGATGAACAAGACTTTGGTTGGTAGGGCCATGGGGAGGACCTTTTCCCTCAACATTGTGGTTGTGTGGGAGGAAGCGAATTGGAGTGCGGCTATTGTTTATGTGTTGGAGGTTGTGACCCTCACGAGGGGGTGGTTTGCTTTCAATTTTCGGCAAGTTGATCATGTGCAGTGGGTACTAAATTGGAATTGGGATTTGGACCATACTCCTCTCATTCTTAAACCTTGGCACCCTCTTTTTTATGCCAGTAGAGAAAGGGTGGATACGGTTCCTCTGTGGGTGTGGATGCCTGGTTTGCTACTACACTACTGGACAGAAGAACATCTTCACAATATTGGTATGGATGCCTGGTTTGCTACTACACTACTGGACAGAAGAACATCTTCACAATATTGGTAATCTCCTCAGGACCTTCCTTGAAGCTGATCTCTCCTTTGTGGAGACCAAACAACAACAAGTGGCGAGAATTCTAGTCAATATTAATGTTAAGGAGGGGCTTACGAAAGACTTGAATCTCCGTTGAGGGCCGTATGTGATTAAACAACCACTGGATTATGAAAATGTGCCTTTTAGATGTCGTAGATGCCATGCTTATGTTCATCCAGCCTCGAGGTGTATACTTCCTCTGCGCACTATGAACGTTCGGCGTCAACAAAGAGGTGATAAGGAGAAAGGTTCGGGGGTGGAGGAGGGTTGCGGTTTACCCTCATATCAACCTTCATCCTCGTAGGATCCTGGAAGTGAACCAGCTAGTGATGAGGTGGATAACAGCAGTCAAAAGGAGGAAGTTCAGGCTACTCAGTCGATGGTGGATGGAGGTCGAATGGTGGATGCCCATATTTTGTTGGGGACTCCTTTCCCGGGTATTTCTTTTCTCCCCCTCTCCTCGTCCTTCAAGTTTTTTCTCAATAACGTTACTTTATCTGGTTTGGATTGGGTGGAGGGTCTAAAGAATCTATCACTGTCTCCTCACCTACCTTGCTCCTCCCACCTCCTCCCCTTATTATCTTACTTATCGCCTCCACGGAGGGCTTACCACTCACTCTGGACCCTAATCCCATTATTTATGAAAATGACCCTTACCTTTCCCCACTTGAGTCTTCGGATTCTAGTTATTTTCTGAGATCTAGTGCTAAGAAAGCCTCGGGTAGGTTGGGGAAGGGAAGCAACCAGGGTAAAGATGGAAGGGGTAGAAAATATGTTTTGGCCAAGGCTCAGTCCAAGGCTAAAAAGGACCTTCAAGAAGGGAAGCATTTGTCTATTGAAAGGACACTTAGAGCAGTGCAAGCCCAAAAAAAGAGTTGTAGATGAATATTATGTCCTTTAAATGTTGGGGTCTTATTGGTCCCCGTAAAAGATCATCCCTCAAACGGGAGGTTACTCTTGAGCACCCGGATATTATACTGTTACAAGAGACTTTAGGAATAGAAGTTGTTGTTAAAGAAAGGTTGGAATGTTGGTTCCCGTGGTGGATCTTTGAGACTCTGGATGCTAGGGGTCATTTTGGTGGATTGGTTGTGGGATGGAATGAAAGAACGATGAAGTCCCTAAACTCTTGGGGATTGGAGTTGGTTCTCGGGATAGATTTTATGGTGTTGGAGCTAGAAGAGACTTTTACTGTTGTCAATATAAATGGGCCTTATCTCAATAGAATCCCCTTCTAGGATTATTTGTTCAATAACCCCTTACTGCAAGGGGACTCGTTGATTTTGGGTGGAGATCTCAATTTCTCTCTAGGTCATTCTGAGGTTTGGGGGCCTCATGCACGTGCAAATATTTTCACTGGTTATTTCACCCGGAAACTGGTGGAGAAGAATTTGTTGTATATTGAGCCTATCAAGATCAAGCCTTCATGGAGGAATAATAGGTGTGGGGAAGGAAGAGTGGCTAAGAGGATTGATTGTTTCCTGGTGGCAAAACACTTAGTGGATAGGCTCTTTCAACTTAGGCAATGGGTGCGAAGTGGAGGAGCCTCTGATCACTTTCCCATTTTTCTGGAACTAAAAAAGGGGCCTCTAAAGCCACCTAGCCCCTTAAATTTCAATAAGATCTAGCTCAAGGATGAGTCCTTCAGGACTTTAATTAGTTTGAGGTGGAACCCATTCACCCCTGAGAGCCCCCGTTTTGTTGCCTTCCAGTTTGCTGACAATTTCAAAAGTTTAAAGGGTGCCATCAATGAGTGGTTTATGGCGAAAAGGCAGCGAGAGGATGTTGAACTTCTCTTGATTATGAATTGGATGGAGGGGGGTTGTTGACTATGGAGGCTAAGGAGGATCTCGTATGCTTGGAAGGGTGTAGCAACACCCTCCTTTTGGAAAAGGAGGAAACTTGGAGACTAAAGAGTAGAGTGACTTGGCTGGAATGTGGGGACGATAATACCAAATTTTTTCATGCCTATGCTAAAGGAAGGAAGGCTGCTAATACTATCTGGAGCTTGACCGATGTACTGGGTACTGAACACTCCTCCTTCGAGGACATGGTGAGGATTGGAGTGGATCATTTCAAGCCTCTTTTCAAAGCTCCTATTCAGGCCTCTGTTGCTGAAGTCATCAGTGTTGCTCAGTTGTTTTCGAGGTTTGTGGATGAGGAGGATAACTCAGCTTTGATGGAAGAAGTATTGGAAAGGAACTGAAGGAAGTGTTGTACAGCTTTCAAAAAGACAAGAGATCAGGGCCAGATGGTTGTTCGATTGAATTCTTTTTGGAGCTCTTTGATTTGCTTGGCTCGAACTTGTTGAAAGTGATCGAAGATTCCAAAGTTTCGGGGAGGATCCCTGCTTGTTTTAACTCTACCTTCATTGCTCGTATTCCTAAAATTGACAACCCCATCACCCTGAATGACTTTCGGCCCATCTCCCTCTGCAACTGTATTTACAAGGTGGTGTCGAAGGTTATTGCCAAAAGGATCAAGGTTGTCCATTCTTCCCATATCACAACAGAACAGTTTGGCTTCCTGGAAGGTAGGCAAATCCATGAAGCTATTGGGGTAGCTCAGGGAGGACTCAACAGCTTGAAAACAAAGAACCTTAAAGGGGCGGTCTTGAAAATTGACTTCTCCAAAGCCTATGATAAAGTAAGTTGGTTGTATATTCATATGCTTCTGACCCACCTTGGTTTTGGTATCAGTTTTATCAGGTGGATAATGAGCTATATAACTACTGTTTCCTTTTTAGTACTAATTAATGGGGTGGCCTCCCACTTTTTTCATGCTGAAAGAGGGCTTAGACAGGGTTTCTGTTAGGATATTTAGACACTTAGGAGTTAGTTAAGATCAACTTGTGTAATATATCCGTTAGGTAAAAGTGTGTTTCTTTAGTATGCATTAGTATGCATTTGTAAATATTCTAATCCAACGGTCACGATATGTTCTTGACATAGAGTGATCCGACGGTTCAACTTCTCTTAGATCATACCTACCATTGATCCGTGGCTTAACACCTGATTGGTCTATGATCTCTATTTAAAGAGCATAGAGGGTCATTGGCTAGTTGATCGATTATGAGAAGCTCATGTAACTTTCTTTCTTTTGCATAATAAATTGCTCCGAAGTAGCTATTTGGCCGAGGCCGTGGACTGTTTCCCTCTTGAGGGTTTTAACCAGGTGACAAACATTGGTGTATTGATCTGTGATCTATTTGTGTGAAGCGGCTATTCTTGGTGTTCAGTCCTTTGGGAGTACCCTGTGTACCCTAACATGGTATCAGAACTTTTATGAAGCGCCGCTTTCGGTTTTGATCAAGATCTGGAACCGGTGTTGCCGAAACTTTTTTAAGGGTTTCTGGTTCTGGATTTTCTGTGCATTTGTGGCCTGTGGGAGCTGTTCCATTGCGTCCGAAGCGCCATTTCCATTTGGAAACAGTTTTCGTTTCACCGAAAATCGTTTCCGTTTGCTCCAGAAACACCCATTTCGGCAAATCTGAAGGTATAATGTTACAGTGACGGTTTTGTTTTTTTTTAAATCTCCCATACATTTATCAGTTTATTATTAGATCTCTTTTGTTTTAGTCTCGGACTGTTTCCTTCCCTGGCTGCGTATGCTCTTTTCCGTGCACCTTGCGCGATCGCGGCGAATCAGAAACAGTGAGAGAAAGTTTTTTTCTTGTCTTCTCGGCTACGTATGCTCTTTGCCGTGCACCTTGTGCGATCACGGCAAATCAGAAACAACGAGAAAACTTGAAAACGTAGACTTTCCAGGTAAGCTAACCAAGATCTAACCCCATTGTGTGGAAAAAGTTTTTTTGTTTTTGTTTTTCGTTTTTTTGTGATTTGCAGGAAAAGAAAGCAAGCACGGAAAACAAGAGAGAAGAGTTCAAAAAAAAAAAAAAAAGAGAGAAAAGCCCTCTTCCTCTTTCCATAGTTTTACATACCTTTTAAACTTAGCTCACTTGGTCCAAAGTTGCTTTACATCTTGATAAGTCTTGAGTTCAAGTCTCATCAAGTTACTTTTTAGTGCATGCAATTTCTATTTTCAAGTTACTTTATTGTAAAAGTGCATCTCACATTAATAAAATAAAATAAAAGTGAGTCACTTAAGTCTTTTTTATTGCCGCACTATTTAAAAGTCATTATTGTAAAAGTGAACATCACTTATTCTACAAAAGTGATTCACTTCAAAAAGCAACTTTATTGTAAAAGTGATTGTCAAAGGTTGATCTTGGGAAGAGGGGGCTTCTTTTTTTGTTGGTCAAGTTAAAATCTGCCACGTCATTATTGGGGACATCTTCAACATTTCCTTTGATCCAGCATAACTTCATCATCCGGAATCCGTTTTAAGTGCCGTTTTTTTTAAAAACCGCATATTTTTTCGAGCTCTTTGCATCTAAACAGTTAGTTTCTGTTCTTTCAACCATTATTTTACAGCATGGCCGCCCCTTGTGATATCATACTTACAAGTTCTAACTATTTCTCATGGAAATCTCGTATGGAGGATGTTCTGCGAAGTAGGGGACTTTTCAGGATAACCTCAGGGAAAGAAATAGAACCCACTGATGATGATAAGAAAATTAAATGGGCAAATAGATGTGATGAAGCTCGTGGATTGATTGGGATGTCAATCTCTACTGATTTGCGATTCCACATATCCGACCTTGATGAACCTGATAAAGCTTGAGACAAGTTGGAATCTGTGTTTGGTAAACACAATGAAATTCGGGGTCATCAACTTGAGAATGAGTTGCTTACCTTGAATCCAAATGATTTTTCTTGCATTCAAGACTATTTATCTAAGTATAAAACTCTTAGATTATTATGTGCAGAATGCAAGATTAAGAAAGAAGACAAACAGTGTATTTATCATATTATTTCCAAACTTGGACCTGCATATTCTGTTTTTGTATCTACATTCTACTCCATGAAAGAATCCTTTAC
>LPNX011042428.1:219158-246057 GCA_001517045.1 Pseudotsuga menziesii | reverse complement strand
TAGGAGTTAGTTAAGATCAACTTGTGTAATATATCCGTTAGGTAAAAGTGTGTTTCTTTAGTATGCATTAGTATGCATTTGTAAATATTCCAATCCGACGGTCATGATATGTTCTTGACATAGAGTGATCCGACAGTTCAACTTCTCTTAGATCATACCTACCATTGATCCGTGGCTTAACACCTGATTGGTCTATGATCTCTATTTAAAGAGCATAGAGGGTCCTTGGCTAGTTGATCGATTATGAGAAACTCATGTAACTTTCTTTCTTTTGCATAATAAATTGCTCCGAAGTAGCTATTTGGCCGGGGCCGTGGACTGTTTCCCTCTCGAGGGTTTTAACCACGTGACAAACATTGATGTATTGATCTGTGATCTATTTGTGTGAAGCGGCTATTCTTGGTGTTCGGTCCTTTGGGAGTACCCTGTGTACCCTAACAGTTTCCCCTTGTCTCCCCTTTTGTTCTTGCCGGTAGTGGAGGGTCTAGGCAGGGCTTTAAAGGAGTCCAAAAGATAAGGAAATTTCAAGGATGTCCAAATTTCCCAGAACCTTTCTATCACCCATCTCCTCTTTGTGGATGATGTGTTAATATTTTGTTCATGCTCTGAGGGATGCACACACTCTAAGGGAGATTTTGGACATGTTCTCAAAGGATATGGGATGGATATAAATGTAGGAAATTAAACCCTTACCACTGACCAAATTTTGGACCTGTTCTCAAAGGATATGGGATGGATATAAATGTAGGAAATTAAACCCTTACCACTCACCTTCTAAGGGCAAAGGAGCGGTTGGAACTCAACAGAATTTTCTCTTTTAATCCTACTAGATTGGATTTTAGCTTAAAATATTTGGGTTTTCACCTAAAACCAAATAATTATAAAAAGTTGGATTGTAAGTGGTTGCTGGAAAAGCTGGAAAAGAGGCTGAAAGTGTGGAGCCACAAGTGGCTTTCCAGAGTTGGAAGATTGGTGTTGATAAAGTCAGTCTTAGAGGAAATCCCTGTTTATTGAATGTCTCTTTCTTGGATCCCAAAAGGCATTTTGGAAGCAGCTCGTCGGACTTGTTTCAGATTCTTGTGGAGCGGGAAGAAGGAAACCCAGGTAACCCCTTGGGTAAGATGGAAAATGATTGTTGTGCCAAAAGGGTTGGGAGGTTGGGGTTTGAAAAATATCTTCCTCTTTGCGCAGGCCCTGGCTGCAAAAGGTGGATGGAGGCTCATATCGACGGATAGTCTTTGGACCCAGGTGATAGCTCGGAAATATTTATTTCCCAATTCAAGTGAGGATTGGATTAGGAATCCAAGGAAGACTCATGGGGGAGGGTCGGTGATATGGAAGGCGGTAGTAAATTCATTCCATATTTTGGAATCAAATCTAGCTTGGAATGTTGGTAATGCCAGGAAGTTAAGAATTGGTGAGGACCCTTGGTTGGGCAGTGTTCAACAACACATTCTTCTAGGACGCACGATAGAGGAACTCAGGCAGAGGGGGATCATCTTTCTCTATCAACTAACCGACCCAGCACTTAGAAGGTTCTGGGCCCAGATTTGGAGGAGGGCTTCCTCTTTCGGATTGGATGAACATGATGAGAAGGTCTTGGAGATGTATTTAGGGGAATTAAGCAGGGCTCAAATCCTACTTAGAGAGAGGGATTATGAACTTGTCTGGGACATTGGTCCAATGGGCCTCTATACTCCCAAAGCAGACTACATAAAGCTTAGTGTAGATGGTATCCAAAGGGAAAGGTTGTGGTGGTGGAAGAAACTATGGAAACTCAATTTCCCACCAAAGACCCGACTCTTTATGTGATGTGTATTGGAAAACAAGGTCCCTACGTGGGACATTCTTCATAAAAAAAGCTTTCAGGGGCCTGGTTGGTGTGTCTTGTGCAAGTCGGAATTGGAATCATGCACACATATTTTTCTCAATTGTCCTTTCATGAAAGAGGTGTGGTTGGAATGCTCGATATTACTGGGCTTTCCCTGTCGGTGGGAAGGAATATATGTGAACCGAGCATGGGAGACCTAGTGGACTACTACGGCTCAGAAAAAATACAAATCTCTGCCTCTTCTGGTAATCTGGGGGTGTTGGTTGGCCCGTAACTCTCTTATCTTTCAAGATAAAGTGTGCACTCCTGAAATCACTAGTACATTGAATGTAGGCATCTTTACATCCTTCCTGCATCACATCAGGGCTGCAAAACAGAGAGAGGTTTTTTATCTGGAGATTGATAAGGAGAACCCGTGGGGTTTATTTGATGGGGCGGCACAAAATGATGTTTGTGGGGGAGGAGCTCTCTTATTTCTATCAGACTCACACTTCTTTGAACTTACTATTGGTTTGGGGGAGGGTACAAACAACTTTGTTGAACTTATGAGACTCAAACTTCTTTTAATTTTTGCAGCAGAGAAAGGATGCAGAAATATTAATGTCTTTGGTGACTCTATGAATTTTATTAATTAGACAAGAGGCATTCAAAAATGCATGAATATTAGACTTACAATTTATTATCTTCGATACGGGAGGTCCTTCATGGTTTTGACTCTTTTGTCCTACCGTCATGTTTACAAGGAAAATGACCAAGCCTCTAAAGAGGGGCTGCAAATGGACATGGGGACCTGGAAAGTGAAGGAGTTTAGGGAGGGCCTGACCCAGGAATACTACCATAGGCCCTTCATTGACTAAACACCATCAGAACCTTTTTTCAGCATCTATGTTTTCAATATTTTTTGTTATTTACAGGTATACGGTATTCACTTGGTGATACTTTTGGAACTATACAGTTTTTGTATCAGCAAATATTTGTCTATTCAGACAAACATATTCTATGTATAATTTTGTTGTAATCAACAACAAGATGCTAGAACTTTTACTGAAATTTTGAAAGAAGACTCAGAAGTCTCATCAAAGATCCATATTTTGAAAAAGCAATTCACAATTATGTGAATCTATAGAATGTGATTTTGTTCTCAACTGATGAAATAAAATTACGCTTTTTTCCAGGGAAAAAAAAGTAGTGATTCTTAACCCAAAAAATTAAATCACAACAAAGATATAGAATACTTGAACTTTAGAAATAATCAAAATACATTCATCGTAAGAATAACACAAAGATATAGAGAAACCCTTAAGATAGGGTAACACCATCAAATACTCCTTAACGAAGGAATCACTCCATAAGACATGCTTGTACAATAATAATCGTCAACATGACTAATACAACGATACTCGTGTATATATACTTTCTCATGAGTATTCCTTAGGGGCTTATGCCATATTATTATATTATTTTCTATAACTAACCCCAACCACCTAGTGGACCATATTCCATTCTGTGGCCACATTACATTAATTATTCTCATTTGGTACAAATAACATATATTATTTCCATTTGGGTACCATTATATCATTTATTCCCCTTGAATACCTCCCTAGATACCCCATATTATTCTCTACTAGATATATAACATTACACCCCCCTTAAAAATGTTTCATCCTCGAAACATGAGAGAAAGACATATAATAAGATCAACTAAGAAAATTAGTCAATTGATACCAAGCATGAGCATCCATCCATCTGACTAGAATTTGAATATGTGGTCTACCTACTTCTCAAATTCCTTGATCTTGATTCTTGTTCCTGTGGTTCCAGGATGTTGTTGCACTTCTTTGGAATCTCTCTATATTGCTTGTAGTCCTCCATGCATCTCCATATTACTTTATTCGTTGGTTCAATTGTGTTCCATGGTAGGTTTGATAGCAGTCCCAACTTGTCCGTCATGGTTGTTGCTTCTTAGAGTGGTGTGGGTGGCAATATGCAGCAACTTAAATGATTGGTACCTATTTCTATGACTTCATAGCATTTGATTCCTTGAAATCATGTAGCTCCTTAGATTCTTCTTCTTGTGGATGCCCTTTCTAGAAATTTTGTTCATGGGATTCTATAGTATCCTCTTTAAATTCCACTACATACTTTTCATCTGATGTGTCATTCACTATTGCAAAAATAGAGCTCTTATACAATAGAATCCCACTTATGCCAAGGAAAGATCTCTAATACCATATAATCCCACTTTATGCCAAGGAAAGAGCTCTGATACCACTTGTAGTGATTCTTAACCTAAAAAATGAATCACAACAAATATATAGAATAATTAAACTTCATAAATAATTAAAATACATTCACCATAAGAATAGCACCAAGATATATAGAAACCCTTAAGGTAGGATAACACCATCAAATACTCTTTAAGGAATCACTCCACGAAACATTTTTGTACAATAGTAATCATCAACATGACTAATACAATGATACTCATGCGTATATATACTTTATCATGAGTATTCCTTAGGTGCTTATGCCATATATTATTATATCATTTGCTCTAACTAACCCCAACCAGCTAGTGGACCATATTCCGTTATGTGTGGTCACATTACATTAATTATTTTGATTGGGTGCACATAACATATATTATTTCCATTTGGGTACCATTACATCATTTATTCCCCTTGGATGTACCTCCCTAGGTACCCCATATTATTCTCCCCTAGGTATATAACAATAGTCAACCATGGTTAACTATGCTCTACCATGGTTCCATGGTCAATAATATCATTAAAGTCGACCATAATCAACCAAAGTCACAAATAAGTCATACTCAAACATTCCAAACTTTAGTCAACCATCTTCAACAACATTGAAACATCGTCGACCATAGTCAAATATAAAGAACCATAGGAAAACATGTGGAACCGTAGTTAAACATGGTAAAATATGGACAACCATTGTTAATTGAATGGTCAAACCATGGTCAACCAAATTCGACCATGATCAAACATTGTTGACCATAATCTAACATGGTTTTCCATAGTGAAACATTGTCAAACATATTTATCCATAGTCAACCATAAAAAACACGATCAACCAAGTTAATCAATGTCCACCATGTCAAAGCAATCAACCATGGTCAAACATATCAAATCATAATCAAACATTCTCAACTATAGCCAATTATGATCAACTAAAAGTCAACTATATTTAGTTATTATTAACCATGGTCAGCAAATCAACCATAGTCAAATATAACAACCAAAATAAAATATATATTCAAACAAATGTTGACCAAAATCAAACATGATCAATATTATTCAAACATATTAAACCATGGTTGACCTAAGTGAATCACAATTAACTATTGTAATACATGATCAAGCATGATCAACCATACCCAACCAAACTCAACAATAGACAAAAATAATCGAATATGATTGAAACCATAGTCAACCATGGGAAATTATAGTAAACCATGTCATTCCATGGTCAATAATATAACTGGAGTCAACCATATTCAACCAAAATCACCCATAGCCAAACATCATAAGTAATCCATGGTCAAACATTGCAAACTTTAGTCAACCATCTTCATCCATTGCAAAACATTGTCAACGAAAGTTAACCATATAGAACCATGGTCAAACATGGACAATTATGGATAAACCGTGATCTACCAAAGTCAACCATTGTCAAACATGGTTGTCCATTGGTTAACATGCTTATCCATAGTCAAACATATTTATCCATAGTCAACCACAAACAAACATATTTGTCCAAACTATTTTGCATCGGTAATCGAGATATAAGGGGTTCAAATCCATATCGTGACATTGAAGGCATCTTGAAGTTTCTAAATTTTGATTAAACCACTAATTAGTCATGGTATCGACCTCCGGAGTTTCCATTAGCAGCTACTGAGTATGATGAAATTGTTGGAGCTAGTTTCATCCTGACAGAGTTATTGGCAGGAAAAACATGGATAGGAAGGGTTCGAGAGGTTGCAAGAGAATGAATTTGAAGCCCGGAAATTGAGCTATCATGGGCGCCAACATATCGAAGGGGGGTCTCCACTAAAGCATGTTCAACAAAATCATAAAGACGAACCTAGGATAATCAACTTGGTCTAGTCTTAACACTCAGAAAACATAGGAGATCTCTAGCACGCCTTTTGCCTGAGAAATTCGATCGATGAGATAACGATTTCTATGAAATTTTTTCTAGAGACACGTCAACAAATTTGTGCTCCCTCTCGGCGTAATATCAAGTATCTCACGGCCTTTTATGATATGTTACAATCAATTGCCCATTTCATCCTCGTTTCGGTGAGTATTCGGTGGCTGAGAAGTGTGATCGATCAAGTCAATTGGCACACGAGCTATCCACGTAATAGAAATATCTAGGCGGTGACATGGCCTGCAATCTGTAAGTTAGCTTTAAATCATATATCGTGGGGCATTTCGGCCAATAAAAAGAAAAGCGAGGATCTTGGCTCGCTTTTCCCTGGCAGTGAAATTCCCGGGAAGCTAGTAAAACACACCAAGTTTTGAGTTGAATCCATTTCAAAACTAGCAGTCTACGCCATCATGTTCTAGAAACTGCTTCACATAAGCCCGAGTTCATGAAATTTGGCGTAAATTCAGAGGACACATCTCCTTCGCAAAAATATCCATTGGTCGTCGAAACTTATAGCATTCGAGGAAATCTACTTGTGTGATGGTGTAGCTCATCTAAGGGATGGAACATTTAGTGAAAGTGCAGTTCCTCTTTTTTTTTAAACAACGTGGAGTTCCGGAGCATCTCATGAGTAGGTGTTCATGTCATTGTTGTAGCGTGGAGTTCATTGGCCGACAATGATGGGGAGTACAAACTTTATGATTATTCAAAGTTCTACGTTTGAGTTATGAAGCAGTTAAACACCAGTTATGGACCCACATATCATCTCTATTGGCAGCCAACTTTCTGTGTGACAGCCAGGTCATGAATTTTGGACCAGACTCACAAACTATGCTTTGGCAGTCAATGGCATCCTATGGTTGAGCCGACCTTTCTTGTTTAGCATTTGTGTTTGGCTACCTAAGAGTTGGATCTACTAGTCATGGGGGAGTTCTCCTTAATAAATGTAATAGTCTTCTTAGTATTCGTTGAGAGAAAAGGGGATCTAGCTTTATACCCTTTTCTTTTTATTATTATTTTATTTATTTTTAGAAAAGAGGAGAGTGGCTTTTTGGGTCTATAAAAAAGACCAGTCTTCTCCTTTGTAAAGGTGGAAAAAAGTGGAGATATTTATTTTCCTCAAATATTAATAGAAAATCATCTACAGGTGTTTTTGGATGTTTAGTTGAGAACTCTCTTTGATGTGTGGTGTGAACTTGTTATGCTTCAATAGCGGTAATTTTTGCTAGAAGTTATTTTGTTTCCTTTCTATGTTTGCGTCGAGGACCATAAGTGGATGCCAACACCACATTGGAAGGTGAAAACTCTTAGCAGTTGTTAGTTTTTTCCCTTTGTGAGCATGTTTGTACGGGAATTGATGTTTACATTTAATCTAGCTTGATAGTGTAGTATTGATCATTTGCATGCATAGCGCATCTCCTGCAATTGGGAGGAAGAAGTAAATCTAGTAGTCGTAACTCGACTAATTGGGGTTTTCTCAATCATGATGTCTCTCCCCCTTCGTCACATATGACACAAGGCCCTCTTGAGTTCTCCTTTTGACTCCATTCTCCCCTTTGATGTACTGGCACTGGTCTCTTTTTTAGGACTGGTCCTTCCCTCCTTCCCATCACTCATTCAAATTATTTCTATCCTACAACTGTTACTCTAAGGCGGACTCTTTGTTTTACCTTGTATGTCATCGCATCTTCCTTAGTGATCCTAACCTTAGGGAAGCCCCCCTTGAGTTGGAGAAGAGCCAACCTGAAACGAGGAAGAAAGGAGTGTGGTGACAATGGCTTCTATTTTCGCAGTTACCATCCGTCTAGTGTGCGTACTTTTGGGCTTTGACACACGCACACCGATCAGGAGCGGAAACATGCTCAAGAAAGTCTCTTGGGCCCGTCTTCCATTCCTTTCAAGTTTCATTTTTTTCTTAAGAGTTTTACTTAAGCCACCAATTGCATGCAAAGGAAGTTGGGTATTCCCACCCTTGCATTGCAAAAGAGGAAGGGATAGGATCTACTTAGATTCTTTTAATTCTTTTGAGCCACTCATAGCATGTTAAGATAGTAGGGCTTTGCCCACTCTTGCATTGCAAAAGAAGAAAGCTAAGACTAATTTCGTTTCTTTTATTTGTTTTATTAAATTTGGTTTTTTCCCCATCTCTTCTTTAAGAAGAGAGTTGTGTGTCTAGGTTAACCATTCATTTTTCTTTAAAAGTTATCACCCATTGTTTGCAAAGGAAGTTGGGTTCTCCCACCCTTGTAAGCAAAAGACGAAGGGCTAGGAATAATTGCTTTAATTTCATTTGATTCATCAAATTTGGTTTGTGTCCCACCCTTTCCATTCGGAAAGTGGATTGATTGGATAGAATTAGCTTGTTTACTTGCTTCAAATTCTTTATTGTGCCCACACCTTGCAAGTGAAGTGGTTCTTCCATCCTTGTAATATCGTGTTAGCTAGTCTTTTTAAAGTTCTTTAATTCTTTATTTCAAGGTTAAATAAACTTTGCCCCAATCTCTGCCCCGTATTCACTCCCCTTTCCAATTGGTCTGACCTTGGGTGATAAGAAAGGGCAAATATTTGCGTTGGCTAGACTAATAAGCACTCGACGTTTATCTTAACTAGAGATTGAGAAAATAAAAGTTGACCTGTGGAGCTAGAGGGGTAGAGGTTGTTGGGATCCTCGTAGCACTTAGTATCCTCCTATTGAGCACTCGGCAATCTTTAGGATTGATTTGTGGAGCTAGAAGGAAACCTTGTGTTCTCTTATTGAGCACCCAACAATCTCTCTCAAATCGAAAGAGATAAGTGTTTGGGGTAGACACATTAACTAGGATTTGATTTTCTTCTTTCATCACACATAACTCCCCTAAGCTAAAGTGAGACCTAAAATTAACTAAAATTTACAGGTCCACTTTCAAAACATTACAATCACTTGTTTCTTTGGTGCATTTAATTTGCAAACCATTTTACTTCAAGTTCTTCATTTGATTCAATTTATTTTGCAAAAAGTTCTTTTCAATAATTTGAATGTGAATATTGATTAATTTTGAATTTGAATTGTTTAATTTTACTTGTATATTTGGTAATTCTAATCCCTTGGTTATCAAGTCTAGTTTCTTAAATATGTCACTCCATAGCCCAAATAGAATTGGCACTGGTATAGTGAATAATTGGTCAGTTCTTTCTTTTAACTTTATTCTTTTGAGTTTTGAAGCAAGGTTTTCTTGTCCTTGAATATTTTGCATATTTGCATGATCGTTTTTCATTGAACTTAAACAAGGTTTTCCTTTCCTTGAATATTTTGCATATTTGCATTATCATTTTTCATTGAACTTAAATAAGCTTAATTAAGTTGTAACTCCTAAAAGCAAAAACCATTGTAAACTTAGTAAATAGGGGAAACCCCCCTTGACCTTTGGGAATTGGGTCTAAACAAAGGAGATAGGAATCGAGGTGACTGTGGGTTCTAAACTCATAGTTGCCCCTAAAGAACACACCTAGCGGTTGGGAGGCTTTCCTACGGTCAAGTGTGTTTTAGGCAACAACACCTTCCACAATGCCCTCAACATCCTCACCTTATTTGGGAATATGGTGAGCCTGCAAAGGTGAATAATTGACAAAAGTTGAATTGCAAGTTGTGTGTGAAGGAAATGGCAAGTACTCAGTTGGTTGAAATACCATCTTGCACAAATTCAGGGCATGAAGTGGGAATTTGTAAAAAGGCAACACTAGAAATCATTCATATTGCCAATGAATCACTTTAAGATATGGGCAAAAAGAGAGATGAGAGGAAAATTGTGAAAATTGAGCTTGTAGCTTGGAGTAGTTGCTAGATCCAAGGTGGCGGGAAGTGAGAACTTTTCCTCAACCTCACCTTCCACAATGCCCTCAAAGTCCTCACATTTCCTTGTTCCAAGAACCACAACTCGCACACAACATTCTATTAGGTCAAAGGTTAAAATAAAAGAGAAGCAAGAAGCACACAAACTTGAGGGTAGGTGTTGTCTATGGAGTAACATTCCTTTCAACATTGCCAAGAACAACTCCTCCTAATAATTTATGTTTGATTTTGTTGCTATTATTGGCAAGAGGTACAACACCCCTACCTATGACAAGTTGAGAGGGTTATCTTTCAAAATGAAAAGCATGATTTCACTTGCAGATTGGAGGAGTTTGAAGGATCATGGGAAATCACTTGATGCCCTGTAAATGTTAAACAGTTGGACTAATCCAAAAGGCAGGACCCTTCTCAATTTCTTGGGTAAATGTGCTAAGGGGACAATGTTTATTACATATGTTGATGCATCCACAAATATTAAATATACAGCATTATTGTGTGAGTTGTTGGATGGGTTCATCCAAGAGATAGGGCCACAAAATGTTGTCCAAGTCATAATGGTAAACGCTACTAATTATGTGATTGTAGGAAAGTTGCTTATGCTGAGACACAATTCAATATCGATGTGTGATGTATCACTAGAGATCTTATACATCTTATATATCAGTTTTCTTTTCATATTTATGTGGCAATGTGTTTATCTGATGTTTTTGTTGCTTTATATGTTTAGAAATTTGATAAAGAAATGAATTTTTTCTATTTTTTAAGTTTGTCAATAATTTCCAATATTTTCCATGATGTTGTTGAGAAGTTTTTTTCAAACTCTCAATAATATATTCATCAACACAATGTTTGCAACATTGATATAATTAGCGCACCCTCCTCTCATTTGTATAAGATTAGAAAGAGGAGGTTACAAAACAAGCTAAGAATAACCTCAAGAATGGTGCGCCTAACATGCTAATGCAAGCAATGTAACTCCAAGACACCTTTCATGGGGAAATCCCTTCAAGAATAGTATGCCACATGCAAGAGGGAATCTCTCTAAGAATAGAGCGACATGCATGTGGGAATCTCTCTAAGAATAAGTGAACCTTACCTACGAGAATCTATCCCAAGATAGTGTGCCATGCATGTGGGAATATCTCCAAGAATAATTGGGCCTTGTGTGCGGAAATCTTTCTCAAAATAGAACATGTCTTACTCATGTGGTGATGAGCCCTCTCCTCCATCATGTCTTCATAAGAAAAGCCCCATCCTTGGATGAATATCTCCCTCATACAAATGTGTCCTTCCTCCAACAAAAACCATACAAATGGCAACTTGAATTCTTGAAGGTGAAAGGAAATGAAGAATATGGCTAAAGCAACCAAGTAAACTAGCACTCCCCTTTGCAACAAACAAGCTTTCCAACATACCAAGATTCCATCACAACATCTTGAACCTCCCCTTTGCTAGGAGATTCAAAGGAAAGATGGCCACCTATGACTCTAAAAGAATGTAAATCGACGTGCTCTCTTTTATAAAATGAAATCTCTTCAAAATCTTCAAGGAATACTCACCTTATTCAAGGAGGACTTCGCTTCGCCAACAACCTGCCTAACTCCAATGCCCATCATGTCAACTTCACAAGCCAATTCCTTCTCACACCACATCATGAGTTGTTCAAAACTACTTGCAAGGATAAACTTGTATATATACAAGATCAAGACAAGTGGAACATACCTATCAAGAAACCAAAGATAAAAATATACAGAAGTTCGGAAAATGCCAACATGGGTAACAACTCATTGATCATAAATACCAAGCTCGTGTGCATTCATCAACCCATAAGGGACTTTCATTAATTAGCAAACATTGTTATCTAGCCCATGTACCTCAAAACTTCTAACAACCAAAGCAAAATCCTCAACAAGGTCAATTCCCTCTTTCGAAAAGAATCCTATTGCAATAACCCTATCTTCGTACTCTTCAATGCTCTAATCAGTTGAAAGTTTGGAATCAATCACTAATTACTTCGAAGGTTTTGGAACAATCTCCCAATGGCATTCCCTATTCCTACCCTGTATGTGCCACCTCATAGCAAATCAGTCAAAAATAAACAACTTATCACAGGTTCATTATGCCTATCTCAAGCAACAAATCCACTCCAATCACTAGAGCAAGAGAGCCCAAACCTATCATAGGTTCATTGTGCCAAGAAATCCACTTCAATCATTGGAGCAAGCAACCTCATGAGTACCAAACTTATCACAAGTTCACTTAACACTCCAATCACTGGAGCTTCCCCGAGCATCAGACCCGCTAACCTCTGGTAGGTCATGGTGCCAATCATAAGCATCGATCTATTCCAATCTCTAGAGCTTCATGGACATCCCACCCATTGAAATCCTCCAATAGAAACTCCCACTTACAAGCAACAAAATCATCCATGTGTTGGACCAAAAATATCAACTACAAACCACTCCAATCACTAGGGTGGCATGGGCATCACACACACTAACCTCTCAAGGGTCCTAGCACAACACCGATAAGCTTCAATGTCTTAAGCTAGGGCATCACAACCACTTAATACTCCAATAGCTCCCTCTCACAAACAACAACCCACTCCATACACAAATCCTAGAATCTTTTAAATGCACAAATCTGATGCCAAATCAAATTATAATACATGATAGGGACATCTGCACTCGTAGAATCAATTCTTACAACTAACAACTGACGATTAGAAAACACCTAACAAAATAGCAAATCTTCTTAAACAAAGCACTCTAGGGAAAACTCAAGAGTGTAGACAACACATATTAAGAGGTTAGATCCAATGAACAAAAAGCTAAAAGTTAGATTTACATAAACAAGATATGAAAATTCATGACAACATACCAAAAATTTATAGCAACCTATATTGCATGGGGACTAGTCCTGCCCAAAAAAAAGCCCCATACTCGTCTCCCCACGTTTCGGGACTTGGGGACCCCTAAGAGACGTCCCTAATCTTTTGGGGACTTCATAGGGGACTTGTTGATCATACCAAAACGTCCCCAACTTATTTCGAAGACTTCCGAGCATATTTTGGAAACATTCCAAGTAGATTTCAAAGATGTCCCATGCAGATTTTGGAGATGTTTTGGTCATGTATCTTCAATTTTGAGAATGGACGTTGATGATTGGAGAATCTCATCATTTACCCCATCCATATTTTTTGTATTACTCTAAATCTAAACCTAAATCTATACAAGTTGCAGCTCAAAATATGGGTTGTGTACGATGGATTTTGATATGGGTTTCTGGTGATTTAACTATTGTCTTTTTAACAACATCATTACAAACTGCAAAGCCTTTATGTGAACAAACTAAGAAATGCAACAACTCAAAGGAGCCTTTTGGGTATTCTCTAGTTCTTCTCCTTTTTAGGGACATCTTAGCTTTTACATCTTGTACATAGGTGTCCAAGAGTTATTCAAGCCCAACTCTTCCCCCATCCCAACCTCAATCACTGTGAAAACAATTGGATAGTAAAGACTTAGATCGGGTCCTAAACATTTGAGTAAATTCCTATCCAATATCCTTCTTAATCTAAAATATGAATATAATCTCTTTACATAATGCAAACATGTATATCCCAAAGTGTTTTTGTAGTGGTTTTCAACACAACTTTAAAAATCTGCATATGTTGTGAAGGGAATGCTTTTTAACCCAATCATTATAAACAAGAAATTTAAGGAAGAAGAGTTGTTAGTTAAACATAAGTTAAACTTAAGTTAAGCATTCTTCTCATAGACCCTTCATGGACTTTAATGCAGATTGAAATAGCTAAACATAAGTTTGCTAAAGCTAACTACATTTTGCTCATGTTCAAGTGCCAATAATGGTCACTCATCCTTTTCCTTTTTTCTTGAGTTTNTATATATATATAGTATTGACGTCCCCAACTTGTCGTCTCGTGAAAGCTTGGGGGTGCGCTCTAGTCGTCCCGGGGACTCGTGTTAGAATTTTATGCTTTAATAACGGTTATAATAAATCTTCAAACAATTTGCACTATAACACAACAACCATATGCAATAGGATCACTAAAAGAAAGACAAGTACAACAAAACAAAAGCACACAAAGATTTCACCTCTGGGAAACCTAGCAACCTTCTTTAAAATATATTCGCCAGTAAGTGCAATGTCTTCTAGTACAATCCAAGAGCTAAAGGCTCTTCCACACAAAGATCCCGAGAATAAGACAAGATAGAAAACCCAAGAATAAGATGTCTTCACAAAGCAGCTACTCTTCTCCCAAGCAAACTTGTTCTTCTTCTTCTCTCACTAGCGAACTTGCTTGAGTGAGTGATGTGTCCAAATGAGGGGAGCACCTCCCCTATTTATATTTGTTTTCCAAGTGAATTTTCCTTATGGATTCGACTTGCTAATCTTTCAGGGACGACTTCACATTGGTACAATATAATATGTTATTTCTATATTCTTCTAAGACGACCCATTTAATAGGGCTTGCATTGATTCTTTTAAGGTACTTAACATGATTGATTACAATAATAATATCTCAAAAGGGAGTACAATAATAATACAACAATGACACATCAATAATACAAGAAGAATATCTTCTGAAGTTACATAATCTTCAACACTCTCTCTTAACAAGGTATTCTTCTAACATAATCATCATCATCATAGTTGTTGCAACTCTGTACTCAGATCATTAACTATTGATATCTCTTGAATCTATACATCATAAGAAGTTCTCTCTATGAGCAAGCCATCAAGTGGATACATCCCGGGAGCACGAATTACGTCACTAGGTGACTACCTAAGTTACCACACTATCATATTGTCAGTGAAGCCTAGGAGCATAAACTATATCACCAAGTGACTACCTGCCATCACATCACATTTAGATCATCTCGTGAGTGTATCCTAAGAGCACAAATTACGTCACCAAGTGACAACCCTCTACCATGTCACATCATGTGGAGAACAACCCAGGTCCGCATCTTGCGTCTTCACACATCAAAGCAACATGACACTCGTGAATGTAGGCTATGAATATGCATTACATCAATCAATCACTACCTACTATCACGTCACCTCATGTGGAGAAAATCCCAGGTCCGCAACCTGCATCTTCACACATGCGTGTATGTCTGCCATAGCACCTGCAGTCAGGATAGCTTAATTACATCACCAATGTGACTACCTACTGCAACCTCATGAGTGTAGTTCGAAAGCACAAATTAAGTCACCCAAGTGACTACCCACTACAACATCACCTCAAGTGGAGACTGCCCAGGAGCACAAATTACGTCACTAGGACTACCTATGTCTAACGTGCTATGGCACTCATTACTCCCTCTTTCGAGGAACATTGATCTGGATAACTCCAAGCTTATCCCTCAAGTACTCAAACTTCACTCTTGATAGAGGCTTGGTCAACAAATCGACTATCTGCTCATATGTTGCCACATATTGGAGCCTCATTGCTCCTCTTTGCACCATATCCCTTATATAGTGGTACTTGATCTCAATGTGCTTCGACTTGTCATGAAACATTGGATTCTTGGACAACTTCACACAACTCTGGTTGCCGCATAAAATGCAAGTGACCTCTAACTCGAGATCAAACAATCTTGCAAGTAGCTTCTGAAGCCACACTGCCTCGCAGCGAGCTAAACAAGTTGTGATGTAATCTACCTCGGCTTTACTCAGTTCCACACTCGTCTACTTCCTACTAAACCAGGACATCATGCCAAACCCCAAACTGAAGCAACACCCTAAAGTTCTCTTCCTATCTGTGACACTACCAGCCCAATATGAATCAACATAACCTGGTAGGTAACCCTTTGATCCATCGCATATCTGAGCCCATAATCAATCGTACTCTTTAGGTACCTCAACACACGTTTTGCAGAAATTAGGTGAACACGTCTCGGCTCTACCATGCACTGGCTCAATGTGTTCACCGCAAAGCATATATACGGCCTCATGTCCTTCAAGTACATCAAAGAACTAATCATCTGCCTATATACTATGGCATCAACTATCTTTGAAGTAGTATCACATAGCAACTTTAAGTTTGATGTCATTGGTGTAGCCTTGGCCTTGCAATCCATCATCCCAAATCCCTTCAGGATCTCTACTGCATATTTTCCTTAACTAAGGAAAATATCATCTAGATTTTGCCACACCTCAAGACCTAAGAAATAGTGCATCATACCCAGGTCTTTCATCTCGAACTCTGCAGCAAGTTGCTTCTTCGTTTCTGCAATGAGCTTCTCATCACTTGTCAGGAACAGGTCATCTACATACAATAGTAGTATCATTGGTTTTCCATCCTTGACCTTGAAGGAAAGGTTGGAATCGGATTTACTCTTGGTAAAGCCCAAGCTCGTCAGAAATCATCTATCCTATTGTACCATGTCTTGGGTGCCTGTCTCAAACCGTACAAGGCCTTCTTCAATTTGCAGACATGTGTCTCTCTATCATGTATCTCACATCCTAGTGGCTACTCCACATACACTTCATCTTCCACTACATTATTCAGGAAGGTTGTCTTCACGTCCATTTGGTGTACCTTCCACTTCATCACTGCAGTTGCCACAAGTATAGCTCTAACCGAAGTGTATCTGGCTACAGTAGCAAAAGTTTCCTCATAGTATATGCCTTCTTTCTTGGAGAAGCCATGAGCCAAGAATCTTGCCTTGTATTTCTCAACATTGTCGATTGTTGCATGCTTTATCTTGTAGATCCATTTGGAAGACACTACGAAATTCCCTTCTGGTCTCGAAACCACATCCCAGACATCATTCTTCATGATTGGCTGGTACTCTTCAATCATAGCATCCTTCCACTCTTTCTTCTCGATTGCTTCTTCATAGCTGGAAGGATTTGCATCAATGATATCACATAATAGTGCTACATAGTTGGAGTATGGTCGAAGTCTCTTACATTCTTTGGAAGTTCCATCTGGAGCACCATACTTCTATGCATCTTGAATGATATCTTATGCCCAAGCTTGTCTTCTCTTGTGTGTGTTCATCTCTTAAGGTGGATCTACATGTTATTGTGGCTCGGTCATATCATGATCTTCATGTTCTTTTGGAATCATCTCTTCCATAGTTGTGTCTCTAATTGATCTGAAATTTTTCAAAGATCTTTGTAACCAAGGATTGCATGTGTCAAAAACTATTAGCAACTGATACATGACTTTCTTTTTTAAAACGGTTATGATACCAATACGATCCATAAACGACAACAAGTAACTAATTTACTTATTAAGCCATTATGGTTAATTATTTTCTCAAAATTCCCATAATTAAAATGAGATATTGTCAAATATTCCACATATAAAGCATAACATGCCTGAAATTAAATAATTCAATGCAAACATATATGCAAACCAGAATTGATATTAGAATTCGTCGGACCCCCTCTTACTACATATTTGGGCTCAATCAATCGTTGAACCAATTCATTAGTTCATCAAAAGCAACAAATTACATCAAATTACGAAAAATGACTGTAATTCTAACTGTGTACATTAAGGGCAGATACCTTAAGCGTACATAATGAGAAGCTATGTCTCATACGAAGTATCTTCAAGCACTGGACAGCCACACAGTCTGGAACAACATCTTGCAGTGCAAAGTTTCTTCCATCCCCTCAGTCTGAATTTCTCTATTTGCTCAGACCATCAATTTGATTGATCCATGCATCAATTGCCTCTCAAGCGTACAAATGGAGACCATGTCTTCCACGCTCGCTAACTGTCTCACTAAATGACTCCCCCTTCTGAACCGTGCCCAAGCTATACCTTAAATAGCAGCACATGGTTGGTTTTTGGATCCGCAGATAATGTTTTAGATTCATCAGCAAAGTGCCCAATTTGGGACAAAATCGATCTTGATGCCCAAATGATCAATCCATGCCCAAAACAAGAGCACAAAGGCACAAAAAGAGGATCAAACTAAAGATCAGCGTCCAAGAATCTCTGCATAAACTGGAAAACCAAATCTACGGCCATAATCTCCAATTTTAAACCAGAGTCATTGATCTAACTGTCGTCGATTTGCAAGCCCTCGTTCCAACCTCGACTGTCCAATGTCGACTTTTTGACGTTAACTTTCCGAAACCAACTTTTCGAAGCTGACTTTCCAATGCCGACTTTTCAAAGCTGACTTTTCGATTCCAACTTTGAAAGTCGACAGTCAGCGTTGTTAATCCAATCGGCAGACAAATCTCCTCCGACTCCCGACCCTCGACTATTGATGTCGGAGGCCAGTAGTCGGCACTGTCAACCAGCAGCGAGCAACATACATGTCGACTTCTGACTCCCATCTATGCTAAGGTCAAAACTTCAAAATGACATAACTTTCTCATCTAAAGTCCAATTTTGACAAAATGGGTTTCATTAGAAAGTTTTTGGCAAGCTATGTATAACTGTGTGCTTCTTGGCAACATTTGAGGACTTTAAAATTTTGGTCACTTAGGAGATCCACCTGGATCAAACCTCCCCACTAAAAAACTTTTGGACCACCAAAAGTTTAGACCATTGAACTTTATATACAAAGTTTCATCAATCTCTTTGCGACTCCACAAAGGCATACAAACTCTTTGTTGTACATGAGTGATGATCTATCACTTTTACATGTCACCCTTTTGGGGATCACAGCAACAAAATTTTGGAGCATTAAAAATTTACAACAAAAAGCAATCAACTTTTTAAATAAGCCACCCATTTCTGAGCAAACCAAGATAAAGAGTTTCCCTTCTTAGGCAATTCTTCTTCATGAATTGTTTCTTGGACTGTTGGAGTCTGAACAACTCTTCCATAAACTACATTTGTCCTTGTGGGATCTTGCACAACTTTTCTCCAATGCTTTGCAAGGGTAGGCATTACATTTCTCTGCTGCTTTGGACGAAACTCTGGTGTAGTTTCCAACACTTCTTTGTCCACTCACTTTACAATGAGTGCAATATTTTTGTGACTTCCTATCCTTCTTTCCTTTCTTCTTCTGCTAACAAGGATGATGTTCTCCATGCTTCATCCCCTTGCCAATCAACAAAGGTTTCGTGTAAAGAGACACTCTCTTCCAGCATTTGGCCACACAATGGTTATTCAATCCACAAAATGTGCAAGGATATGCATACCATAAATTATGTGTTCCATAGCCTTTTTCTTGTAATAAATGAAAACATTGCAGTAATCAGGTTTTCTATACCTTTTATCGCGGTCCTAAGTGAAAAATCGTTGAGGATAAGTTTTCTTCACTCTTCCTTTGACAGGCTTGTCTTCCTTGGCAAAAATCTTGGACCCTTCGTCACTGTCATGATATGGTGATGTGCCATCTTCCTACTTGAATGATTTCAATAATAGTCCAGGTTCTTTACTTGAAGCACCTCTTGTTTCCAAAGCTTTGGAACACTCTCCATATCCCAATATAGCATACTGAGGTCTTTGTTTCACTTCAAGTGGATGAGTGATGCCTTGGCCATTAATGCCAAGTCCTCCTTTGTACCCCATAATGGTAAGGAGTTTAAAACCAACTCCAAATGTGTGCTTCTCAAAACTTCCAATAGATACATTATCATCAAGATGAGATGAATAAGAACATGTTGAAACACTTTCAACACACACCTCGGTTTGGGTTTCTACATCTTTGGTAGAAGTTTATCCCTATGGAAAAGTGGATTATTCATTCTTCCGAACTTCATCATTGTTCTGGAACCTTCCCAACATCCCATCTTTAGCTTGCAATCCAAGCTGCACTGCTTGAAATCTCTCTTGCAAATCTTGAAGTTTGTTTTGCATCCCATGCTTGTCTTCCTCTAATGTATGCCACAATCTCCTCAATTCAGCATTTTCGGCCTTAGTTGTCTGATTGATTTCTTCAAGTTCATGAACCCATGCTTTCTTATTTAACGCTTTGCCCATGGTGGTCTTCTGCAATCAAGACACATGCACTTCCAAAATAAAAGAATCTCACGCAAATGCGTTAACACTTAATCTTTTGTCTTCAAAAAGTAAATCCAAGTTTTGTGGGAATAATCATCTATAAAATAAACATAATATACATACCCGCTTAGTGAGTTGGATGACATGGGTCCACATACGTCTGAGTGTACAATCTCCAAGATCTCCTTCGCTTTGTTGTCACTGCTTGGGAATGGCTTCTTCACATTCTTCCCTTGTGCACATCCTTTGCACACACCTTCATGTTTTGTCTAGATCTAAAGTAGACCAGTCACCATTTTGCTTATGATCGGTAAAGCCTTGTAGTGTATATGTGTAAGCCTTCTATGCCATAGTTCACTTGGTTGCATAGTGTCATGAGCCAACGCTTGTTATGGTTGACCCTTCAATTTGTACAAGCCTCCTTCTTGCTCTCCAACTACTATTGCATGATCAAAAGTTTAACCTCTTGGCCACAAGAGTACTTGGCCATCAACAAATGCAACTCTGAATACTTTCACATCTAGGCTTGATATGGAAAGGAGATTCTTCTCCAATCCTGGTACATATAGAACATCTTTCATCTTGATAGGATTTCTTGAGTTTAGCTTGTCGAATGCCTCTCCTACGCCTTTTATGGGATATTGGTAATCATCTCCAAGTTTCACCTTGTGAGGTGACTCCTCTTCTATCAAGTCGGTGAAAGAGTGCTTGAAACCTGTCATATGCTTGGAAGCACCACTATCAACAAGCCAAACATTGCTTCCATGAGTAACAGTACTTGTGAGTAATGAAATCAAGACGTGCTCTTCATCACAAGAAGAAATATTCGCTGGCTCTCTTCTAAACTTGTTCATCGTCTTCTGTAGTGTGAACATGATACCTCTTCTTCTTTCCTTTCTTTGCATGGCCTTTACTTTTAGGGAAATCTCTTGCAAGATGTCCCTTCTCATCACAATAGTAACATTTGAAACTTGAGTAGTCCTTTTGAGGTCTATAATTCTTTTACAATATTCTAGGCTTCTTGTAAGAGTGTTCTTATTTCTTGCTCTTTCCCTTCTTTGCATGAGTTGTTAAGGCTTGATTGTCATCTTCGCCCATCTTCTCTTCTCTGGCTTCAATTATGGCTTCCTCTTGTGTACAATCCTCCCATAGTCTACTGAATTTGGTGAGCTTCTTTCTACAACAAATTCCCTAAATGAATGATTCCCATGATCTTGGGAGACCAATCAATGTAGTCATCACCACTTCTACTTCTTCAACATTGTCTCCAATAGCTTCTAGTTGTTCTTTGATCTAGGAGACCCTTGTGA
This sequence comes from Pseudotsuga menziesii, assembly GCA_001517045.1. NCBI lineage: Eukaryota > Viridiplantae > Streptophyta > Pinopsida > Pinales > Pinaceae > Pseudotsuga > Pseudotsuga menziesii. The sequence goes on along the minus strand of LPNX011042428.1, from coordinate 224,956 downwards.
AATAGGATTGTATACTTTTTGAGTTTTGCATCTTGACACCCTTGAGTTGAGCTCTCAACGTCATCTTCCTATTAATGTTCTTTCCTTCATACAAGTTGGTCAATGCATCAAACATCTCCTTGGGAGTCTTCAAAGGAGTAAACATGTGGGATCCAGTGATCCTTGATGGAGTCAGCAATGATCCTCTAGGCCTTGACCATATTCTTCTTGTGTTGAGCTTTGTCTTCATCTCCCTATGGCTCTGCAACTTTTGCTTTGACATAGTTTTCCAAGTCATGTTCTTCTAGTATAAGAAGCACTCTATACTTCCATGCCCGAAAGTTCTCAGCTCCTTCAAGCTTGTCCTCAAGCTTGGTATTGTTTGTCATCTTGATAAAATGAGAACCTCAAATGGAAATAAAGAGAATAGTGTTTACCAATAAGAGTGCCCCAACAAAGTGCTTGCTTCAATGCCTTTTGGAAAACTGCTTCTAGTTGATTCTAGGTTTGCATGAGAAACCCTAATTTTCCAACTTTGGAATCTTGCAAATCTAATTTGAGAGAGAGATGCACCTCTTCAAGGTGAGTTGAGCATTTTTCTTCTTCTTCTGGATCTTTGGACAGAACTGCCAAAAATCCAATGCCCTAGTTTTCTCGGCAATAGTGTTAGGGCCAAAATTGAAAATTCTCAGATACAAAATCTGCCTCCACAGGAAGATGCGCCCTCCTAGGGCAAGTTGATTTGACCTTCTTTTTCATTTGATCTGTGGAGGGAAGTGCCTGGATCAGGAAACCCTAGTTTCCAACTTTCGTCAATTACCACTGCACAATGACTTCTTTCAGGATGACTCTGATACCATGTTAGAATTTTATGCTTTAACAATGGTTGTATTAGATCTTCAAACAATTTGCAGTATAACACAATAACCATATGCAATAGGATCACTGAAAGAAAGACAATTACAACAAAACAAAAACACTCAAAGATTTCTCCTCTGGGAAACCCTAATAAGGAAGAAAACCCAACAAACTTCTTCAATATAGATTCGTCAGTAAGTGCAATGTCTTCTAGTACCATCCAAGAGCTAAAGGCTCTTCCACACAAAGATCCTGTGAATAAGACAAGATAGAAAACCCAAGAATAAGATGTCTTCAGAAAGCAGCTACTCATCTCCCAAGCGAACTTGTTCTTCTTCTTCTCTCATTAGCGAACTTGCTCGAGTGAGTGATGTGTCCAAATGAGGGGAGTGCCTCCCCTATTTATACTTGTTTTCCAAGTGACTTTTCCTTATGGGGTCGACTTGCTAATCTGCCAGAGCCGACTTCACATTGGTACAGTATAATATGTTCTTTCTAGATTCTTTTGGGTCGACCCATTACACTGGGTTTACATTTATTCTTTCAAGGTACTTTACATGATTGATTACAATAATAATATCCTGAAAGAGGGAGTACAATAACATTACATCAATGACACATCAATAATACAAGAAGAATATCTTCCGAAGTTGGACAATCTTCAACAACTCCATTCCCTCGTCCTCAAAGCCAGTGCAACATAGATAGCAATAGTCACATTCCTTGTCATTATCTATGGAAAAAAAATTAAAAGAAAATTACACATCTTGGTATCACACAAGCTTCTCATTCAAGAACCATGTTATACTATCACACACTAGCATAACCACTCTACTATCCTATCTCTCTCTAGCCTCAACCCTCTACTAAAATTGAATGAACCACAACCACCATTGATGTAATACACAGTCTATGCACACAAAAGTAAACTTCGCCCTCTAACTCATCGAAAACACACCAAAAATAACAGTTACAACACATCAATCTTTGTTATTAATACTCATTGTGAATCATGTTAACTTCTCCTCTGCCCTGTTTAATCGGAGTGCCCTCGTGTTCTTTATATAAGATGAGGAACAGAGGATGACAAAACAAGCTAGGAAGAGCCTCAAAAGGGGTGCAACTCACATGTTCGTGCATGCAATATAATGGTTAAGAGCACGTGTTTCCTCCTAGGAGGTCACATGTTCAAATCGAAAGGGGAGTAGGGTATGTACACCTCTGTAGACTTTAGCAGTTAAATCACTGCGCAGAGGGAGGTCCCTTGTCCCACAAACAAGGGAGTCTCATACACCAATTGGTGTCTCGCTTGGCGGTGATCTTAAGAATATATTATTATTATTATTATTATTATTATTACCAAGAGTAACTATCCCTTGCATGCAGGAATATCTCCCAAGATAGAACATGCATGCATGCACGCACGCGCCTTACTCGTATGGTAATGCACCCTATGCCCCATCGTGTCTTCATAAGTAGTGCACCATCCTTGTATGAAGATCTCCTTCACGCAAGCATGCCCTTCCTCCAACAAAATCCAAAAAAATAGCAACTCGACTCCACAAAGGTGAAAGGAAATGGAGAAACAATCACAACAACCAAGAAAACTAACACTAACTACTCATGGTATAGTGGAACCTTGTAGGAGAAATTAGGGTTAACGTTGTCTACAGGGTCAAATTTCACTAAAATGTTGAAACCATGAGAGAAGCCACAAATTACAAAAAGTGAGCCACACGAGTACTTAAATGAGGATACAAGAAGCCTGACAAAAACTCCAAAGGTAAACAATTATGAAGGTTGGGATGTGACTACAATGTAAAAGAAAATGAATATATCTCTAGAAGTCAAGAGAAGATCCTCCAAAAAAAAATGTTATTTTATGTGTACAAGGTACACATGCATGTAGGTTGTCTCGGCTATGATTATGCGTGACAACATCAAGGTTTTGCATTTACAGTAAGTACTTATGTTGGTACTTTGATTTAATAGCATGTTTTTTTAATGTGTAGAGTTATGATTATTAGATATTGTGCATACAAGTTGGCAACTAAGTAATGACAAAGTTGGACTTGTTTTAGTGTGTCAACTGACTAATGCATTGTGGAAAGGATTTGAGAAATGGTTGAACAAGTGGTTATGTCATACAAAACAAATGTCTCATACCAGTCATGAAAATTTCACCCGAGATAGTGGATATATGAGAACTTCTCATCCGAGTTAGTGGATATATGACCTTGTGCAGCGTTGGCATCAACACGCCTTACAATAAGGTTGTATTATTGCATTACCCATGGATTTAGCATGGATAATATGCATATACATATAATGTGGGGACTTTCACTTGTCTCACTTCACACTAATAAGCTTTTTGAGCCTTCACCTTGTGATGAGCCCAATTTTCTTGCAAGAGAAAAAGATGACCCTATTAATATAAAAATTACAGATAGATTTGTAATAATTAACGCAATACCATGTTGATATGGATGTGTGTCTATTCTCTATTATGAGCACATGTCAAGTAATCACATGATGTGTGTGCCCTTTGAATCCTTTATAACCAATATAGACCCATCTAACTTTGGTTCTACAAAGTGTTGAGAGGAATCAAATCCACAAACCTTTCACCACTAAAATACAACATACATCCCTCTCACCACCTTGCTACAACACACTAATGCATGCATTCTTATGTTTTATTTTTATTTTATTTTTTTTTATTTCTATGGAACAGACGGACACTTCTACCCCACCCAAGTTGTGTGTGCTCTTTGAATCCTTTATAACCAGTATAGACCCATCTAACTCTAGTTCTACAAAGCGTCGAAAGGAACCAAATCCACAAACCTTTCACCGCTAAAATACAACACACTGATGCATGCATTCTTATCTTTTATTTTTTTACTTTTTTTATTTTTATGGGACAGACGGACACTTCTACCCCACCCAGACTCCGCTATGCTACAACACATTGATACCACCCCACCCAAGCTCCACTATGCTACAAGACATTGATGCATGCATTCTTATTTTTAATTTTTTTTTTTTAATTTTATTTATTTTATTTATTTTTATGGGATAGACGAACACTTCCCCCCACCAAGGCTGTAGAAATTCAAATGATATAAACTATTCAAATTACTTTCAAGTTGTGGCAACCCCTTGGTCAATATGAACCTATGCCAACCAATGCACGTGATATTTCATGTTAAGTCACTTGGAATGGAGAAATGAATATAGGTTTCCAGGAGGTTATGGACTTTAGAAATTACACTTTAAAATCTCAGAAATGTAGATACACACAAACACACACCAATGTTTCATGGAGACACGCATCACCCAGAAGGTATTGGGTGTTTCTCCCATTTCTTATCAAAGGGGGATAGGACAACATGTTTCGTTCATCCTATAGCCTCCCTCAAACATGGGGGACACACAAGTTCCATGTTTCTTGGTCCTCCCAACAAGTGGAGGATGGCAAGGACTCCTAGGCATCCCTCGAGAGTCAAAACCCTATGGAGGGGCATTCGTGTTAGAAATAATGAAAAAAATGAGCTAAATAAAGTTGAAGCACGAAATCAATCGATGTAATAATTGAGTAGATATTGTAACTTGGTGCAAGCCAAGTTTAGATGAGTATGTGACAAGTGAGCATGGCAAAGGTTAATTCAAGTAGAGATGCGAGCACAGATGAAGACATGTCACAAAAATGATGAGTTGGTAACTAATGCTAAGGTGGAGAAGACCAAGTCAAACTTGATCCATTAATTACTTGAGAACCAACAAGATATTAAAAATTCATTGTGGAAGGCCCAGTCAAAAATGATCGATGGCATGGTCCAGTTTGATCATCCATGGGATAGCCATATATATGTAATTATGTAATGCCTCAAGGCATTTGAGGTTAATCAATTAGTTAAAATTTTACATAGGATGTTAGATCAATCAAAATACAATCAACAAAATCCTTTGGTCAGTGAGCAAGAGTGTTGTAAGTTTGTAGAGAGAGCCAAAGTGTTGTAAACAGTGATTGTTGTGTGGGCCTTTTGAACCATATAGGTTGTTCTTGAAATGTTATTCAAGGAAAAGTGTACTCTATTGTAACTTATGTACATTTGCAGTTTTTTTGATTAACCAAACTAACTTTTCTAGAATCTCCCAAGTTTTATACTTGTATGTGATTTGCATGTTCTATTGGTCAACTTATCAATGCATGGACTAACAAAACATTAAGTAATCGCGTGTTGGCATTGAAGTCACCAGTAGGACAACGAGCATGTAATATAGTGTTGAACATAAAGCACTGATTGAAACATTGGTGCATACTTCAAGGAAACTGATGCTCTGTAAATTAGTGCACTGATATCTTGTAGTGTTGGAATGGGCACTTGGGTCCCAATATTTTCTAGTGTAACATAGTAGATAGATTGGGTGTGTTTATTAGAGCATGCAATGAGCTAATGAGCTTGTACACTTGAAGGTTGAGCGTTAGCACCAAGAATAGCTCACCATCTTCGCCAAACCCCCACCCCAATAAGTTATCAGATTCATGGTTGCTTTGATCCTAGATGATTGGAATAATAGAGATTAATTTTATTCCAGAAAGTCATAACTGAAGATTACTTGTGTTAGCTGTCACAACATAAGAACTATTGAGAGAGGAGGTGATGGCATGATCTTCTTCATGTCAAGCTAGATGGGAAGAATTATCCTATCTAGAAATTCAGAATACAAAACATTTTGATGAAGCAGAGGTTATTGAAGATTATGGAAGCCATGAAAGCAACTCTCACAAACGTTGCAGAATTGATAAAGTTTCAAGCAAGATAAAGATGTGCAACACATCATCATTTTGACCATATTGTATCATATCGTTCCATGGTCAAGAGTTGAAGAGTTCACACAAAATTTGGACAACCCTTAAGAAGCTACATGAGACGTCCAAGACAGCAAGGATACTT
>LPNX011042428.1:152590-217217 GCA_001517045.1 Pseudotsuga menziesii | reverse complement strand
TGTGAAGACCGCATTTCTCAATGGTCTTCTGCAGGAGGAAGTATATCTAGAGCAGCCACAGGGATTCGAGATACATGGGAGAGATTCTCATGTGTGCAGACTGAAGAAGGCCTTGTATGGACTAAAGCAGGCTCCTAGAGCTTGGTACTCCAGGATTGATGAGTACCTGACATCGATGGGATTTCAGAAGAGTGATGCTGATCCCAACCTTTACTTCATTGTGGTTGGGGGAGAATCACTCATTCTTCTGTTGTATGTTGATGATATGTTCATCACAGGTGCTGAGCGTCTCATTGCGCATTGCAAGAGAGACTTAGCTACGGAGTATGAGATGACCGATATTGGGCTGATGCACTATTATTTGGGGATGGAGGTATGGCAGGAGCCTGGGCATATTTTCCTTGGGCAGGGAAAGTATGCAGCTGATATTCTGAGGAGATTCCAGATGGAGGACTGCAGGCCTATGTCTACACCTATGATTACCAACTGGAAGCAACTCCATGCTTCCGAGGGTAAGTTGGTAGATCCTACTGTATATCGTCAGCGTATCGGGTCTTTGATGTATCTGGTCAACACCAGGCCAGATTTATGCTTTGCGGTGAACACTCTTAACCAGTTCATGGTTGAGCCTAGGAGTGTGCACTGGACAGCTGCAAAGCACGTTTTGAGATATCTTGCAGGGACAGTGGACTATGGTCTGGACTACAGGGGTTCGGATGGAGTTGGCTTGGTTGGGTATACGGATTCAGACTGGGCAGGTTGCGTGCGGGACCGGAAGAGCACTTCCGGTTGTTGTTTCAGTTTGGGCTCGGCAGCAGTGTCGTGGTTCAGCCGGAAACAGAGATCCGTTGCATTGAGTACTGCTGAGGCTGAGTACATAGCAGCCAGTCAGGCTACTTGTGAAGCACTGTGGCTTCGCAAGCTTTTGGTAGATTTGTTTGATCAGGAGCTTAGGCCTACGGCGATCTACTGCGACAATCAAAGTTGCATTCAACTCTCTGAGAATCCAGTATTCCATGACAGGTCAAAGCACATAGAGATCAAATACCATTTCATCCGAGACTACGTTCAGAGAGGGGCAGTTCAGCTTCGGCATGTTTCTACTGATGAGCAGGTAGCTGATATCTTGACGAAGTCTTTGGGGAGGGGCAAGTTCGTCTTCTTCAGAGATAAGTTGGGAGTGGTACGGAAGACCTTCCTCGGTAAGAGGGAGTGTTGATTTTTGTACCTAGGCAGATGTTCCCTAGGTGACTTTAATTTTTGCCTAAAGTCACTTTAAGAGGGAAAAAGGTGACCCTCACATTAATTGTCACTTAATGAGACTTTATGACAATAAAGTCACTTTTTGATAAATTTAAGTGGGTGAGTGATTTTATTTATGGGAAATAAATAAAAGTGATTTTCACTCTCAATCAATCTCATCCATTGGATTGATTCTTTCTCCACCATTGGATTAAGAAACTCACTTAGGGTAAACAAAAAGCATGAGGGAGGCAAAAGGACACTCACTTGTTCATTTTTCAGGAGAAGAGAAGAGCTGAAGGAGAGGGGGTCGAGTTGCTGAGAAGGGTACGATTTTTTCCAGGAGAGAGAGCCTTTTATGCACAAAAATCGAGCATTCACCTTCATTTAATGCTGGTTTGACTGCACAGAAATCGAGGAGTACGGCCTTCATTTATTGAACTGTACGGTTGCATTTATTGCTCAAGAAATCGTGGTACGGCCTGTGTACGGCTGCATTAAATTTTCAGCACAGTTTTTTTATGTGGTACGGCCTGCATTTATTTGGCACTGATTTCGAGGAGGTACGGCTTCACTTAATGCTGTACGGACAGCATTAATACAGCACAGAAATCGAGACATAAGGGTGCATTTATTGCTGGTACGGACTGCTGTACGGTCTGTTTTCTTTGGCACAGTTTTCTAGGAGATGTACGGCCTGTTAGTGCTGGGCATTTGCATTTAATTTTTGCACAGGAAAAAGAAGAAGAGTGTAAGCTGGTTTGCTGGACACATTTTCCAGACTTTGTGAAAAAGTTTGCCGGTGGAGATAAGTTGTATTTTCACTATTTTTTCTGTCCTGTACTTTGCTGAAGAAAATAATTAAAATCTCTCCTCTCTGACTGGTTTTCCCCGTGGGGGTTTTTCCAGGGCTGATTAGCCAAAAATCTCTGAGTAAATTTTTATGGTGTGCATGCATTTGTTTTCAGCCTGTTAGGTAATTTTTACTGTGTGTTTAAAATTGTTCGGAAAAATTTTAAGTAACTTCAAGCCTATGCAAAACCGGCTGAAGTGAAAAACACAAATTGTTCATTTAAACCAGCAAGCAGTAAATCTCAGTTTTTCAACAGCCTGTATGTTTTTTGTGCACAGAAGTTACTATATTTTTTACTTTTTTCATATTTGTCGAGTCATTGCCGAGTCTTATCCAAGTCGTCGAGTCCCAAGCCAGCCAAGTAATTGCTGAGTTTGAGACTGACTACACTGTTCCCAACAGCACGTAGATCTTGACAAACAAGCCAAATGATGGCTGCAAATAGAACTGTGGACCTAGTTTGTGCCCTAACCAGCCCCTGGAAGTTACAAGAACACCAAATCCAACCCCTAGATGGAGTTCTAAGTGACTAGGGCTGATAGAAGACTTTGTCCTTGGCTTGTATGGCCCTTCAAACTTGAAATTGGATGGTTGTACCTAACCAAAATCATATTTAAAAAACACACCAGCACTTGCACACACTGCTAGATCTCATAAACTTGCCATCAAGAGGGGACACCCTTGAGGATCGGCCACAAAATCAAGGCAGTCATTCACTTTTGATGGACTAGATGCTTCACCAACACAATAATTTTTGGATTTTTCTAATATTTGAGTTTTAGGGCTTTTTCTATATTTGACCAAGAGGAGGGGTAATAAACATAATAGGTCCACGTGGGCATAAAGAGGTGTGCTAAAGTGGGTATGACAACCCTTACAACTGCAATCACCTTTTACAAAGCATAAAATCATAACTGTGGCTAGGGGCTCTACAAATCATGTGTCCTAATGGAACCACCCCAATATGCACCCATACCTACCCAACGCATAAATGTCAACATTACAGGGAGTTACCACCCATCAAGGGGTAGTCAACACTCAACAGGGCCACAAGACCAATACCCCTTGAAATGAGGACCAAGAGTGCCTGCCATGATGAATCAAGGTGTTTGGGTAGTCGATATACCAACACTTTTTACATAAGACAGCCCCAACCTGGCCTTTTACAATAGCGAAAGGACCCCCCTCCTTGGCATATCGAGTAGGGTACATTCTAGAGAAGTTAGGGCATAACACCCTCAAACTCAAAAACCAATGTAGCTTTGTGAAGCTTATATCTTGGGCAAGCAAAAATACAAACAATTTCCTAAATGCTAAGTGTTGCATACAAAATCGATATTGAAGCTTGTAACACTGATTTATGTGTACAAATGAGTCAAACCTCAGTAAGTAGTAAGCTTTACTTCTTTCATTGATGGTTATATCTAGAAAGTTTGCATATACTTTCTAGCACAAAAGTCGGAAGAACTCAAGTGTTTTAGGGGATTTAAAGCTCTGGCAAAAAACATAGTGGAAAGCTATTGAAGACTCTCAATCAGAGGATCGTAGTGAAGACAAGTTGAATGAGTTTGAAAATTACTACAAGGAATGGGGTATTTGAGGAAAATTTACAACTTACTATACGCCTGAGAAAAATGGTGTTGCAAAGCACAAGAACATGTTATTCAAGATATAGGGCGTTGTATGATGAAGCATAAGAATGATGATTGGCAGTTTGGTAGAGATGCTTATAACTGTGTGGTTTATCTCATAAACAAAATTCCAATGAAAGGAGTGTGAAACATTATAACAAAAGAAGCATGTAGTGGACACAAGCCAACAGTGAAACAATTGCACATGTTCAGAAAAACTACATATGTGCATGTACCAAAGGAGCAATGCAATTCCAAATTGGCAAAGGGAAAAAGCATGCACTACTTAGCTCTTATGAGCAATCAAGAGTATATAGATTGAGGAATCTTATAGATGAGAAGCTTCTTAAAAGGGAATTGTGGTTTTTGATAAAGAAGGCATAGCTAATGAGGAATTAGCAAGTCCCAGCAACCCATGGGCACTGACTTACGTCAATAATTCGGTGAACTCAAAGCTTGCAAAAGAATTTAAAGAAGAAAACAAGGCAATGCAAAAGACACCTACGTGGTTGATTAATATTCTTGAAGGATGTGACGTTCAGCCAAACAGCATTACTGGAGCAAAAGCCAGAGATCATAAATTGGCATAAACACAAAAAAATTGTAGTCGAGGAGCAGGAGATTGCAAAAGTCACCTGCAATGAACTTTGTCTAACGACCACAATGTTAAACACGGTTGAAACACAAAGCTATATTATGAAACCTCTGGACAGGAAAAATGGGGCAAAGCCATGCAAATTGAGATGGAAGCTTTTCAAAGGAACCAAATTTCAAGCTTGGTTGAGTTCCCTGCAAATAAGAAGGCAATTGTTTGCAGGTGGATTTCCAATATAAAGTCCAAATTAGATGGTAGTGCAGATAAATATAAAGCATGGTTGGTAACCAAAGACTATGTGCAGAAGAAAGGAATTGATTCCGAGAAGACAATCGCATTAATTGCAAAGATGACTACATCAGGATAGTATTTAATTATTGCAACACATTGTGGATGGACAATTCATCAAATGGACATCAGGAGTGCTTTTCTCAATGGGTGGATTGATGAAGACTCAAGAGGTGTACATGGAGCAACCACCTGGATTTGTGCAACTTATAAAAGAGAAATATGTCTGTGAAGTAGACAAGAAACTATATGGACTGAAGCAGGGACCAAGCACGTGGTACATACGGATTGATGAATACTTTAGAGAAGTTAGATTACAAAGAAGCAACACAAATCTAAACCTATACGTAAAGACCACCTTGAATGAATATTTGTTACTAATCATCTTGTATGTTGATAATTTGATTGTAACAAGAAGCAATGAACCCGACACTCGGACAGTGAAGGAAAGCCTACTGAAGGCATTTGATACGATGAACATTGAAATGATGACGTAGTATGATTGCAATACACATAGGCAAAACATGGATAGTATCCCTAGATGATATATGTTAAAATTATCAAACCATGGTAGGTAGATTCTGCACACAACTATAAATTCTAAATACGCTAATCTACTAACACGTCATACTGAAAATTTAGGACAGAAAGTACAAAAGGAACTTTCAAACCTGCAAACTGATTTTCATTAAATCTGAAAAATAATACACTTCTACAGCTCAAAAATATTCTGCAAATCAACTAGCACACAACTCGATCCCACACTAAAAAAGACATTGAAAAAATAACCACATCCACCCTGCCTTCTTTATAGATGAGGAAGGCTAAAGGGGAAGACAAATACATTCCATCCCTATGGATCCAAAATTAGAAAATCAAAAGCCTAGTCTAATTGTCTAGGGAAGAGCGCCCTTCCTAAAACTGGAAGTTTCCCTAGCTCATGTGCTTAAGCTAACTGAAGATAAACACAGCCTACTTCTAAATCTAGAAATTAAACTCCAAAAGAAGAGCGTCTATTCTAAAACTGGAATGCTAAATCTGGATCAACAGTTATAAAACTGGAAGTGGAGGAGGCTGGCACGTGCATGCCAGAGGCATGCATGTGCCCTCTCAATCACTCTCATACATAACTACAGCACAGTACCCCAGGGCCCAGACAACCTAGTGTTGTGCCTTCATTCCCCTCAGATGTGCCCTCATGAGTCTATCATGACTACACAAGTACCCTGCACAGGAATGTAAATCACTAATGCTAGTGGTGTGCCTCTGCTGCTAAGGAAGACTATTGCGTCATTGTGGGATAGAACAATGTTCAATGCAATAATATATACATGTTCATTGTTAACCCATTACAAATTTACATACATGCATATAGGATTGATTGCATGACTTATGATTATACACAAAAGTTGCGGAGAGTTTCAAGAAGTTGTATGGGTAATGGCAAAATTCCAATTGAAGTTGAGGGAAGGACCTCTAGATCTAATTATATTTCCATATTATTAAGGTGAGGAAAACTCAGATACACTAAGACTAGTTATCAATATCATGTGCTTCCAACCATATGAAGTAGTTTTTAGAGTTAATACTATAGCAAGCTACTACTGCATATGGAACAATGATGACCACTTGCGACAATGGCCATGGAATTGGGGTCTCTTATGGGAAGTTTGTGATGACTATAATTCCTTCTCTAATAGTGCAAGTTAATGGTGTCATGATGAAAAGCTTAGTATCCACATACCTTAATCGATTGAGTGGGGTTGCATTGCACACTAACTATATATCTTTATCTCTTGTATTTGTATGATCCAAGAGTAGAGGGAAGGGGTGATTAATAGGCTTATGGGGATAGAAAGAAGTTGTTTGCTTGCATCACTAATTAATAGGCAAACAAAGGAAGTAATATAGCTCTGTAAAAACATTGGTCAAACATCACACTCTTCTCGCATTTAAGCTCCTATTACAAGCATTAAATCCCATGTGCAAATATGCACTGTCACACTGAGTTATTGGCATTCCCAAATCCATCGGAGTTAACTTGTCTATATTGCTGACCTGTGATAATTTACTATAGCTCTGACTCTGTTCTCCCTTAACCATTAGCTTCTGTCATTTCCTATTTATAGAGAATTTATATTTTTAGTGATTGGTTGACTAGTGATTAGTCATCAATGAGTTATTTGCATTTAAATTTTAAATATATAGAAAATTGACAAAAAATCAGACTTTTGTCAAACACTTAGCTTAACCCAGATTTCAGACTTTAAACTGTCATTAAATAAAAATACTTCACAATGTTCACATGCATAAAACCCAACAACCATGAAGCTGAAACACTGAAAAACGAAGTCTGTTGCAGCGGAAAAATAACATAAAACAGCAGACTCATAGACCCATTAAACAGCTGAAATTTTGGTCAATATGACCCTCGAAAAATTCCCTCTGGGGAAAACCAGTCCAAGAGAATTTTATTTAGCATTTTTCAGGCAGAAATATCAATTTACAGCAGAATTTAATTCAGCAATTAATGACTGTACCAGCACCTCGAAAAATGTGCAGCACCTCAATTTCTGTGCCCAAACAGCAGTATGGCCTATGCAGCCTCCACCACAGCAACTTCCTCAATTTGTGTGCCCAGCTCCTCGATTTGTGTGCCCAGCAAATCTGTACAGCCTGTACGGCCTCCTCGATTTGTGTGCAGCAAGAAAGGTACAGTACGGCCCAGCAGTACGGTAAAGCAGTCCATACAGTACAGCCCAACTGAAAAAACTTCTTGGGATGCATGCCCAGCTCCTCGGGATTTGTGCCCACTTAAAAATCTCCATGGGATTTGTGCCCTCTTGAGAAAACAGCTCCCTTTCTCTCTGAAAATTAACCTAGCCAAATGTTCACTCTTGGAAAATGCTTTCTTTGTCTTGCACACTACCCTAGGCTCTCTCTTATAACTTGAAAGTGACTTTTCCCCTTCTCCAATCCCTAAATCCAAAGGCCAAGATTTAATCTTGCCTTTACATGATCAAAGGTTGAAAAACTTTCCCTACAAAATCGGTTACTTTTAATTTTAATAAAGTCACCATTTACTTTATGAAATAAGTGCACTTTATCTCATAAAGTCACTTTATAAAATTAAAACAAGGGAATACTTTATAAAAAGTCCCATTGCATAAGAGTCACTTTAAAACATTATAAAACACCATTACAAAGTCAAGTAGCCTAGCTAGTACATGGTCACTTCCGCAAACAAGACAAAAACATGCAGAATGCCTCCAAAGCTAAATAGCTAACAAAATAATGAGTTGAATGCTTAGCATGTGTTGGTGTGTGTTCATGTTCATCAATAGAGAAGTGTGCTCAGAGTGTCTTGGTGTGTGACCACCATTACGAGCAGTGTGTTTTGCATGTGGCCACCACATGGAGGAGTGTGGTTGACATGTATCAGCATGTATCTACTTATCATTGGCACATGTGGGGCATACTTGAGGAGTTACACAGAGGAGTGTGCTTGGCATGTGGCCCCCACAAGTAGAGTGTCCTTGGCGTGCATTGGCATGTGACCATCACATGAGGGAGTGTCCTCGGTGTGCATTGGTGTGTGTTGGCGTGAGGCCACCACATGAAGGAGTGTGTTTGGCTTGTGTTGGCATGTGACCACCACATGGAGGGGTGTTTTCTTATTCTTGGCACATGTTGGGCACATTAGGTGAGGACTTACACTCTTCTATTCTTTGACATTTTTTGCATGCATTGGTCTCCCTATTATCCTATAAAAGAGATGGAAGGTGCATTATAAAACAAGTAGTCACTGTAATTATTTTTTCAGTGAGTTTATGTGATTACTGCTACATATTTGTAGCTTACTGGTTTCAATTTGCAGATTTAGTAGTTCTCAGATATACACTCTCCATCTCTTGCCATATTGATTTGAAATTCTGATATGCAATGTCAACACCCCTGATCATACTCCGATGCTTTTAGTTTTCAAAATTCGTAAGTTTTAATTGGTCTTTCTTGACATTTTCAATTTCAGTTGTACAGGAAAATCTTTGGGTGCAAACCTGCTATCAGGAATTACAAAGTTTAACATGGTATCAGATTTGTATTGCTAAAATTCTTCCATTCAATGAATAGAGATGGAAACTACTTATGAGAGGCTATGTCACATGGTTCAGGTTCGAATCCGAGTTCGACGACCTTAAAATTCGATTTGAATTCGGTTTTTTTTATAAAGTTCGGAATGAGGTTCGACCTTAAATTCGCCAATATACATATTTTTTACAATTTTAAATATTTAATAAAATTAACCTATTCAATATATTTTTATATTCTATGAATAATAAACACATTTTAATACATTACTATATTAAAAACATTCACTATTTACTATACATACATTAAAACACTTAATATTTAATATACTAACTTATATTTTAAAACATTTAATATTTTATAATAATAACTTATGTAATGTAATTTATTTATAATGTATAAGGTATAAAAAATAAATACATGTACCATTTATTTTACACTATAATAACCTACAAATTTCATATATACATTACAATTTTATATTCGAATTCCTGTCGGCAATTTTATATTTTATATCTTAATTCTCATCAAGCACATTGACACAAAATTCAAACAAACCTCGGCACTGGTTACCGGTCGTCTAAATCCATTCAATTGCAATGGCTACTCCAAGTCGGAAGACCCGTTTGCACATGCCACAAAGGCACAATCTAAAAGTCAGAAGAGTCCAGGCCTGTGGGATAATTCGTCGTCATATACTGTATACAAAGCGAAGCATAGTGCAGACAGAGGACGCCGCCACTGCCTACCAGAAGACCCATAAATTTCGTGACCGAACCCCATGCTGAACGTCAACGAATTTACCAGCTTCCATGGCCTACTAGCAGAACCGCAAATTTCATGACCGAACCTGAACCCTTACATCAACGAATTTCATTTTTTCCATGAGGTTCGTGGAATTTCGAACTTGAAGGTTCAAAATCAGCGAACCTTGTGACATAGATGAGAGGGAATTGAAAACGGAAGATTTCAGTTCATGTGATGCCCATGTCGAAGAAAGGCACAAGAACTTCTGAAAGGGTGAACTATTTTTTATGCATGTGAAGGGCAGAGTGAACCTATGATAAGTTGTTGATTTTGGCTGAACCGTTTTTTGTTTGTGTTGTGATCCAAGGGCTTGCACGAATGTTGAACTTTGGAATATCAGGTCTCAGAAAGTGTGCCCAATTAGAAGGAGCCTCCAATATAACCCCTAAAAGTGCAAGCTGCAAATGCTTATGGAAGAGATTGATCTATGGGGCATAGTCTGGGGCAAAGTTACAATTCATACCAATCCTCCATAGCGATCTCAGCATGAGGAATAGGCCTGCTAAGGTAAAGGAAATTGGTAAAGAAATGTTCAATGCATTGATAACTCTCTATCAAGTGTCAATATTTCCAAGAAGATGCCCCTGAAGAACAGGCTCACTTAAACACGCATGAGTTATTTAGACACCATGGTGAATTACCTTATGAAGATCACCAAGCTTAAAGATCAGCACTTTGCTATTGTTATGAAGGTCAAAGATGAGGAATTAGTGCCCACAGCACTAAACAGTTTCTCCCTGCTTGGGAAGCAGGACATGTGTGCTCAAGAAACCTCCCAATTTACAAAAATATTTGGGCCATCTTTTGTGGGAATTTCTGAACCTCAAGGTTTTAATCCAAAACAGAAATTTCACCTCTTAACAAGAGGTTTCCCCAATCTTAACCCTATAAATTTTCAGCCTTAGGGCTGTTATGTAATATAAACAAAATAGCAATGGAAATGGACAATATTTCAATCCTTAACAACCCCAAACTTTTAGGCAAACCGAGAGAAAAGATACCAAAGTGTTTGAAATTCGAATAAGTTTCAACCCTCTAGGTTATCATGCATGAACCAGATCTGAAAACCCTTATATACAGCACTAAAACAGCACTTATCTTGTTTGATTATGTTGTTATAACACTTACATAATTACCCTAGCTTATGTTAAATAAGCAAGACATATATAGTTAGAAATTGCAAACCATGAAGGGCGTAGATGGCTGAAAATCAAATCTGTTATTTACACAAGTATTGGACAACTTAAAACTTCATTAATATGCAAAAGATAAAGTTCACATGCATAACAGAGTCATATCTCAAGGCTAGTACAATCCACTAGCTCTCTAAAATCCTAGCTAGGGAAAACCAAGAAAACTTTATCTCAACCAAGGAAATCCGACAAGCATGATATACTCAAGCAAGTCCTCCAAGGTAAGAAGTCTCCCATTCTCTTCTCCAAGCAAATCCTAGAGTTTCACCTCAAAACCCTAATCTTCAAGGGATGAAACCTAACCCTAGTCTTCAAGATGCTCCAACAAGCTCAAGAAACCCTAACAACTCCAATAAAGAGAGAGAGAGAGAGAGAGAGGTAAGTACATAAGAAGATATACAAGAGAGGGGAGATGTGGTGCGCTGCTCCTAGTCACATCTCTAACACAAGTGTGATAATAATGACAATATGAATAAATGAAGTGGTCTCCCCTTCCTCTATATTTATGGGAGGTAAGAGAGACCAACAATACATATATGAGCCAATGCCCTTCCAAGCAACCTACAACAAAGTTATAAACACATGTAGGCTCACACAAGTGAAGTGCTACACTTCAAGGGTACACCAGTAAAGATACAAGGTGACGTCATACACAATAAGGATTCAATGTAATGTAGCTACACAAGAAATGCCCACACACCTCTACCACAAGCCCATATAAACTTCATCACTGCTCCTAAGCCATGTACTCCACTGGGCCCACTCTCCCTTGCATGAACATATTGCAACCTAGGTGTCCCCAAGCCAAATCCATACCCCCATACATGAATCCAAGATGTCATGTGTTGTCTAGGGCCTAATGCCCTCCTCCAATATTCAAAATGTTCCTCTTCCTAAGTAGGGTGTTCACCAAGCAAGCAACCCTCTCCATGTGGAGATCATGAAGGATGTCACCTAAGCTATCAAGAGAACTCCAAAACTGCAGGGAAGAATGTTGAGCAAGCAACCACCGAGTAAGCCATCTCTAATGTACCATTCTATCACAAGCCATCAACCATGTGCAAATCAATCTCGAACCATCCAAGGGCTAAACGTACACCATGTAGCCCAAATCTCATGAAGCACCCGCAAACATGTTGTAAACACTTTTAGAGTAACCCGAAAGTTATCACTCCCTCTTTACGAATAAGTGTTTAAACTTTACACAAAAACCTATTAACCCCCTTTGCAACTCTACCAAACCTACTATGTGCAAATCTATACATGTAATCCTAGAATCAACCACTATCTCATGTACAAAAACTATCACCCATGTTATCACAACATCTCAATCCTCCATAGAATGATAACCACTAGTGAATCTACAGAAGAATAACCTTAGATCATGAGCAACCTTCCAAACTCCAAATCCTCTAGGTCAACATCTATCAAAATCACAAAACTAGAAATTTGCACAAGTAAAATCATCGATCCTGGAATACCAAGCTCATGGCCATCAACAACCTCTCAACATGAGAATCCCTCTCATGCACCTCAAATCCTCCAACACATGAGATAAGTGGCATCATCAAGTTCCACACTCATTCCTCCCTCTTGCTCCTGAATCCTAGTGAATCAAGACTTATCATGTCATATGTCTCAAAGATCCACTATATGCATACCATCCAACACTAGACAATGTTAGAAGACAAACAAGAAGCCATGGAAAATGCTAGTCTCAAATTGAGAGTTAACCTCCTGTACACTTGCTACAGTCCTAGTTGAAACCTATTTCATACTCTTTCCCTTCTTTTTTAATGGTCACAAGTTGGCATAATGTCCCATCTCATGACATCCAAGACGCGTCACCTTACTCATGTCCTTTCTTATATCTGTACCTTCCTTCTTCTTATAGCCTTTCTTGCTACCCTTCTTCATCTTCTTGACAAGGCCAATAGCATCTACTTCCCCTTGTTTCTCTGAATAAAACTACAAGTCAATTTCTTCTTGTTGTCGCCTTTCACACACCTGGGGGGGGCATGGCAGAAATCTTCAAGCCACTCGGTGTGTCCTTGGGGGCAAGTCTCGAGTCAAGGCTGTCACCTTGTTCTTGACTCCTCCGTTTAGGCCAACTCCTAACGAAGCCAAGGGGGGTAGACCTTATTAATTGCTAAGGATTTTAGGGCTTTAGTGTTTTATGGTGATGAAATAAGTTACTTGGGAATTTTGGTAAACGAATTCACCACAAGATACTTGCAATACTGATTAAACCACAACATCATAGAAACTAATACTTGATAAGCAAGAATGCAGAAACATATGATAATATCAAAAAGATAGACCAGTGACAATAATGAAGTCCACAAATGAAATTGTTGTTGAAATGCGAAAAGGATGTTGCAAGTGCTCTTGGTCAAATTTTAAGTTAATGTAAGATGAGTTGATTACTTAGGGGGGAAGGGGACTCCCAATATACCCAGGGGGTACGGGGAGTGTGTCCAAAACCCTTAACCGATACGGCTACCCGCAAGGAATATGTAGGTTGGTTGGAGTCTCGAAGACGATGTTCAACACTACACCACAAGGATGTAGTCTAACTGCGCCTCGAGGTCACTGTCCAGTTGTTCCTGCTTCCTTTGGGTAATTTGTCACCGCAACGGCTTAAATCGAGGCGTTGGATTTTCGCCTGGGGAGGTTTATTGAAAGATGTGAGATCTAGTTATTCTAGTCACCCACGCTGCTTTTGATGCAGCTGGCTGATGGGAAGAATCGTAGCTAGTGCAGAGCATACACAACGGAATCTTGATAATTTTTAAGGATTTTAACTTGTGTTCTTTGTTAAAAAGAAAAACCTCCAGGAATCTCTTTCGGTCCAAATGGACCTCAATCGAGAAAGCAAGGAGGGGTTGATTTTAGATAACAAAAAAAAATGCCAGAAACAATCACAGATTATCTAATTAGTCCTACCACGCATCACTTTCCCCTTTCGGGTCAATAGGGAAGTCGTGGGGTAAGTAGTATGATTACTTTGAATTTGTGAATATTGAAAGTATGTAATGCAAATTCAAAGTATACAATGCTGCAATATACGACTAAACTAAAAAATGGTGAAAAAGTGCAAAAAACCACAAAACGCAAGATCCCCCCTGGGGGGATGGGGAGTGGGCTCAAAAGAGCCTACTCTAGATCTCTTTTATTATGGTATTTACAATGCTTGAGATGGATATCGATGGTCCTTACAGATCTATATCTGTAAGGCTTACAGGTTTTTATAAAAAAGACATGATCAAGAATGGTGCTTTGGGAGGTCTTTGAACAACTTAGATCTTTGATTTTCCGGCAACACTTCTCCTTGTCCTGGCAATAAAAGTGAAAAACCAGCCACCTGTAATGCACCAAATGTGCCAAATAAAGCATTAAGAACATAAAAATTTAAGTACTTAAATGATAAACAATAAGCCTAAGTACTTAATCATTCTAGATCTACTCAGAATAAAGCTTTAAGATTAGGATCTAGCAATGTACTTAAATAAATCAGCCTTTGAATAATATTTTAAAAGAAACTAATTTACTTAAGCATTTTACAAAGTAACAAAAACCAAAGATAAAGTTTGAATTAAATTGAAGGAGAGAGAGAGAGGGAATGTTGGAAGCCTAGGAATATTTGGGCCATGGAGTTTGCAAATGGAAAGCGAAGGGACTATGCTCTTCAAAATTTGCTTGAAAGATGGAGGAGTCAACCTAGATCAACCATCCCTTCAAGCTAGATACTTGCATCAACTTAAAAAATCTTTGCACAAGAAAGGTTCCAAGCAAAGGTGTTGCCGGAAGTAGAAACTTGGAAAGCATGCAATTAAACAAAATGTACATGCGAGCTAAAAGATCTACAACCATCAAACAATAAGAGCATGAATCAAACTAGAACAATCTCTTATCCTACCGGGAGATAGCTCTCCTTGTAGGCCCACAGCAAACCAAAGAAATGCACAACGAAAAGAAGCTAATACTGGTTACCTCATAAACCATGCAATACTCATCCATACACAATGATGCTCAACACAAGAGGTTTTCCTCCAAAGCTTTCTTTTATTCCATAAAATACTACGATATTACAAGTACACAACTCAACAGTCTTTCGGTCCTCTCTGACCATGCAAGATGAAGGAAGGAGACCTGCTTAAATAACAAAAATGAGATCCAGGGGGGCTACCAACACTGAAGATCAAGCTCAGTTCAGCTTGAGTGATCTGTGGGATTGATGGAGTGATTCAAGGGATGTATCGAGGTTCACCTGAGTAGATGGAATCACATCTCCACATGAGATACGATCCCTTCTCTTGATTTGATTGTCCCATCAATCAATGACGCATGAAGTGGCGGTTGCTCTGTCTCCTAATTTGATTCGCACTTGAAACCTCACCCATAACAAAAAACGTGGACGTGGAGCAATTCGCTCATGGAACAAACTTATGATCATTCCACATTTTAATTTTCACGTTTAAAATTCCATATCAACCAAATCGTGTGAAGGGAAGAGGTGGGCCCATACTTTAGTTAAGACTTCATACTTTGGCAAAAGCATCACTTATATCAAGTTTTGGACCCGAGTGAGTTAACGTAGGATAGAGGGTGCCATTTCACCTCACAAGCCACAACTCGCTCCAAGTAAATGTTGACGCCATACTCTCCCATGCGATCTCTTATTTAACTCAACAAAGTTTTAAAACAATGTTTTTTAACATAAACTGAAGTTGAGATGGAACGTGAGACTTAGGGGGGACCCATGCCATGTCACCCCACACAAATATTTTTTTAATTTTTCACTTTTTTCAAACTTTGATCATGGTGCCAATTTGCCAAAATTTAGCATTAAAATGATTTTCTGATACATCCTTAGCTGAATAATTCCTCACGAGGTGTTTCAGCTGCCCGACTGATGTGGAAAGTGGTCCTTGAGGTAAAATGGGTGCTCCGGGTGTGAAAACGAGTGTCCCAGCGTCAGAAACGGACTCTGTATCTGACTTTTATTACACTTTGAAATTTTTTAATTAAACCATTAAAAAATGGCTTAAAAAACAGATAAATATATATATATATATATATTTTTTTTTCTCAGAAATTGACAAAACTCTAGGGGTACCTAGCACATGTCCATACGACTCAAAATAAATGCCTAGCATGTTGAAAAACACTGACACGAAGGCTCTAATAACCTCCTAAGGCCAAAACACCAAGACAACTACCCCAACTTTGGAGGTGTGAGTGAAAAACTCAGAAATTATTAGTCGTTTGTTCAACAACCAATAATAACAGAGGGAAAAAACACTCTGGGCTAGTCGACTTAATGCTCAAGTCTGGCAAGTCGAGCTTTTTATAAAAAAATTAAATGCCAAGACATTTTTTACAATTTCCCCAAGGGGGTATGAACATGTGTTACAAAAAATTTCAAACCGAAACCCAGAAAAAGGATGGCGAACTTCTGAACTCTGATCATGAACAAGTGTACTTGTTCTACTTTGCGGCCTCGCTTGAAAAAACCAAGTACAACTTAGGTGGTAACACTTCCTGCACAAGATCAACCAAAGCTTTGGAAACATTGGCAAGGTCCCTCAAGCACAAAGATCCTAAATGAAAGGAATCCAAGAAGGAGCAAGTCCTTTTGAGGCAATGGACACCAACTCCTCATCCTCCAACGTTGTTTGGTGGTCCTAGTCAAGTAGCTCAACGTAGTGTTTATCTTGCTCATGCAAACAGCTGAAAGCTAGTTTTGCAAGAACATCTATCAAGAAACACAAGAGTTTTGAAACAACTCAAACAAAGCATTATACACTTTCTTACCTATCTTCTTATTTGCAATGTGTGAGATGAAATGAACGTTTACAAAATCAAGAAAGATTTTTTACTTTGGCTTCCTTCTTACAATGAGCAATCAATTGTGTTGGATTAATAGGCTATAGAATCTCTTTCTCAACATGCTCCTAAAGATCGGCTTCGTCCATAAATATCTAAAGCTTGAGCTTCCATGGAACAAAATTGAAAGCTCCAGTCGACCTGTCACTATCTCTAAGATCGAAAGTCAACTTATCTTGAACAAGTCTCGAGTGCACAAAATCAACAGCATATGAAATATACAAATCATTTAAAGGGTTCAAATTCTTCTTCCAAGCAACCAAGGGTATATCACCCAACAACCTCAAACAAGGTTGATCACCTCTCCCAAGTATTATCTAGTTGAAATACGAACTCCCTCTTCCACCAAGAGTAATATCAGTTACAAAAGATTAAAAAAAATTGTACATCCAGGTTTTAGTGCAAAACATAAATTTCACCTCTTAACAAAACAAGAAAATCAAAAGATCTTACCAACATACAAAGAAAGAAGCAAGAGAAATTGTAAGTCCTTCCTTAGCCTTGAGTTATCACAACCATTCTTAGATCAACCTTGCAAGAAATAGAGAACCCTAGAAATCACCATCCATCCTTCATCACAAGAGATACATGCCAAAAAGAGAATTGTGCTAGTCTTGGAGACTCGTAAACCAAGAGAAAAAGTAATAAGATCATGTTTGAACCCTTGTTCTTGTTACAAATGAGAGGGAGGTACTCTTTATTTATATGGAGCAACCTAGCCTCTTTAATTTTAGAGCCAAGCTAAGAGATAAAATATTTCAAAATTAGGGTTTATCCCCCACAAGCCAGGGACTAAACCTCAAAAGAGTCATAAAATAATGATAAATTGATGCAAATGGCTTCAACCAAGTGAAGCGTTGAGCCTAAAGGAGGATGTCATGCCCAAACTAACACCAATGATGTGCTTTTCCCTCGGCATCCTCCTTTTTAGAAAGATAAGTCCTTCTTCAAAGGATGACATCATCATCATTTTTGCACGTGGAGACCAAGAGGAGGGGTAAAACATCAAAAGGAAGGACCAAGTGGGCATAGATGAGGTGCTAAAGTGAGTATGACAACCCTTACAAGTGCAATCACCTCTACATAGCATAAACATAAGTGTGGCGAGGAGCCCCTAAGCCATGTGTCCTAATGGATTCATCCCAAGGTATACCAAACACCTACCCAAGGCATAGATGCCCAACATGATGAGGGACTTCCACCCATCCAGGGGTAGTCAACAGAGCCACTAGGCTAGCACTCCTTGAAATGGGAACCAAGAGGACCCGCCATGACCAAACCAAGGGCCTTGAGCTCTGTTAGACCAACACTCTTACACAAGAAAGTCTAGACTTGGCCTTTTACAATGGCAAAAGGCCCCACTCTCGTACATCTTGAAGGGCACGCTTCAAACAATCTGACGCGTAACATCACCTAATTTGTCATGAGAACTCCAAGGCACTAGAGAAGAATGTTGAGCAAGCACCCAACTAATGTCAAGCAACCACTAAGTAAGCCATCTCCAATGTGGAAGTCCATCACAAACCATATCCCATGTGCAAATCCATCCACAACCATCCAAGGGTTGAACATACACCATGTACTCCAAATCTCATGAAGCACCCCCAAACATTGGGTAAACACTTTCAAAGTAACTCCAAAGCTAACATCTTTGTCCACGAAGAAACAACGTAGACAACAATGTCAGAACAAAGAAAAGAGGGCCAAGACATGCACTTATTGTGAAGGTCAAGAAAGGTGGAAAGAAAAGGGGACCCTTGATGGGTAAGAATGAGACATCCTCACTAAGGACTGAAGTAATGTGATGTGTTACAAGAGTCACAATAAAAGGCACTTTACTAACCAGTGTCCATAGAAGAGAAAAGGAAAGGGTAAGTAGCAGCAAAAGCAGTTTGCAAGAAGTGCAAATACTTAAGTCAGAGTGGATGAGCTTGCAACCACACTTCAAAACATTTTCTCTATGGTTTCATGCCATTCTATGACTACTACCTTATGTGTTAGTTGGCATGTGAACAGTGGAACGTCACAATATATGACATTCAACAAGAAAAAATTTAGTAAATTTCAACAACAAGATGTGTACATGCAAGTGGAGTTGGGTGATCATTCTACATAACCAATTATTGGAATCAATACCATCTCCTTCAAGGTCCTTTAAACGGTGTTCTCAATTTGCATGGTTTTTTTGTACCTAGATTAGCTAAGTATTTGCTTTCAGGCTTATAGTTATTATAGCATGCAATGTATGTTGAGTTTAATAATCGACAAGGCACCATAAAGATTGCAACCAAGAACTTCCTCATTTTTTGGCCAAAGTGTGTGAAGGAGACCTTTATAGGTTCTTTGCTAATACTACAAAACATAAGGCCTTAGCGCATGATAGCGGCAAGTTGTGCAAGTTGTGGCACAAGCATCTTGGTCACTTGCACTATGGAGCTCTTCCTCTCTTGAAGGATATGGAGAAAAGACTCCTAGATTTCAAGAAAGATCAAATTGGCGTGTGCAAAAGATGTGCATCCAGCAATCATTCTAATATTGTGTTTCCATCTAACAAGCAAAGTTCAAGAGAGATTCTTGAGTTTATACATTCCAATATATGCTAGTCTATGTCTTCCTCTTCATTGGTAATCTATACTATGTTTCCTTCATTGAGGATTCCTCTCAACAATCCTGGATTTATTTTTATGAATTATTTTATGAAAATTAAGGATGGCGTACTCAATAAATTTAGTGAATTCAAATCCATGGTTGAAAATCAAACAGGGAAGAAGATCAAGGTGCTTCAATCTAATAACGATGGAGAGTTCACCTTCAAGTAGTTTAATGGTGTTCACAAGGAAGAAGGGATCAAGAGGAAGCTTTCACTACCATACAACCCACAATAGAATGGGGTCAACGAGCGTAAGAACAAATTGATAATTGAGACAGCAAAGGCCATGATTCCTAACATGGACTTGCCTATGTCTTTAGCAAGAAGCATGCAATACTACTGTCTACATCTTGAACCAATGTCCACATAAGATTCTGGAGGGAAAACACTAAAGGAGGCTTTCATTGGTGAGAAGTCATATGTATCTTATTTTTGTATATTTGGTTGTCT
This sequence comes from Pseudotsuga menziesii, assembly GCA_001517045.1. Classification (NCBI taxonomy): domain Eukaryota; kingdom Viridiplantae; phylum Streptophyta; class Pinopsida; order Pinales; family Pinaceae; genus Pseudotsuga; species Pseudotsuga menziesii. The sequence goes on along the minus strand of LPNX011042428.1, from coordinate 197,530 downwards.
AGTTATAGTCATGTTCCTTCCAAGGAATGGACTAAGTTTAAGCCCTCAAGTATCAAGGGGATCTTTGTTGGATACATTGAGACTTTCAAAGGTTATTGGATCTACATACCAATGCAACAAAAGATAGTGGTAAGCAAGGATGTGAAGTTTGATGTGGATGGGTGGTCCTCGTGATCACAAGAGCCTCCTATAATGATTGCTAAACACCAAAGCTTGTTGTTATAGAATCAAGTCTAAAATAATAATAAAAAGATGAAATTCAGATATGCAAGATTCCAATCAACGAAAGCCAAGATGGCTTACCTAGGCATTGCAGAATGCACAAGAACAAGTTGAACCACCTGAATCAACAATTTAGCTGAGTCATCCACCTAAGAAGTTTCCTACTTATGTTGCATTAAAGACTTCTATTCTTCAGACAGATAATTTAATAAGATAGTTTTATTAATGTCCAACAAATGTCCACATAAATAGGTTAATGAGACTTAAATAGTACATCCAATGTAAATACAACGTGGGAGAGTCAAAGCACCTCTGAAATCAATAGTGAAAGTAGGAAAGATAAAGAACAAAGAGTCTAGCTAAAAGCTAAAAAACCTAGCCAAAAGAAGATACATAAGAATGTGCAAGTACAAGAAAGTCTTTGTGCTAAAGCAAAGGAGAGGATGTCAAGGCTCGTTGGAGCTAGACATAGCTACTAAGGATGTGTGAAGAGATCGTAATACAAGTTCCTCATGAGAGTTATCAATAACAGTGAAGGTGTCAATGCACTGGTCGATAATATCCTCTGAGGAGTGGCAAAGACTAAGAGGGCCTAGCTAAATGATTATATGGGGAGCACAAGAGAGAGGGAGCCCAACTCTCCTAACATCCAAGACCAAAGGGAAGAGACTTTTTTATTGAAGCATGGTTGTTCAAGCAAGCCTCAAGGATGGTGTCTTGGACCGAGAGGCAACTATTGGGCTATTTAGAATTGGTTTGCCTACAAGGCCAATGGTACGCACTTTGTGGCCTAAAACATAAACACCTTATGGGTCTTGAGAAGTTCAAATCGACCCTAAAGGGAATGTTTTGGTTGAGAGGCAATGTGAGGTCGCACCAACCTAGAATCTAAAGTCACATAAAACTCCACTTGTCAGTTGTTGCCTTAAACAAAAGGGACAACAAGAAGTATGAGGGGTCCTCCTAAAGGCTTTAACTAGGATGGGACATGTAGAGACCATATCTTTGTTTGAATGCTTCACTCATGAAGAGGGCAAAGCATCTTTGGTCAAGGTAGCAAAAGAAGCTGGATAAGGAGCTGCTTGAGTCCCAAAATAGGCAATATTGTCTCCCTCTAATCTCATAGTTGAAGGAGAATCAAAAAATAAGATACTCCTCCATCTCTAGCCCTTATAGGTGACATAGCTCGCAAACCTTACCTTGCCACAAGATGTGGTGTTTTATCTTCATCCAAAGTTTGGGGAAACCCACTCAAAATCGACCAAGCAAAATCCTAAGTTTGTGCATCTAGTGTCTATGTGTGTATGAAGGTCGAACAATAAGGCCATCTCTCAACTCAAGAAAGTGCTTGGCATATTTGTAACTTCGAAGGCACAATCCAAATGGCCTAGATATTTGTAACTTCGGAATGTATTCACCTATGTATCTTATGTCTTGTACCTCGATGTTTATTCCGAGATGTGTCTGTAATGTAATTGAGTCATGTCATGCCCCGATGTTCCGATCGGGAGGATCTATAATGTAAACAAGTCATGTCAAGTCATTGTGGGTAACCCTCCTATTGATCAAGAAGGGTTAAAGTCCCCGCAGTTCCGGGGCACTAGGGTTATTAGACTCACCTAGTGAAGTCGGCCCTAGTTGGGTTTAATCAAGTCGGGAATTAGTATAAATAGAGAGCTACCCTCTCTATTTGATACACACTCACTCACACTCAGTTGTAGCGCATAGCTGAGAAAGAAGAAGACACTGGGGCTAGGAAGAAAGAGGCTACTGCTGTCGGGAGATCATCTTATTGTTTTGGGCTTTTCTATTTGGTGTTGATTCTATCTCTGAGGAAGTTGCGGGGTTTTCTCCATTTATGGTTTCCCCGAGGAAAAACACTGTGTTCATTGTCTCTTGTGTTTGATTGTTGTGCTTGTTATTCTCTCAGTTAAAGATCCTAATATAATGCTACCTTAATGTTAAAATCTAACATGGTATCAGAGCTAACCTGAGAAGAAGACATTGTGCAGCTGTGGGAACTAGGGCTTCCTACTTTTTGGATCTCTCTCCACAGATTTTCAGCAAAAGAAGGTTGGAATAACTCTCCTCCCTAGGACGCATCTTTCTGTCGAAGCAGAATCCAATTCTGAGGTTTTTCAGTTTTGGACCCAACACTGCTGCCGGAAATTAGGGCTTTTCACAGAAGAGGAATTTTTCAGTGAGCCCAGGCCTGGATTGATCTCCTCCCTAAAATCGAAGTTATGGATCAAAATCAAAGCATTTGGTTGGACAGAACTCTGAAAAAGCAAAACCCTAATCTGCTCCTGAACCAGCACTGCAAAATTTCAGTTCCAGATTCAGATCCGACATCTTGACCTGGTAAGATCTAAATCTTTTGTATTTCCATTTGAGGTTCTCAATTAAGATGTCTCATCATACCAAGCTTGATGAAGAGCTTGAGGGAGCTGATAACTTCCGAGCCTGGAAGTATAGGATCTCCTTAGTCTTGGAAGAGAATGAGTTGGACTCCTACATCAATGAGGAGATTCTAGTTCCAGAGGGAGATGAGGCTAAGGCCTTGCACAAGAAGAAGTTGGTTATGGCAAAGAGGATCATTGTTGATTCAATCAAGGATCACCTCATACCACAGGTGTCCTCCCTAAAGACACATAAAGCTATGTTTGATGCCCTAACCAAATTGGTTGAAGGAAAGAACATAAACCGGAAGATGACCTTGAGGAACCAGTTGAAGAATGTGAAGATCCAGAATGCAGAAACCATCCAATCTTACTTTACAAGGGTTTCTCAGATAAAGGAACAATTGGAAGCAGTAGATGAAGAAGTGGAGAATGCAGAGATTGTAATGACCACCTTGAATGGTCTCCCTAGGACATGGGACTCTTTCATTCAAGGGATCTGTGCCAGAAAGAAGTTAGTCAAGTTCAGCAGACTGTGGGAAGAATGCTCTCAAGAAGAAGCTCAGATAGCAGCTCGAGAAGAGAAAATGGGAAGTGAAGATCAAGCTCTCACAGTACAATCCAAGAAAACCAGATCTAGCCATCACAGAAGTAAGTACTCTAATCAAAGGAATAACTTTAGAAAGCCTAGAGATAAGTCTAAGTTCATTTGCTATACATGTGATGAAAGAAGACACTTTGCTAGAGATTGTCCTAAGAACAAAAGTAGCTCTCACAAGAAGAAGGGAAACAAGAGAAGACATCACGCTCATGCTGCAGAGGATGATGAACCTTCCACAAAGAGAAACAGACAAGACAGTGATGATTCTTCAAGTGATGAAGAATATGTTCTGATTTCCGCTCTCACGGGAACTATCACACATGGCAGTAATGATTGGCATATAGACAGTGGTGCTTCCAAGCACATGACAGGATTCAAGGAATCCTTTGTGAAACTATCTGAACATGAATCACCTCACAAGGTGAAACTTGGAGATGACTACCAGTATCCAATAAAAGGTAGTGGGGAATCCTCCTATAAGCTAGACTCTGGAAAGTTTATCAAGATGAAAGATGTATTGTTTGTACCTGGACTAAAGAAGAACCTCCTCTCCATATCTGCATTAGATGCAAAAGGAATGAGGGTTGCATTTATAGATGGCCAAGTCCTCATGTGGCCAAAAGGAAAGTCTTTCGATGATGCAATAGTGATTGGAGAACAAGAAGGAGGACTATACAAATTGAAGGGCCAACCAGAACAAGCTTTGGTTCATGACTCGATAGAACCAAATGAGCTTTGGCATAGAAGACTTGCACATGTGCATTACTTGCACTACCACTTGCAAGTAAAGCTGTTGAAGGTCTCCCAAAAATGCAGACAAAACATGAAGGTGTATCCAAAGGATGTGCGAAAGGGAAGAACACAAATAAGACATTTCCAAGTAGCGAGAGCAAGGCAAAAGGAATCTTGGAAATCATCCACTCCGATGTATGCGGTCCAATGTCATCCAATTCACTAAGCGAGTATGCATACTATGTTTCTTTTATTGATGATTTTTCTAGGAAGACATGGATCTACTTAATGAAGAACAAAGATGAAGTATTCAACAAGTTCAAGCAATTCAAAGCCTTGATCGAGAACCACACTGAAAAGAAGATCAAGACTTTTCGATCAAATAATGGCAGAGAATTCACATCAAATGAATTCAAAGAGTTGTGCAAAGACTCAGGGATTAGGAGGGAGTTGTCCACTCCATATAATCCACAACAGAATGGGATTGCAAAAAGGAAGAATAGGACTATCTTGGAAGCTGCAAGAGCAATGCTTTATGATCAAGATCTTCCTATGCATCCTTGGGCAAAAGCTGCCAGAACAGCGGTGTATGTACAGAACCGTACTCCACACAGAGTACTCGAGAACAAGATTCCTGAAGAAGTCTTCTCCAGCGAGAAACTAGAAGTCAACCATCTCAGAATATTTGGCTGTCATGTGTACATACACGTTCCGAAAGAAAAGAGGACAAAGTTAGATCCTTCAGGAAGGGTGTATTTTTGGGATCTCTGAAAGCTCGAAGGCTTACAAAATATACTTCCTAGGGTTCAAGAAGATTGACATCAGCAGAGATGTAACATTTGACGAAGATTCAGCCTACATCAAATCCAGGAAGAAACCGGCTGAAGAACCTGAAGAAACAAGAGAACCCAAAAATCATGACACAATCATGAACGAAGAAATTCAAGAAGAAGATCGAGAATTTGAAGAACCTCAAGAACCTGTAGATCCACCTCTGGAGAAGAATCCTCATAAGAGGAAACCTGCTTGGGTACGTGAAATTATCCAAGGTGCAGAAAGATATGGAGCTTCAAAAGAAACACCCCGAGGAAGAAAGAGAACTAGATCTTGCTCTAGTTACGTAGCCTTACTATGTGACATTATTGATAAAGAACCTTCCAACTATGAAGAAGTGACAGAACGGAAAGAATGGAAGGATGCTATGATCAAAGAGTATCAATCGATCATGAAGAATGATGTTTGGGATGTTGTCCCAAGACCAGAAGGGAAGTCCATTGTAACTTCCAAATGGATCTACACCAACGTAGATCCAAATCCTAGGCTCTATCAAGTGCCGAGATGGATCAAATCTCTCGAGGTGCAAACCTCTTCTTCGGTATCCATTGATTTGATTCAAACCAAAAGACACATCTTTTTATTTAAGGTCCACATATAATTTTATTATTATTAATATTTAATATTATTTATCGTCAACATATAATATTTTTTATTTTGTTAGGAACGAACATTGCATCATTTCCCCACACATGGTTTTAAAACCATATGCAAGGCCCTCCTACAATCATGGGTTGTTTAGGATGCCTTGCACATGGTCTTAAAACCATTTGCAAGGCCCTCCTAAACCATGTACAATAAAACCATGGGTTGTTTAGAAGGCCTTGCACATGGTTTTAAAACCATGTGCAAAGCCTCCTAAACCATGTACAATAAAACCATGGGTTGTTTAGAATGCCTTGCACATATTTTTTTTACGGATAATTTAATTTTTACTTTTTTATTGTTTTATTAGGTAGGAAGATTACAACATCTCACTCATATTAGATTGTTTTTATGGCCGACATTTATTTTGGCTTATTAGAAAATTTAGTTTTTATTAATAAAAATAAAGTTATGAAAATGATATTATTTTTTATTGTGTTACAAAGTCTCTCCCATAATATTCACTATCACTATTATTTTTTGCCGAAATGTTACAAACGTTACATCATATCACGTTATAAGATCTCTCTCATAATATTCACTATCACTATTATTTTTTGCCAACATGTTAGTAACGTTACATCACGTTACAAGATCTCCCCCATACTGGGCTGTAGAGCGCCTCTCGGCGCAAAGATCAAGCATACTGCAAATGGTAGCATCGAGAAATATAAAGCAAGATTCGTGGCTCGTGGTTTCTCTCAAAAAGAAGGAATAGATTATGAAGAAACCTTTGCACCTGTAGCCAGATACACTTCCATCAGATCAGTACTTGCTCTGGCTGCAGTGATGAAATGGAAGATACACCAGATGGATGTCAAGATTGCTTTCTTGAATGGTGTATTCGAAGAGGAAGTGTATGTGGAACAACCACTCAGTTTTGAGACACATGACAGGGAGTCTCATGTGTGCAGATTGAAGAAAGCCCTGTACGGTTTGAAACAGGCACCCAGGACATGGTACGGTAGAATTCATGGTTTCCTATCCAGTTTGGACTTAAAGCAGATTCCAACCTTTACTACAAGGTTGAAGATGGCAACCCAGTGATACTCCTGTTGTATGTGGATGATCTGTTTGTAACAGGTATGGATGGGTTGATTGCTGACACAAAGAGAAAACTTGCTACTGAGTTTGAAATGAAGGACTTGGGTATGATGCACTATTTCTTAGGCATGGAGGTGTGGCAGAATGCGGATAGAGTCTTCCTTGGACAAGGGAAGTATGTAATAGAGATTCTGAAGAGATTCGGGATGATGGACTGCAAGGCCATAACCACACCTATGGCATCGAACCTGAAGCTATTGAGTGATGCTTCATCAGAAGCGGTTGATGCTACGATGTATCGTCAGATGATTGGGTCCTTGATGTACCTGACGAACACGAGACCAGATATTTGCTTTGCTATGAACACCTTGAGCCAGTTTTTGACAGATCCAAGACATGTCCACTTTATTGCTGCAAAGCATATTCTGAGGTACCTAAAGGGTACAGTTGATTATGGGCTCAAGTACGAGGCAAATCAGAAGATTAACCTAGAGGGTTATGTTGATTCAGATTGGGCAGGAAGTGCCATCGATAGGAAGAGCACTTCAGGATGTTGCTTCAGTATGGGATCAAGTGTGACCTCTTGGTTTAGCAGAAAGCAATCCTATGTGGCACTAAGTACAGCTGAAGCAGAGTATGTTGCAGCTTGTTCAGCTAGTTGTGAGGCAGTATGGCTGAGGAAGCTACTGTCTGATTTATTTGATCTCCAGATGGATGCTACTTGTATATATTGCGACAACCAGAGTTGTGTGATTCAATGGAAAGCAAGTAGCGCTTGCACTCAATTCAGTAGAAGGGTTGTATATACCAACTTCTTCAACTAGTTGTGAAGCTATTTGCTTTGCAAGTTGGTAGCGAAGTTGATCCATGAGACAATGGAAACCATTATTATTTGCCATGATAGTCAAAGTTGCATCAGATTCTCTGAAAATTTAGTCTTCCACGATCACTACAAGCACAATGATATTCATATCATTTCCTAAGAGTCAATGTACAAAAAAGTGTTGATGTATTTGTAACTTCAGAATGTATTCACTTGTATATTTTATATATTATATTTCTTTGTACCCCGATGTTCCTATCAGGAGAATCATTAATGTAATCAAGTCATGTAAAGTAATAGAGGTTAACCCTCCATTGTAAGTCGAGGCAATAGTCCCCACAATTTCGGGGTACTAGGGTTATTAGACTCTCCTAGAGAAGTCAGCCCTGGTAAGTAATTGTCAAGTCGAAAACTAGTATAAATAGAGAGTGAGCCTCTCTATTTGAGACACACTCACTCAACTGTAGCGCATGAGAGAGAGGAAAGGAGCTCGCACAAGTGAGAGAGAGATCAGCTATCGGAGATCATCTTTGTGTTTTTGGGTTTTACTTTTGCCATTGGTGCTCATTCTATCTCTGAGGAAGTTGCGGGGTTTTCTCATTTATGGTTTCCCCGAGGAAAACTCTTTGTGTCTCTTGTCTCTTGTGATTATTGTTGTGCATGTTATTCTCTCAGATAAAATCCTAGATCATATTGATTAAATGATAAAAATCTAACATGGTATCAGAGCTAACCTGAGAAGAAGACACTGTGCATCTGCAAAAGCTAGGGCTTCTTACCTTTTGAGTCTCTCTCCACGGATCATCAGCAAAAGGAGGTTAGGCTAACTCTCCATTAAAGGGCGCATCTTTCTGTCGAGGCAGAATTTGATTCCGAGCATTTTCAATTTTTGACCTATCACTACTGTAGGAAATTAGGGCTTTTCACAGAAGAAGAATTTTTTAGTGATCCCAGCATAGGATTGCTCTCCTCAAAATCGAAATTTAGAGACCAAGATCAAAATTTTTGGTTGGGTAAAACTCCGGGAAAGTCAAACCCTAATTTGATCCCGAACCAGAAAACCCTAAAAGACTAAAACTAGTCATTTTGGTGCATTCGCTATATCTCGAAATTGGAAAAGGCTCAGGAGCCGAAACTTCTACAGGCCAAAGATAAATTCCTGATGTACCTTGTGTAAAAGTTTCAGCCTCAGATTCGCTATATTCTGGGAGATATGATTCCTCCAAATCAGGGTTCCAACCTCTCTGAGGATTCATCCCTAAATAGGACACCTAGGGAAATTTTCTATATCTCGGGCTACGAAGGTCCAAATGAAATTTCGCAAGATATTCCAGATAGGGCACAGACTGTACTTTCTGTGGTAAAAGTTTCAGACCCCGAAGATGAAACAATGACACGTGGCAGTCTGTACAAGTTCGCTACATTGAACAGTCCTGAAATAAGTCACCTTGGGAAAACTCTCATAAGTCCCAATTGGTGAAACCAATTCTGCTCAAACATGCGGTGTTGGAAAGAGGACAGACGAGGCTACCTCAATGCGAAGTTTTAGACACAGAGGAGCAGTAATTTCGGATATATTGCAGAAACAATATCAGGCAATTCTGCAAAAGAAATTGAAGAAAACTAGGGCATCAGATATTTTGTAGTTCTGATCACAGTTTTGGGAAAATGAGTATGCTACTCAGCTCGCCTTCAGGAGGCACATCTTTCTATCCAATAAGATCAGAAAGATTCCAAGTTTTGAAAATTAGGGTTTCTCTAACAAACCCTAGATCAGCCAAATCCAGAACCAGGACGGACACTTCAAATCAGTAAGATCTAATCTTTTGCTATTTACATTTGAGGTTCTCATTTCAAAATGACCTATCACACCAGCTTGATGACAAGCTTGGTGAAGCTGAAAAACTTCCGAGCATGGAAGTATAAGATTTCACTGGTTCTTGAAGGAAATGAATTGGACACCTACATAAGTGGAGAGATTCCAGTTCTAGAGGGAGATGAGGCTAAAGCCTTACACAAGAAGAACTTGGTCAAGGCCAAGAGGATCATTGTTGACTCAATCAAGGATCACCTTATACCACAAGTGTCTTCCCTAAAGACACCTAAAGAAATGTTTGATTCCTTAACCAAGCTATTTTAAGGGAAGAACATAAATCGGAAGATGACTTTGAGAAACCAATTGAAGAATGTAAAGATCCAGAATGCAGAGACCATACAATCATACTTTACAAGGGTCTCTCAAATCAAAGAACAGCTTGAAGCAGTGGATGAAGAAGTAGAGAATGTAGAAATTGTGATAACCACCTTGAATGGCCTCCCAGGATCATGGGATTCATCCATTCAAGGAATGTGTGCCAGAAGGAAGTGATTACCTTTAGCAGACTCTGGGAAGAGTGCACACAAGAAGAAGCTCAACTCATAATAAGAGAAGAGAAGATGAGAGCAACTGAAGATCTAGCTCTCACAATTCAAAGAAGATCCCTCAAGCAATGAGGAATATGAAGAACTCAATTCTTGAAGAACCTCTTATCCATCTTAGCATTTGGATAAGAAATGATGATGTTATGAATGAAGAAGATGATGAAGCTGAAGGCTCAAGGAGTCTACCAACAAAACAAATAGAGATAAGTATTCAATTGTCATTTTCATGATATTGTTTGGTTATGTATTTGTTTATATTCAGTTGATGTGTTATGCATGATAGAATGTTTGCATTAATGACAGTATACTACCAATATGCATGTGATGGGTAGGTAGCTCATGGTGCTATACAACTCTCCATTGCTACTTATCTAGAATGAAACCTCTTTGCTGACATATTTGATTAGTGCACAATCTCAATGATGTCATGGTAGAGATGGAAGGCATCTAGAAACTTTCCATAAGATATGGATGAATGTTGTATTGGCTAAAATAGTTGCATGATTATGTCTTTATGCATAAAGAATTTGCCATTATGAATATGCCTTATGAAATGTTTCTAACCATACAACTAATGCATTTGACTTGTAGGAAAGATCGTGTACAATCGCCTACAAGAAAAGAAGGATGAGACTTGTTCCGAAGAACAAGCGACGACAGTTCAAGAAATTATCCAAAATGAAGAATAATATGACAAGACTTCAAGAAGCCTCAAACACACTCTAGTTATGTGACACGGTTGAGTGACATCATTGATGCAGAGCCTTCCAGCTATGAAGAAGTAGCCAAGAAGAAAGGGAAGGAGAGTATCAGTTCAAGAAGAATGATGTCTAGGATGTGGTATTTGCAAGTTCCATCATGCAGTAGATGGCAACATCAAGGGATACAAGGCAAGATTCATAGCACGAGGCTTCTCATGGAAAGAAGGCATATAGACTACGAAGAGACATTTGCAGCCACTAGAAGTTAAAACACATGACAGGCAGACACCCAAATTAAAGAAGGCCTTGTACGAGCTATGAATCATGAATCATGTATGCAAATTAAAGAAGGCCTTGTACGAGCTCAAAAGACACCCAAGGGATAACACATACATGAGGAGCTTGAAGATCACCTAGAGTGATGAAGATCTTAATCTTTGCTACAAGGTTGAAGATGAAAGCCTATAGAGGATGACACGCTCTCAGATGGGTGCGAGAAGAACTTTTGAAAAGGTTCAAGATAGAGGATCTTGGTATCCAGTGACCCTAGATGGATACATAGAATATTAGTAGCAGAGGAAGCTACTTGTCACTCCAGTACAGAATGTTTCAATGCATAGAGTACAAAAGGCAGAGGGAGAATGATGCTCCGCTTCAGAGGGAGTGACTGCAGAAGATCCTGAGGTTCGACAGGATGGACAGCTTACTGATGGCTCTAGGCTTTACTGAGAGTAAAGCGGATTCCAACCTTTGCTTCAAGGTTGAAGGCAGAAGACCAGTGATGCTCCTGTTATATGTCAATGACTTGTTCCTGACAGGGAGAGAGGAACTCGTTAAAGTTGCAAGAAGGAGACTTGCTTCCAAGTTCGAGATGAAGGACTTGGGTATGATGTAGTACTTTCCAGGCATGGAGGTGTGGGAGAGTGCGGATGGAATCCCCCTTGGACAAGGGAAGCATGCAGTGGAGATCCTTAAGAGGTTCAGGATGATGGGCTACAAGGCCATGACCACACCTATGGCATCGAACCTGAAGCTATTGAGTGATGCTTCATTAGAGACGGTTGATGCTACGATGTATCATCAGATGATTGGGTCCTTGATGTACCTGACGAATACGAGACCAGATATTTTCTTTGCTGTGAACACATTGAGCCAGTTCCTGACGGATCCGAGACATGTTTACCTGATTGCTGCAAAGCATATTCTAAGGTACCTGAAGGGTAGAGTTGAGTATGGGCTCAAGTATGATACGAATCAGAAGATTAACCTGGAGGGTTATGTGGATTCGGATTGGGCAAGCAGTGCCATTGATAGAAAGAGCACTTCGAGGTGCTACTTCAGTATGAGATCAGGTGTGATCTCTTGGTTTAGCAGGAAGGAGTCCTGCATGGCGCTGAGAACAGCCGAGAGAGGAGCAGTGAAGCTCCAGTATGTGATCCAGATCGAGATCTCTCGAAAAAGAGAGTTCTAGCATAGCTGGTGAAACGAGCATAAAATCCTGGCAAAGCTCATAGGTTGCTCAAACGTAAACAATCTTGTAGGTTGTCCTCGAATGTAATCAGTCCTGGCGAAGCTCGCAAGTTATCCTTGGATGTAATCATCCCTGATGTGATTCTATACTAGAAATGGCCAGAGTGAAGTTTGAGTACTTCAGGGAGAAGCTTGGTGTTCTCCAGATCGAGGATCCCTCCAAGGGGAAGTGATGAGTCCGTGAGCCCTTCTGACATGGTGGCAGGATTCATTCCTCCCATGGTCAGATGTAAGTGCTGAGTCGTTCTGACATGGTGGCAGGATTGGTTCCTCCCATGGTCAGATGTAAGTGCAGTGCCATTCTGACATGGTTGCGGGATGCGTTCCCCCCATGGTCAAATGTAAGTGCAGAGCCCTTCTGACATGGTTATAGGATGCGTTCCTTCCATGGTCAAATGTAAGTGCAGAGCCCTTTTGACATGGTTGCGGGATGTGTTCCTCCCAGGGTCAGATGTAAGTGCAAATCCCTTCTGACATGGTTGCGGGATGTGTTCCTCCCATGGTCAGATGTAAGCGCAGATCTTTCTGACATGGTGGCAAGCTGGGCCTCCCATGGTCAGATGTAAGTGCAGAGCCTTTTTGACATGGTGGTAGGTTGGGCCTCCCATGGTCAGATATAAGTGTTGAGCCTTTCCGACATGGTGGAAGACTGGGCCTCCCATGATCAGATGTGAGTGCTAAGCCTTTTTGACATGGTGGCAGGCTGGGCCTCCCATGGTCAGATGTGAGTGTTGGGCCTTTCTAACATGGTGGCAGGCTGGGCCTCCCATGGTCAGATATAAATGTTGGATGAGCCTTTCTGACATGGTGGCAGGCTAGGCCTCCCATGGTCAGATATAAGTGCTGGGCAGGCCTTTCTGACATGGTGGCAGGCTGGGCCTCCCATGGTCGAATATAAGCGTTGAAGAAGATGAAGACCTACATGGAGGCTAGGCCTACAACCAGCGTGAAAAAGGGTTGGCTCTATAGAACTTCCTATGATGAGTAGAATTGAGAGATAGCACCATTTGCTCAAGATAGCGGGAGCAGTGATGGTGATGATGATCCAATGATGATCCAGCTTTGATGAATGATCCAGTGACGAAGACTTGTGTTGATGAATTGTGTCAAGAGAATACCTTCCTAGTTAAGAGGGAGTGTTGATGTATTTGTAACTTCGGAATGTATTCACTTGTATAATTTATATATTGTATTTCTTTGTACCCCAATGTTCCTATCGGGAGAATCATTAATGTAATCAAGCCATGTAAATTCATAGAGGTTATCCCTCTGTTGTAAGTCGGGGCAATAGTCCCCACAGTTTTGGGGTACTAAGGTTATTAGACTCTCCTAGAGAAGTCGGCCCTGGTAAGTAATTGTCAAGTCGAAAACTAGTATAAATAGAGAGTGAGCCTCTCTATTTGAGACACACATTCACTCAACTGTAGCGCATGAGTGAGAGAGAAGGAGCTCGCACAAGTGAGAGAGAGATCAGTTGTCACAGATCATCTTTGTGTTTTTGGGTTTTACTTTTTCCATCAGTGCTCATTCTATCTCTGAGGAAGTTGCGAGGTTTTCTCCTTTATGGTTTCCCCGATGAAAACTCTTTGTGTCTCTTGTCTCTTGTGATTATTGCTGTGCATGTTATTCTCTCAGATAAGATCCTAGATCATATTGATTAAATGATAAAAGTTTAACAAAAAGGAGCAATGGTCCTAGATCACGTTCCCACAGATTCATAGATAGGCGACATTTTGACAAAGCCCTTAGCAAAGGGGTAGTTCAAGATGCTAAGAGAGAAGATTGGTTTAGTGGATAAGTCATTTCTTACAAAGAGGGAATGTTAGTTTTTTTGTTTCTCCGAGCCTATTCTCCATTTACCATCAATTTCTATCATTTCTTATTTTTAGGGATTTTCTATTTTTCATAATTTTATTTATAAAATAGAGTTAATTGGTTAGCTAGTAATTACTGATTAGTCCCCCTAAGTTTCCGGGACGTAAGGACATAAGAGCAGGGAAATGCATGAACGACATATGCAAAAGTATCCCTCCCCCCAAATTTTAGGAAACATTGAAGGGGGAGTCATGATCTTCAACATAAGTAACCCCACCAAAAATACTACGAAATTTATATCATTGAAATTTTAATATTTTATAATTTAAGATTCTAAAGATTAATAGTAACAAAACAGTAACACTAACATCATGTATTGTGCTTGTCATCGTGTAAACACTAAACCACTAACAACATAAATCACAATTCATTCATAAATGAGAAATCATCTAACTAAAATAAATCTCAGTGTTCCACGGGGACGCGCCTCCCAGGGTCGGGGGCTCGCTCCCTACACTTCCCACGCCCCGGGGGCTGGGGGGCTCCATGGGAAACGTTTCCCAACGCCCCCCTTTCTGCGAAACTTGGGGAAACGTGGGTCTAGGAGTTTCCCGGATTGGGGGGCTCCCACACGCCCCCTCCTGAAAATGGGGGGCTCTGACAGGCCCCCACTGCCCTCGATTTTTTAAATTTTTACTTAAAAAAGAAATGGTTCATCTTAAATTTTAGGCTTTTACACTAAATGGTCATTTTAAAACGAAATAGAAACAAATAAAAAGAAACAAACATCGATATGATATGCTTGGCTATAACAATTACATTAAATTACACTAAAGTATTCGAGAACATAAGCATCCTGTATGCAAATGGTGATGGGATGAGGAATTGATATGTTTATATGTTGGGGTTCATATATTTATTAATTTTTTTTTCTTTTTTATAATTTTAGAGACCGACCCCCCTATGTTAATGACCTTAACGCCTCCCCGCCCCCCTATCCCCCAAAATACCCCAAAATTTTGGGGTGTCTCTACACGTCTCCAATGTGCGTTTCCCCGCTCCCACGCCCCCCCGTCTCGAAAACTTGGTGGAACACTGATAAATCTATAACAACATATAGGTTACAATTTACAACCATACATAGGTTATAAATTAAAATTAGAATTGATCAATATTAAAAACAAAATGGAAAATACAACCATATTGAAGTTTGCATAGTAAAATAAAACTTAAAACTGTGAAATCCCAATCTTATACATCAAGATTCATATTTTTATATTCTTTGGACTTGAAAGTTAAAAGTTAAAGAGTCAAGTCTAATACATTAAAATTAAAAGAAAAGACAAACTAAAATAGAAAGAAGTAGAACATGTCAAATGACAAATGAGCATCATTGCTCAAGACAATGCACTAGGAAAATCCCAAATTGGATTATGGAAGTTGACGATTATAGAAATCGATGGCTAAATGCTCAAAAGCATTTCTAGGGTTCACCGCAAGGCTCATAAAGACCAAAATTGATTAAAAAATCAACCACTTTTTCATTTTGAATAGTGAGAGGAGGAAACTCGGGAAACATTTCTCGATTTCAAGGAAATGTGCCCCGGTTCCATTTTCAAGCATTTCCAACAATGTTCCCCCAAGTTTCCAGGGTGCAGGGACGCGGGAGCAGGCAAACGCAAGAGCGACATATGCAAAAGCACCCCCCCCCCAATTTTAGGAAACATTGTAAGGGACGTCAGGGTCTTCAACGTAGGGAACCGCACCAAGAATACTACAAAATTTATATAATTGAAATTTTAATATTTTATAATTTAAGATTCTAAAGATTAACAGTAACAAAACAATAACACTAACATAATGTCAAGGGAGGCAGGTGCGGGAGGGATCATTTTCGATCCTGGCGAAAAAATAGTGAAAACCTTTGCTTGGGGTCCTGGAATCAAGACGAACAATGAGGCAGAATAGTTGGCGCTTTACCATGGCCTAGAATTGATTGATTGGAGATCCACCTCAAAATTACTAGTCTTCGGCGACTCCCGTCAAGTCATTCAAAAGATGCAATTGGGATGCTCCAAAGGCTCCATCAGATGCAAAAAAAATTATGATAGAATCATTCTTCTAAATCTTCCCCTCAAGTTTCGTTTCTTCACATTCTCAGAGAAAATAATGGTCAAGCTAACAATATGGCCAATATTGGTGCTTCAAGGTTTCAAGGCTCAATGGTCTATAATGGTCAAAGCAAAGGTATTGTTTTTGTTCCCCAACCTACCACACATGGAGGGTTGGGCTCCCCCCCCCCCTCGACCTTGAATGGCGTGCTATCTCCTATCGTCCGGACTCGTGGCAATTCCTTGGACAAGTGGCCTCCACCATCAGTCGGCATTTACTCCCACATCTCCTCCTTCTGTACGAGTCGACTCTATTCTAGCAGCTCGCACAAGCGCCATGGAGTGCAGCGATAAGCTTGAAAAAAAAACCCTTTCGCACCATTTGTATCCCAGTTCAGACAAAGAAGGCGACATGACCGTGCTCCTACAGGGCTTGTTTGTAGGTTTCTCCTTCAGGACGGGTCACCAATGGCAAAAAAAGATATGGATGAAGGTTTTGCCAGTATAAAATCTGGGCAGGACAATAACAAGAAACACCTGCGCAGGCTTTTAGACATTGTTGCGGTGGGCGTCAAGGATAACAGAGCTATGGCTTCCAACGCTGGGTTCATGTCAAACCAAATTGGTTGTCATGATTCTCGTATAGGTGATCACAATAGAGACCTTAGAGAACTAATGGGCACGATGGACATCATTAAAGAAGAAGTGATGAAGCTAGCTAGGATGAACCAATGCAGCCACTGTCAGGATTCTCCAGGTGATGAGGCTCGGCCCATGGAAGATGTTTCAGTTACCCAACCTGTAGGGTTTTCAGGAAAAAACATGTAATCCCACATGTTTTTCATGTTTTTCTGCATCTTTTTGAATCAGCAATTCGACTGTATTTACTCTTCTCATGCTACAGTAAATAATAGGATCTTTTTCAGGCATTTCAGATGGAAGCCAATTTCATTGGCAGTTTTTGTAAATTTCTCCTATCAGTCCTCTCTTGCTATCAGAAATATTCCTGCTCTGTAATGAATGGTTGTGCACAACCCTTTTAATATATACCTCTTTTACTGTTTTGTTAAAAGAAAAACATCATGTATTGTGCTTGCTATCATGTAAACACTAAGCCACTAACATCATAAATCACAATTCATTCATAAATGAAAAATCATCTAACTAAAATAAATCTCACACGAAATAAAGGTTACAATTTACAACCATACATAAGTCATAAATTAAATTTAGAATTGATAAATATCAAAAACATATTTGAAAATACAACCATATTGAAGTTTGTACAGTGAAATAAAACTTAAAACTGTGAAATCCCAATCTTATACATCAAGATTCATATTTTTAGATGTCTTGGGACTTAAAAGTTAAAAGTGAAAGAGTCAAGTCTAATAGATCAAGATTAAAAGAAAAGACAAACTAAAATAGAAAGAAGTAGACCATCTCAAATGACAAATGAGCCATTGCTTAATACAATGCACTGGGAAAATGCCAAATTGGATTATGGAGTCGACAACTATGGAAATCGGTGGGTAAATGCTAAAAAAGCATGCCTAGGGTTCACCGCAAGACTCTGAAGACCAAAATCAATTAAAAAATCAACAACTTTTTTGTTTGGATCATGAGAGGAGGAAACTAGAAAAACATTTCCCGATTTCGACGAAACGTACCCTGGTTGCATTTATGAGCGTTTCCAAATTGGGTACGTGAGGAAAACGTTTCCACTCACGTTTTCCCATCTCAAAAACTCACAGGGTAACAAAATTATGTTTTTGAACCTTGGAAACGCATTCCCATGTAACATTGGTTTACAAATTTGGGTACATGAGGGAAACAATTCCACTCACGTTTCCTCGT
Organism: Pseudotsuga menziesii; assembly: GCA_001517045.1. Taxonomy (NCBI): domain Eukaryota; kingdom Viridiplantae; phylum Streptophyta; class Pinopsida; order Pinales; family Pinaceae; genus Pseudotsuga; species Pseudotsuga menziesii. Next base: position 179,795 of record LPNX011042428.1, on the reverse strand, counting down.
CCCAAAAACTCACAAGGTCATGGAATCACGTTTCCAAACCTAGGAAACATGTTTGCTTGTAACACTGGTTATTTTCATTTTAATCTTGAGTTTAGCACTTGGCACATGTTGGTGTTTGTCTATCACATAGATGAGTGCTCTTGGCATCTGTCGGTGTGTGACCACCTCATGGAGAAATGTGCTTCGCATGTGTCTACTTATACTTGACACTTGTGGGGAGTATTGCTTGAGGAGTTCAGTATGTTGAATTTTTAGGATAGTTAGGGTTTGAAACAAAAATTAAAACAACAGTACTTTAATGCCAATTCTAAAGTACAAAAATAATACTGAAATAAAGGGTACAACAGTAGTAAAAGTCTAGCCAGTAAAATTATAATTTTCAAAAATAATTTTCATCTCTTTCAACTCTAACACTCAATAAAAATCACCATGTTAAAGTAGAATTTAATAACTACAAAGATACACACATGGAGCAACAACAGTAATCTAATTATAAATAAATAAAATTCAAATCTAATAAATTAAGTTAGGGCTTACTGAACCTTCCATATACTCAGAGTTACTTTCATATCATACTTTGCCTCTCAAAGGCAAGTAAACAAAAAATGGAACAAGTCTAGCCTTACCTGAGGGCATGGACATACCTGAGAGAGAGAGACAAGTGCTGAGGAATAGGTTTAGACCAATGTTATCGGAACTGAATTGACCGGTCAGACCGGTTCATAGGCCCAACCGGTCTGGTTAGGTGCCTAAACAGGAAAAACCGGAAAAATGATTCAGACCGGCTCTAAACCGGACCAAAACCGTCGAACCGGTCTGTTTTGTCCGGTTCCATATGGAACCGTCTGGTCCATACTCTACCCTCCTATCTGTTTATTAGATGCCATATGTGACAAGGTTGCATTTGTTTAATGGTTCAAATCTTAATGGATCATGGTTTTGAAGTTGAACTAACATAAAACATTTTCAACATAAGCCCTATCGTTGTCATAATTCCTCTTGCAAATTGGAACGTGAACCTTGTGTTTGAAGGTTGGTCTAAGTCATCGATGCATTTTTTGTTTCTGTAACAAGTCTTCACTTGCCACATCTCAAGGTAAATTTGCTTACCAAATTTGTGATTCAACAAGTTGCTATTGCTAACACACTTGAAGTTTGAATGTACTCATTAATTATCTTTCATTTACTCTTACCCACCACTGTCATTTGGATGTATACAATCTGAGATTGATATTTGCAGGTGTCATATGGTTCACTAATATTGGTTTAATTACAAACCCTTTGAGGCTTCATTCTTGACATTCTAAGTAGTTTGAAATTTTTAAATTGATGCAAGTATTGTTGACAAACTGAGTTTATCTTGGAAAAATCTGAATATAAAACATAAGTATTATACCATGGGGTTTATATTTCTTGTCTCACTATTGTTCTGAGATCAAACACAAGTCTAACTCTGATATCTATAGTAGTAAGATCATTGAAGGTTCTTACAAACTCATTTTGACGCACTTAATTGGGTTGTTCAATATGATCATCATATTGTTGTCCTCTTTAAGAAAATGTAGAGCTTCTTTGTTGATGTATTTTTGTACAGAACTAAGTTGCAGGAAACTCTGTCGAAAAGGGCGTACCAGTACCGAAAACTCCCCGAAACACGGGTACTGGTATGAAACGCCGCCAGTCGTACCGTACGACGTTTCACGATTTGGAACGTCGTACAGTACGGCCGACAAAGTTTCGGGTACTTTTCGTGCTGTACGGCGCGCTTCCAATTTTTTTCAGCTGTGGGGTCCAAAAAACAGTCGCTTTTTCTTAAAATCAATTTTTAATTTACCTAATTAACACCTAGAAACATCTAAAACCCTATTCTAAAATGTTTATAAGCACATGTTTGTCATAAACTATTCACAATGTTTTAAGAAGAGCGTCCTTTGAAAGTGACTGAGCAGTGAGATTCCATCAAATTTTTTATTGTTTGTTTGTCTTTTTCTTGCAGTCGTACAGAAGGGGCAGTCATTGACAAGTTATAAGCAAAGTCCAAACTCTGTTATTAAAATATTGACCAACGTTTTGATCACAGCGTCCTTCGAACAACGTTTTGATTATAATATTGAAAAACGTTTTGTTTTTCTTGTTTGTGCAACATTTTTTTCTTATAAAGGCTAAGTTTGTGCAACACATAAAGACTCAAGTATAAACTTATAAAGGCTAAATTTGGATGTAAAGCCTCATCTGATAAAGGCTCAGTTAATAAAGATGTGCTTTTCTTCTCAATTATTGTTTATTTGTCTAATTCTTATTTTTATACAAAACAATGAGGTATTTTAAAATAATATATATTTATATATACGACATTTCCCCCGGCGTACCCATTTTGGGGGGGTCACGTTTCTAGGCATCCCCGTTTCGGAAACTTGGAAACTTTTCCACGTTTCATGCAACTTAGGTTCAGAACTTCAGAGATGTATTGTTGCTTGCACTTTGGTGTTATTTTGATTATTTGCACCAAAACATGCTATATATGAGAAACTTTGCACATTTGAGTACAAATGGTTTGAATTCATATGTATGCACATGAATATATATGTTTTCTTACCAATATGAATATTTTATTTATTTTTTAGTCTACCGATTTTTTTCCGGTTCCGGTCCAGTTTCCTGTCCGGTTCACATTTTGGGCTATGTCGGTTCAATCATCAGTTTAGATAGGTACAGTAGAAGGTACAGCAAATGTAGAATCAAGACCAACTTCAAGACATCAACCAAGACAGTCAGCAAGTGTCCAACAATGAAAGAGAGCCATAAGACCCTCACCCAGTTGGATGGTAGCCTCAATGAAGGCTACAGCAGTGGAAGACATCCACCAGGAGGCAAAAAGTACCCTCAAACAGTCTCCACAAGCAATGGCAGCCTGTGGTACCCTAAACAGATTCCACATGAGCAATGGCAGCCTCCAGACAAACAATAGCATCCTCAAACCAGCCCACATAGGTGTAAATTTTCCTTTAATATTCAACTAGGGCTAAACAATGCATGCAAAATATCAACTGATAACCACACATGAATATCTTTTACAGTACGCAGCGGAATATAAAACTAAGAAATAAATCACAACATCACATCACGATATTGACACTATTATTTTGGGTATGGAAACCCCCAAGAAAACCCAAGATGGGAAAACCGATGCAGCAATCAAATATAGATTTTATTATGAGAAAATATGGAACTTTTACAATCACTGCAAATTCACCCAAACCTAGCGAATGCAATACCCGGCAGAATCACTGGGCGAATCCCAGCTAAACCTCAACACCCTCCTGTGTGAGTGTATGGGCCAGCTGTACAAAGCTCGATGATTCTGTTGCACACTTCGTCTTCTCGGCTAAATCCTTTGTCTAACTTTCTCTCCTTGTCTATATCCTGTCTCTGTCGGAATACAAGTGTGTGTGTTCTCTCCACCAATTGATCTCTCTTATATAACTTTAGGTAAAGCGAAAACCATAATTTTACTTTCACTTTAACTAGTGGTAAAGCAAAAACCCTAATTTCACTTTCACTTTAACTAGTGGTTCACTAAAGTTAATTTAGATCACTTTAGTTATTTTCCAAAGTAAACTTAGGAAAAATAATTAAATACAATTGGCTTCTTATTTTAAGTATTCTGCATGCAAGAACACATGCATGCAGGAAGACCTTCCTTGTTGCTACTAGTTCAACACTCCCTCTCAACGAGGAAGGGATTCGGTAGCAACCCCAACTTATCCCTGAACTTCACAAAACACTGTCTGCAAAGTGCCTTGGTGAAAATGTCCACCACCTGCTCATCTGTCTGTATGTACTCCAACCGAATGGTTCCCCTCTTAACACAATCTCTCAAGAAGTGGTATCTGATGTCTATGTGTTTGCTCTGGTCATGGAACATTGGATTCTCAGATAGCTTGATGCCACTCTAATTGTCACAGTGAACTACTGTAGCCTCTAGCTCACACTCGAACAACCCTACAAGTAACTTCCTCAGCCACATACCCTCACAAGCAGCCATGCTAGCTGCCATGTACTCAGCCTCTACCGAGCTTAATACAACTGACTTCTGCTTCCTACTAAAGCAAGAGACAACCCCTAATCCGATGCTAAAACAACAACCTGAAGTACTCTTCCGGTCCTCTACACATCCTGCCCAGTCAGCATCTATGAAACCTGCTAACTGTACACTCCCCCTGTGCTCATAAACCAATCCATACTCCACTGTACCTTTGATGTAGCGAAGTATGTGCTTCGCAACCGTCCAATGCACTCTCCGAGGGTCCACCATGAACTGATTCAAAGAGTTGACTGCAAAGCTGATGTCTGGTCGAGTGTTGACCAGATACATAAGCAATCCGATAAGCTGACAATACAAGGTAGGATCAAATCCGTCTAATCCTGATGCATCAATCTTCCTCCAGTTGGAAACTAGAGGTATGGCCATAGGCTTGCAGTCCTCCATCCTGAATCTCTTCAGGACTCTACTGCATACTTCCCCTGTTCGATGAAGAAGCATCCATATCTCTGCCAAACCTCCAAGCCCAGAAAGTAATGCATCAGCCCAAGGTCTTTCATCTCAAACTCTACTGCAAGGTTGGACTTGCAGTCTCCAATCAGCCTCTCATCTCTTGTCAAAAAGAGATCATCCACATATAAGACCAGTATGAGAGGCACCTCACCTGTCAAGAAGTACAAGTTGTGGTCAGCCTCACTCCGCTGAAATCCCATCTCCCGTAAATAGCTATCAATCCTTGAGTACCATGCTCGAGGTGCCTGCTTGAGCCCATAAAGAGCTCGATCCAATCTGCATACATGTGTCACCCTGTTCTCCACATCAAACCCCTCTGGCTGCCCAATATACACCTCCTCCTCTATAACTCCGTTGAGGAAGGCAGTCTTGACGTCCATCTGATGGTCACACCAACCCATCTCAGCTACTAGTGAGATAATGGTCTAAATGGAAGAATACCTAGCAACAGGGGCGAAGGTCTCCTCATAATCAATACCCTCCTTCTGTGAAAACCCCTTTGCCACGAAGCACGCCTTGTACTTCTCCACGCTTCCGTCTACTGCATGCTTCACCTTGTAGATCCATCTGGATCCCACCACCTTTTTCCCTTGTGGCCTCGACACAACCTCCCATACTTGGTTTTTCATTATGGAGTCATACTCCTGAACCATAGCTTCCTGCCACACATCATGTTGTGCAGCCTCCCCGAAGCTGGAAGGTTCAGAGTTAATCAACTTTGTCATCAGTGCCATATAACTAAGCCTCTCTGGTGGTATAACTAAGCCTCTCTGGTGGTACACTCCGCCTAAAAGATGTCTGTGGAGGATCTACCTGCCTGAAATCATGCACTGTGGATCTAAACCACTTAGGCCTTGGCCTAGTGTCAACCTGCTGCGGCTGCTGGATATCCGTCTCCTGCTGCAGCTCATCCTTCAAGTAAATGACTAAAGGATCCTGTCCACCTGACTCCCTCTGACCATTAGAACATGTGCTCTGTGTCTGTACCTGTACCTGTACATCTGGCTCCTCCAACTTGACTCCCGACTCCTATGTTGGTTGCTGCTCTGCTGGTAAGTCCAGAGATCTCTTCAAGGCCCTATCCTCATCGAACTGGACATCCCTGCTCACAATGATCCTCCTGCGAGCAGGAATGTAAACTCTATATGCCTTTGAAATCTCACTATGACCAACAAGTAACCCCTTCTCTCCAGAAGGGTCCAGCTTCTTCCTATTGTCAGCATGATCATGACAATAGCAGACACTACCGAATATGCGAATGTGACTCACATCTGGCCTAGTGCCTGTGAAGACCTCCTCTGGTGTCTTCCTCCCCAAGGCTGTGTGGGGACACATGTTCTGAATGTATACCGCAGTCCTGTATGCCTCGGCCCAAAGGAATAGTGGTAATCCTTGATCAAATAGAATGGCCTTAGCTGCTCCAACCATAGTCTTGTTCTTCCGCTCTGCAACTCCATTCTGCTGTGGGATATGGGGCACAGTGTGCTCCTTCTTAATCCCCTCAGCCGAACAATACTCCATGAACTCATTAGAAGTGTACTCACCCCCGTTGTCTATCCTCAACACTCGAATCTTCTTTCCTGTTTGGTTCTCCACAAGAGTCTTGAACTCGGAACCTCTCAAAGACCTCTGACTTGGCCTTCAGGAAATAGATCCAGGTTTTCTTGGAATAGTCATCAATAAAGGTTACACAATAACTGTAACCACTAAACGAATGGACACTCACTGCATACATCCGAATGCATAAGTCCAAGGGCTCCTTAGACTTGTGCTCACTCTATGGGAAAGGCTTCCTGATGTTCTTCCCCAAAGCACAACCCTTGCAGCGGTTATGCTTTTCCTCCTGTACCTGAGGAACTCCAATGACTGCCTGTCTCAAATGCTTTAGTGCTCCATGGTGTAAGTGTGCCATCCTCCTATGCCACAACTCAGCCTGACTGCTGCTGCTGCTGCTGACTAGAGCCTTTGCAGGCTCAAAGTGTAATCTGTACACTTTCCCGCTCCTTCTGCAAATCACCTGATCCAAGCTCCTATCTGACCCCTTGGGCCTAATATACACTCTATGGTCACGGAAGTTCACCTGATATACCTTGTCCTCCAGAGTGGAGACTGATATAAGGTTCTTGGTCAGTCCTAGAACATATATCACATCAGCAAAACTGAGGGATTTGCCAGACTCCCTCTCAAATGAAACAGTGCCAACTCCCTGCGCCTGATGCTGCGCATCATCACCCAACTCAACGTCGATCCCTGCTCCACCCTCCTGCAAGTCTTTGAAGAATCTCTTTTGTCCAGTCATGTGACTAGATGCTGCACTATCAATGTATCATATGTTGCTCCATGTGGTGCTTGCCATGCAAGCTATCAAACAGAACTCCTCATCGAAGTTCCTGCTGAACTCATCCACCTCTGCAGATTTAGCCATCTGAGTGTTACTCTTCTTCTTCCTGTCTAGGCACTGGGAGGCAAAGTGTCCTTGCTTGTGGTGGATAAAACACTTGACCTTTGACACGTCAAGGTTCTTCTTACCATCTTCTTCCTCTTTGCCTTCCCCTTTCTCTTCCCTGTAAGGGCTAGAGCCTCCTCATCCACAATCTGTGGGGCACTGCTGGATGAGCCTGATCCTTGACCCATGCAGGTCTCCTCCTGCACAAAGTCATCCCATAGTCTCTACCAATCAGGGAGCTTCTCCCTAGGAATACACACCTTTGATAAAGGTGTCCCATGGCTTAGAGAAGCCATTGAGGGCTATCCGAACTAGCTCCTCATCCATTGTCTTAGAGCCAACAGCTCCAAGCTCGTCCCTGATCTGTGTGAGCCTCGTGAGATAAGACACCACTCCTTCTCCCTTGGCCATCTTGGTGTTGCGCTTCCTCTCTTGCAACACCATCTTCCATTTCTCGTTCTTGCTTTGGTACAAACTCTCCAAAGCCGTCCACATCTCTGCTGCGGTCTTCTTACCAGAAAGGTGAGGGACTATATGGTCCTTCACTCCATCCATGATAATCAGCATGGCTCTGGAATCAATCTTCTTCCAAGCTGCTAAATATGCCAGATCTGTGGGTGCAACCTTCGTGGAGTCAATGTGCTCCTCTGCATCACTGACGTCCACGATCCTTGTGATCCTTTCTTTCCATGTAGGAAAGTTCTGAGCACCCTGGAGTCTATCCTCAACTCTCAACTGCACAGCCACAGTGAAGTGTACCTGTCAAACCCTAGATTTGGAAGTCTAGGTTTGTGTCTTCTTATAGATCTGCCCCCGATCTATCACTACTGCTGCAAATCTCTCAACTTTAGCTCACCAGAGCTCTGATACCATGTAAATTTTCCTTTAATATTCAACTAGGGCTAAACAGTGCATGCAAAATATCAACTGATAACCACACATGAATATCTTTTACAGTATGCAACGGAATATAAAACTGAGAAATAAATCACAACATCACATCACGATATTGACACTATTATTTTGGGTATGGAAACCCCCCAAAAAACCCAAGATGGGAAAACCGGTGCAGCAGTCAGATATAGATTTTATTATGAGAAAATATGGAACTTTTACAATCACTGCAAATTCACCCAAACCTGGCGAATGCAGTACCCGACAGAATCACTGGGCAAATCCCAGCTAAACCTCAACACCCTCCTGTGTGAGTGTACGGCCCAGCTGTACGAAGCTCGATGATCCTGCTACACGCTCCTCCGTCTTCTCGGCTAAATCCTCTGTCTGACTCTCTCTCCTTGTCTATACCCTGTCTCTGTCAGAATACAAGTGTGTGTGTTCTCTCCACCAATTGATCTCTCTTATATAACTTTAGGTAAAGCGAAAACCCTAATTTCACTTTCACTTTAACCAGTGGTAAAGCAAAATCCCTAATTTCACTTTCACTTTAACTAGTGGTTCACTAAAGTTAATTTAGATCACTTTAGTTATTTTCCAAAGTAAACTTAGGAAAAATAATTAAATGCAATTGGCTTCCTATTTTAAGTCTTCTGCATGCAAGAACACATGCATGCAGGAAGACCTTCCTTGTTGCTACTAGTTTAACAATAGGTAATGGCCCACACAAAACAATCCAACAAGGTGGCATCCCACACAAACAATCCAACAAGGTGGCAGCCCACACAAATAATCCAACAACAGTCGAATAAGGTGGAAGCCCACACAAGAAACAATCCAATAAGGTAATTGCCCTCCAAGGCAGTCCACAAGCAGGTAGCGACTGCCCTAGCAAGATTTAACAGCCTCATAGCAAACCTTGGCACCCTCATAAGTGACAGCAGCACCCTCAAAACATGCAGCAATAGCGTTAAGAAGGTAACAACATCCTCTAAGAAGGTAGTGGCCCTTCCAAACAAACCAGGAAGTAACAAGAAGACAAGCAGCAACACTCTCCACAATCAAGACAAACAACCCACGACTCGCTCAAACAAGCCACAGCAGGCAACGACCTACTCAAACAGGGTACGGCAAGCTAAAAACAAGAGTACGACTCACACGTGTGGATAGGACAGTGCTAAGTTAGGGCAGCTCCAAAGCAAAAGGAGTGACTTGTTGTAATAATCCTCAGCGTTGTACAAGGGCAGCTCCAAAAACGTCCAAGGAAAAACAGTCTTGAAACCTAGACGTCACCCAAGAATAGTCATGCATCAAACCCTAAATCAAACATAAACAATCAAATCAGATCTCATCTTCAAGAGACACGCATAATGAATGCTTAGGCTTGAATTTATAACCTTGAAGGACTCCTAGAAGGTTCTACCTTCTAAACCTTCAATGACTTAGGGTTACGCTACAAAGGGTCAAAGCGTCATAACAATAGGAGAGTTACCAATTATAAAACATAAATTAATCATAACAAGGGTTAAGGTACCACATTCAAAAGGGGGGGCTAGTACAACAAAGGAGAGGTCAACACAAGACCAACCAAACATAAGGCTAACAATAAGTCAAGAAGAGGTGTCACAACAAAGTGGGAAAACAACCCTTCTACCCACAAGACCAAAGGTGTACCAACAAGGTGGGAAGACAACACTTTTACCCACAAGGAGAAATAACCAAACTTTTATCTTTCTCTCTCAATGTATGTGGTCCACAAGTGTTCCATACAGGAACTGTAAGTTTTATCATCACCGTATAAGGAAGGCTCACACTGGATGATGTGATTCTATGGTCCTCCTAACTGTTCCTAAGGTTGTATGCTAGTAACTCCATCAAGGGGTGGCTAGTCCCTTGATGAAATAACCTAGCTCAACCATCTCGAAGACCTAGGAGAGGAGTGCATCACACATCACCATCTTGGTTAACTGACCAAGATCCTCCATTCTTAAAGAATGGATCTCATTCCTAAGTTGAGCTTCAGTCCCATACTAAATCATGTTGACCAACCCCCTGGTCCCTGACCAGATCCTCCATTCTCCCAAAGAATGGTCCTCAGCCCCAGGCTGAGCTTCAGTCCCAAACTAAATGTTGATCAACCACCTGCAAGACTTGTCTGGTCCTTGACCAAGAATCTACTTGGTCCCAAACTAGGATGTATATGTCTCAACCTGTGGCATATGCTTGGTCCTTATGACCAAGCACTGTCTGGTCCCGGACCAAAATGCCCTAGTGATAGATAGGGACCCTAGCCACATGCTAAGGACTTTTCCATGGCATCTACCTGCTTGGTCCCAAGCCAAGAACCCTAGTAGACTTTTGGGGTCCTAGGATACCTGCTAGGGACTTACACGACCTGGTTAACTGACCAGGAACCCTAGTTAACCAACTAGGGTGGCCATCCAAAGAATGGTTCTCACAACGACACAATCTTTAACAAAGTAGAGGAGCGTGTTTGGCATGTGTTGACATGTGTCTACCTATTCTTGGCACATGTGGGGCATATTACTTGAGTTCAGTAGAGGAGTATGCTTGGCATGTGATGGCATGTAGCCACCACATTGAGGAGTGTGATGGCCATGCGTCAGCATCTGCCTAACAAATCTTGGCACATTTGGGTACATTACTTGGGTAATTACACACTTCTATTTTTACGAATTTTTTCACCTACCTAAACCCTTCTCTTATTCTATATAAGAGATGGAGGGCACATTATCAAACAAGTAGTCCTTCTAATTATTCTGTCAATGTTAATGAGAAGTTATTGCATCAAAGAGGCGCATTCTACAGCCCAGTAGGGGTAGATGTGTAACTCCTTCTATGCTCATCCTAGAGCTGACACGTCCTTTTAAAAAATAGTAAATTATTATAAAAAATAACATGTAGGCTCAAATTAGATTTAAAACATTTACAACAGCATATATATAAAACTACACAAAGTAAATAAATTAAAATGCTTCCTCAACATTTGCACTCTAAAAAGGTGTTTGCATTTCAAGATATTTGATCCCTCTCAGCACTTGGTAAATCCCTTTTAAGATGGATCTATGCTGGTGCACTTGCTGCTACAAATTTTCTAGCTTGCTGGTTTTGATTAGTAGAATTAGCATTTCTCATATCTACACTCTGTCTCTTACCGAATTGATCTGAAATTATAATATGCAGTGTCTACACTCCTGATATATACTCCTATGATTTAGTTTTCAAACATCTAAAGATTTTATTGGTGTTTCTTGACATTTTTAGTTTCAAATGTAGAGCAAAAATCTTTGAGGGCAAATCTGCTCTCGTCAATTATAAAATTTTATGACCTGTTACCGGAAAGAAGTGATGTGAGACTCGAATGCTAATGTAAATAAGGTAAAAACTGCACAATTAACAAAGATAAGTTGAGTCATAGCATCCATAGGCTGCTATTTCATCTAAGTTATGTTCAACCACAACCAATCCTTTGGTTAGAAGGATTGATCAAGACCTTAATGTCTGGTTGGGTCAACCAGTGCCAAACTTTCATTAAATGGGTTGATAAGGACCTTATAAGACCTATCTCTCCGGACCTTACCTGCTGCTCCATGGTCAACCAATGCATGACAAACCCAACCGAGTGAGATTGGCATAGAACCTTATCGGACTATTCTAGGGTTGACCAAGTGCAGTATGAGAATTATAAGGAATAAACCATGTTCCTAATAATGATGGAAACTCTAAGATGAAACATTTTCAGTTCATTTTCAGATGTTACAAGTAAAATTGCGAAGAAGCGCTCCCCCCCTGCTCCAGCTCCCGAAGCTTGCTTCTAAAGAAAGCGTAAAGGAAGCGTTGGGGAAGCGCGCTTCCTAAACGCTTCCATATGGGAGTGTTTTCAGGAAGCTCGCTTCCTTGCAAAACAAAACGTTTCCTCCTTGTTCTTTCATTTTCTATCCTTTTACTTAAATTTTTAACATTACCATTAACTGTTTTAGGATGTTTGAGAGTGGTTCCTCATCGGACTTCAAATGCAAAAAGTATAATTTTTTATCCCATTCAAAATTAACAAACTTAACAGTTTTGGGGATTTCAGGATTGCAATGTTTCCACTGGGTTCTATCATGTATGAGGGTATGGGATTGGCATTTAATCAAGCACATCAACCCCTCTATGTACCTTGATGTTGGTGGTGTTGATTGTTCAAATTGATGATGGTGGCCTCAAAACTAGTTTTTGAAGAATCCCTAGTTTATAGGCCTATTTATTGAAGAATCCCCAGTTTATAGCCTATTTATATATTAAAAATTTGAATCTTTATGGTTGATGTTATGGATACTGGACCTATGATTGAGAAATTCACTACTAGACGATTGATGATGGATGAATGATGTTATATGGTATTATAGTTATTTGAATTTCATGTTTTTATGCTTTCCATAACGAATTCAACATTCTACAGTCATTTGTTGACAAATATACATCAAAATATATATATATATATACACGCTTCCAAACCAGAAGCTTTTGAAAATTTCACTTTTCGCTCCCGCTTCCGCTCCCAAGTAACACAGGTGACAAGTAACTGTTTTTTCTGGGAGTAGATGCAGTCAAATATCACACTATGACATGTAAAGATCATGTCCAGGAAAGATCTCTATGTATATTCTTAAACAAGTTAACAATGATACAACTGTCTAGAATGAACCACGTATTCTCTTTTGGCAGGAAATGCTCAAAAATACATTATCATCTGGATTGGAAACCAGGTCGTTTGAGGCAAAAAAATATAATGTAAGCAAGGATTCCTACATCTCTTCTCATTACAATACTGTAGATTGCAGAGGATAATAATCATATAATGAACGAATCGATTCTATTCTAAAAAGCTGACCCACTGGATTTGGTTTTTCCCAGCATAACATCTTTGGCTTCATTGACTTTGGACGCGAGGTAATCGCTTCCACCTGCATCTGGATGATTGGCTACCATCACCTTTCTATGAGCCTCCTTTACTTTATCAGCTGTTGCACCTTCCCTGTTGGCACCCATTCTCATATTGATTTAGCAATTTACCAAAAGAATACAAACTGAGCATCATGTGCTGATAAAATAACAATCAACAGCCATTATCAAATTGATTTAGCAAATTTACCAAAAGAATTCAAAAACTGAGCATCATGTTATGTATTGCTGGTATCTGACAATAATAATTGTCTATTGGGCTGTAGCTCGGTGAGAATTTAACACAATTAGTCCAGGTTCGATGATCGGCACATTCCTGGATAGGTTCTACTTAAGAATCTCAAACGCGACATGTCCAAGGAGTTTCGATCCCCTCCGGCCAAAATTAAGTGGTTTCTAAAATTAAAATAAAAGGATAGGCTTCTATAATTTTGAAAATTATAATAATAATACCTGAGTCCAAGAATTAGTGCAGCTTCCCTCCTGGTCATGGTGGGTTGAAACCCTCCTTCGTAGAACTTGCGGAGACGTGGAGTCGGGGGGCGGGCTTTGAATGCTTGCCAGGCCTGAATGCCGTATCTGCCTGCCAGCGCAGCTGCGGCTACTGCCGCGCCTACAATCAATGGTGTTGCCTGCAATCGAAAACACGGACAATGCAAATGAAATTTATCGTTATCTTCTTCGACCCCTCTTTCATGATCAGGGTTTTATAGCAGCGATGCAAGGATTTTGTTGGATGCCAATGGCGAACTTTTGCCAATCTGCACAGAGGAAAAAAATAAAATAAAATTGCAGTTTGATTCTACTGACCATCTCTGAAAAAACCAAATCAGAGCAAGAAGAGACTCCGCCCGCTTTCGATCATGCTACACACTTTGTCGGCGACTCCCAGAACGAGGTGAGGGCGCACAGGGTTCAATCGGCTCGCATAGAAACCACTCTGCCCACTCGTAAAAACAAATGAATAAAATCGCATTCATCGAGTAAAATCATGGTAATAACCAGTGCAGGTAGCCAGATTCATTTAAATTAGGATTTTAGATCGGAAAACATTTCCTAAAAATTTTATTCTAGATAGCAATTATAATAAAAAAATGTATTTTGTTCTTAGTGTTATTATTTACTTTCACGGTGCCAAGCAATGATCAAATTTGAAGGGTGGGTCTTAATTTCAATTGGAATTGGAAGGGCATTTATTCTCTCACGATGAAAGGCAATATAAACAAGAAAATAGCAGCAAGGCTGCTTATACCTGCCTTTTAGAAATATTTTAATGCTATATTGTATATATAAGTTGAAAGCTGAAGTAACTATGAAACATTAAAAACATACAAAAAACTAGTACAACATATACAATCCATGCGTAAGAGGAGGTTTATAAACAAGAAAAATAGCTGCAAAGCAGCTAGTCCCTGCTCCAAAATAATGTTTATAATTTGTATAATTGGTTATAATTTATTTTTTTTAAATTATTACAAAAATTTAGTTAGGTGTTTACAATTGCTTCATATCTAATATAGAACATTTGAATGGTTTCATTATTTGAAGTAGAACATTTGAATTTTCTTTTTATTTATTGCATTTAATGCAAAGTGCATTAAAAGATAAGTTGGACTTGGTGTTTTAAGTTTGAGCAATACTTTGATCCTAATATTTGATCGCCAAACAGGAGTTTAGAGAATTATAAAAAATGCTTTTAAACAAAGCCATTTTGGAGAGGTGAACTTACTGTTAAATGAAGATTATTACAGAAATAGAAGTCTCGTAAAATGAGCAAAGATATTGAGGAAGGATGGTCAAAAGAACCCTAAAAACCTTAACAAGCCACGCCTTCTCTTCTATGCAAAACCCTCTTGCTTCAGTATTTCGTGAGAAATGCATAACCTTTACATAAAAAATAAACATAAACATAAAACATGAACTTATTAGAAGGGAGATTAATCAAAACAAAATTTTATCACTTTATAGTTACAAAAACCAACAATCCAAGGTAGAATAATGATGTAGAATCAGAGTATTACATATGTCCACCTACAAATATTTTTTTGTTACTATACCAGATTATTTATGCAGCAACCGCAAATCTACAGAAGTATATAAAAGGAAGGTGAAAACTGTTATGGCACCATTCCTGCTTATGGTGTCACATTCCTATCTGTTCTCACCTACCCATCTATTATGTGCCAAATAAAGGAACTTTTGCTGCCCGGACTGCTGTTTCCTCTGTGCGAGCCATGGCAATCCTATAACGTAGTGCCCAGATCGATCGACCAGGGGATGTCCAGTACTCGACGATGAATGGAGTCCCTTTCTATGCTCCTCTTTCAGTTCGGTGGGTATAGAAGTGGTTCCCAAGATATTTGTGCAGGTGCATTCTAAAAAAAATAAAAAAATAAAAAAGTCTCTAGCTTTTCTATTATATTAAAAACTATATGCAAAAGGATGAGAGGCTTTCTCGAAGCCCAAAATATTTTAACTTACCATTCCATGTGTCAATTAAACGGGTCAAGAGAGCACAAGTGTCTTCCTACACATGAAAAAAAATATAAAAAAGGAAAACATAAAATAATAAATTAAACTTTTGGCTTGTACAGCTATTTGTACAGCCATTTTTCTGTTGCGCCTCTAATGAAATAAATATATAAAAAGGGGAGAAAGTAAAAAAAATTGAAACCTTGTAAAAATTGTTCCATGGCCACAACCCTAAAACCATTTTCATCAAAATACCAAGAGCACGACCCAAAAGAAGATGAGCTCTATGACACCACTCCACAACACTTTCTATCTTCTAAAGGCTAGAGAGGTGAGTAAACACGTGTCGCAGATCTTGCATGCATGGCCATCTTGCATGCCGCCCCCAGTTGGCATGAGAAAACCCACCGTCGATCACTCCATAGGATGATAGGCAGTGCCGCACCCTACTGAACTGATATTCCTTCCTGGCTTGGTAGTCAAGGGCAGTACTCCTCCCTCAATATCCTAAGTAGGTTGACGCATTAAGTGTCTGGTAGAACAGGTGGCTCTGTAGGCAAACTGCATAGAATATGCCAGGGAAGTATTGTATCCCATGAATATATATGTCCATCAGAAGGTTAGCACTATACCTTGGAATTGTGTTGGGGACATAAGAGAATGTCATGTGCAATGCCCCATTTGAACTGGAAGCATAAGGGGTGATTGCTGCTCTTGAGGATGACATATCATAAGGTAAACCTGAGGCTCCATGAAACGGAGGAGATTAATTATGTGCAGGTGCCAGGTCAGAAAGAACAGATGTTTTTTGTAGGTGTCGAGGGTTGATCTGATGAGAATTCGGCATAGAGATGGCTGAGAATGATAAATTTGTTCGTTGGAACGTCGAATTTAATCGAAGAAGCTCGAAAATCGGTTCAAGATCGCTGTAAACGGTAAAGAAATGTGTTATTTGTGAGATCTGGCAGTTTTATTTACAGTAGATTGTTTATAAATGTGGAGGTGTAGTATAATTGTTTTCTGCTTCGAAGAATAGTAGAAATGGTGATAATGCTGTGCGGTTTGAATAAGGTTAGGAATCTGTTGGTTTCGAGTTTTAATATGGCAAAGAGGGTTGGGAAAGAGGGAAAAGCGCTAAATATAGCTAAAAACTGTAAAGATTCAGTAATTCTACAGAGCTTTATGGGGTTTTCTAGTGTATAGCTTTGTTTTTAGGAAATTAAAACGCGTTATCGAGTGGAATCGTGACTATATAATGCTTCAATTTACAAATTTTAGCGAATTTTTGCCACTGAGTAGGGCATCTAGTGATCTTGTAGCAGAACTTGTGAAAGCTGATATTCTTGATTACCACAGCTTAGTCACAGTTATTCAAGGCTGTCGTGGTGTCTTTCACATGGCTGTCGTTCTCAACGATGACCCTGTGAGAACTTAATCAATTCTTTAACTCTCTTCTTGATTCCACTTCCATGCAGTTTGTTGGACCTTTAAATGAGATTAAACAGTTACCACAATGGGCCATAATTTCTGATAAATTTAGATCTTGTTTTATAATTAATGAATGCAGGAGCAAGTTATAGAGCCAGCAGTGAAAGGGACAAGGAATGTAATGGAGGCCTGCGCAAAAACTGGGGTCAACCACGTTGTCTTCACGTCTTTTATTGGTGCGATTTACATGGATCCTCACAGAGACCCACTCGCCATAGTCAATGACGACTGCTGAAGCGATTTGGACCACTGTATACAAACAGAGGTACTATTTAACAACAATACTTATCTCAGATAGAGTTTGAATCAATTTATCCAAATCATGAGGTAATAATTAATTGTGTTGGCTCATTCATTACAGAATTGGTATTGCTATGCAAAAACCTTGAGGAATTTAGACCTGGCGGTGCTTAATCCAGGCCTAGTTTTAGGTCCCTTGTTGCATTCCGCCATGAACCCCAGCACTGCTCATATTATGAAATACTTGACAGGTGGGTAATGTTTATATGTATATATTATAAGCAGTTTGGTTTTTAAACGGATAGGTTTAAAAAATCTCAGTTTATATGCGATAATTCGTTCAAAATATCGAATTTTAGAAGAGCGAACCTTGCCAGAAAGTTTGCTTTTCTAAAGAAGAGATAAGGACTTATAATGTACGCTTTAAAAAACAGAGTAAAAGTAAAAGCATAGATTCGGTAAAGATTTCTAACAAACAAAGAGAATTAAGTCAAATTTTTGTAGCATTTGATGAGATAATTTGGATGAAAAACGTACCAAAAACATCACGACGTAGGTTAATTTCTTCACTTTTATTGGTAAGATCCAGCTCCTCCACTGGTTTATACACTTTTCCTTTTCCCCACATTATGCAGCCAAACAAGCCTCCAAGTGCAGCGTGATTCGATACCGTGACCTCCGACCAGGAAAACTGTATCAAGTAGAGAGAATGATTTGCAGCTTAACAAAGAACAAGAACAGACAATTCCTTTCACAATCTTTCTGCCTCATGAAGTAATATTACATTATTGCCGGCCACGAGAACCACAGGTCCACAACGTCCAGGCAGCAGTATAATAAAAGATGTGTACACGTGTCGATTGCATGCACCCATCTGCAGATGCAAAGATTGGTATTCAATACAGGCACCTTAATATATGGTCGGGATTCAGGAAATGTGCAGCGTAATGGAGGCGTAATAGATCATTGATTTACTGCTCCCAAATACGATAAGATATGAAATGATCTATAAACATATACGTGGCAACATTTTGTTTTTTTTTAATTTTTATTTAATACCAGTTTTCAAATAGGAATTAATTGCACAACAGATGGCATTAAATAGGAATTAATTGCACAACAAATGGCATGTTTGTGTATTTTTCAATTTTTTTGTTTTTTTATTATTTTTAAAAATTGATAATTATTTTGCACAGCAGGGGAAAATAGTTAAATCATTGTATTGCACCAATCAGAAAAGAGATAATTTAATTTACTAAAATTTTAAAAGTAATTTTAATTTAAAAAATAATAATTTTAATATTACAAATTTAAAAAACTTTAATAAACATTGAGTTAAATTTTTGAACAAATGTTGGTCAATGCAATATAGCGACCAACCGATCGCTATATAACCTGCCGACGGCAGGTATAATAATTGTACTTGAGTTGACAAGTATAAATTAACAAAACCATCTTACACCAAAATAAATGCAAAAAATAAATATTGTTTTTTCAGTGCTTGTTGTAAAGCGCTTGTTGTAAAAGTATGCATGTATGTGATGGAGGGGCCTAAGTCAATTGAATCCTTGCAACTCATTGCATGTGAGTCTAACAATCCGCCTTTTAGAATACCAAAAAAAGTTTATTAATGGTTGATTTCATAAAGTTATAGGTGTGAGTAGTTAAGTGCTTGTGGCTCTAAAATTTGTTGTGATTTGTACCAGTCCACGATTCATTGAATCCATAGTCACAGGTAGGAATTTAATTTTTTTAATAAAAACAATTAATGTGTATAACCTCTATGTCGAGACCGTTTTCCATGTTCATGCTTGCCACTACCCTCTTTATTGTCTTACCAAAAGGCATGATAATGAGGAAGAAGACCTAAAATTATGGACTTCACCTTCAATGAATGCCTTGCAATCACATTGGTAAGAAGTGATAAGAAGATCAAAACAATCCAACTTGTCAAATCACAGTTGATAGTGTTAATTAAAGACTTATAATTTAATTTAATATAAGACTTACTTATAGTTCTCTCTTACTCTTTGCATCTTAACAATTTAATATGTTATGGTTGTCTTTGCGCCTTGACCCAACTCGTATTATAAGGTGAGGATGTGCAGACATAATAATCCTTAGTTATGACTATGAGATGAGGATTTAAAGAGAAGAGGATGTAAAGACAAGAAATTTTTATAAGTATTTTGGTAGCGTTGAGGACAAATGTCATGAGAAACCACAAATGTTTGGAAGGACGGAGGGAGATAACATCACTATCATGCCACTCATCAAACTGAAGACTATTCTTGAGCCAACAATTGTTTTTTTAATTTTATTAATAACCATTGTTTCTCCATATCATGTGCCCAATGACACCTCTCTATAGCAATGCATAAATTAATTTCTGCACAGTTTGTGATCCTAGCTACATGCCATTATTTGTATTTGCATGACATTGAGTGTTCTTTATAGTTGTTGTGAGTCCATGATATTCATGCAAGAAATGAGTCTTGTAGAGGAGGACTTTTCAAACCGACCTTTTGAATTTCATTTTGACGAAAAAAAATTGGACATTGGTAGCGAGGTTCACATAGGTAGTAGGCACAAATTTTTGAGCTCGTTTCGGGCCTAGTAGTAGACTAGTAGTCGCTGACACATTGTCACACTTTAGATTACATCCCCAAGTGACTCGGGAGTCAGAGTCACATCTCGATGGCTAGTGCCTCATAGTCATTAATGATTATTGGCCATCTTCAACAACTAAGCACCGAGTGCATGACATGAGTGAGTAAGTGATTATAATTTATCATATTTACAATATTTTGAATGATGAGTTGAACTTTATAGCAAAGGAATTTCAACATCTTGAGAAATTTATATGAATGGGTAATTTCAAATGTTGATATAAATTATACCCTTCTTTATTGGAAGGGTAAAATTCAAATTTTAAATTTTTTTTGAAGGGCAATTTTAACTTTACACTTCTAGGAAGGGCTGGAACCCTTTGGAAGGGCTATGAAGGGTTCAATTTTGAACACTAGTGCCAAGGGTGGGGTTCTTTATTGCCTTAATGGAAATAATTGATTCACATTTGAAGATTCATGGTTAATAATTGATTCACATTTGAAGATTCAAGGATGACCATGAGTCAAATGGAAATTTAGAGTTGTTTTACATTTGAAGATTGAGAAGGACAACCATTAATCAAAATTTAGAATTGTTTCATATTTGAAGTATTTGAAGATTGAGAAGGACAACCATTAATCAAGTAGAAATTCATGTTTTTTTTATCTTGGAATTTTAAATTTATGTTTTTTATTTTGGAATTTCTCTTCTCTATAGATCTCAATAGTGATCATCTATGAATTTCCTCCATAATCATTGAACTTTCCATAAAGGAAAGAGATATTAGTGGATCGGCTCTATTTCGAATGCTACAAAGAATCTATGTTCTTTTTGCCTCATTCGATTCAATTCACTTCTTCGACATTCAAAGGGCATATAATACTAATGTAGGTCTTGTGGCCAATCAAGCAACATATTTGGATAAGGGGGCTTTGGTTAAAAATGGGGAAACTTCGGAGATATATCTACTACCTTAGTAAAATCACTAGTGTGGTATTGAATTCCAATTCTTATCACAACATTATGAAGTTAGAACCCATACGATAATCTTGGTTGAAGCAGTTTGTATTAACATTTTGCTTGGGATCAATCTGAGTCGACTTATGTCCAATAATTGTTTGCTCGTTCGAAGCTTTTTTAGTGCAATGATTGTGGTTGCTAATAATTCTTTTGTGGGACATGAATCATTTGAGAAGGAACCAAGAGGGACATTCATAGGAGGAATTGGTTGATTGTATTTATTCAATAAGGGGAAAACGTTTGGTTTTCCAAATTCCAATTCTAACTCCAATTCTATTTCACATTGCCTTTGAAAAGGTGTTATGTTATAACTCTATTTGGTTTTAAATTCCTCATTGTAATATCTCATGGTCATCATACCAATTTGAAAATTGTTTGGAGTTTGGGTCATTTGAAATCGGTAGACTTTCACCTTGTCATGGCTAGTCACCCTATGTCTTGAGGAAATTTTGGGGAAGGGTTGTAAGAGATTAAGAAAGTGTTGAGGCGCCTAGCCAATCAATTGAAATTCATGCACGAGGTGGTTGGATAACTTGGGTACATAAACATGCAATTGGAGAAACAAATGCTAAAGCAGGAGGAATTCCAAGCCTGAATTAGAGAACAAAGGCAAAAAATTGATAAAATAGCTAGTGACTTAAAGATGCAATACAATATCATTTTGGGATTTGCAAGAACTCGCAATACCTAGTGGGACCCCCTCCTATTTCTATTGGATATGTAAAGGAACAACTCGCAATACCTAGTGGGACCCCCTCCTATTTCTATTGGATATGTAAAGGAACATGGAGTTGATGAGGACATAATGCAACAATTTGAAGTGGTATCGAAGGGACAATAGAGGACATTTGGAGAACCTAGTCTTATAATGGGAGATGTTTCCATGGAGGAAGCCTATAGTGGACATGTATTTTCCCAAGGATAATTTCATATGTGAACTACACTTGTATTTTTCTTTTTAGGGAGCCTTTTAAACAATATAGTTATAATAGAACATATCTATAATTTACATGTAATAAGTATAATAGTATAATATTGAGGCAGATTATAGTATTACAGTTTTAGTATATATAAACTTATTTAGCACTTACTCTGAATGGATGGGAGGACAAGGAACACGCAACCTACGTGCTAGACTCTACATGGATGCGAGGACAGGGAAGCCTCATGCTCTGGAGATGGCAGTATGAATTCGACTTGGCCACAGAAAGGTTAAGGTTCAGACACATATGGGTCTTGATGTCGGATTTGCCTCTCTGTTTTTGGAACCGAGAAGCGCTAATGGCTATTGGGAATTTTCTAGGTCGGTTCATATTCCTAGATGAAGGGATGTTGCACGGCATCGATCGACGGATAGGAAAGGTACTGGTGGAAATAGACATAAATCTAGGCTTCAGGGGAAAAATGGTTATTAACAGGAGGGATCAATTCTTTACACAAACCTTGGATTACAGGGGCATCCTATTTCGATGCTCCAGGTGTCGAGAGACAAGGCATCTATGGAGACAGTGTGGTTCATCAGCCTCAGAATCGGATAACAGCCCGTCTGCAGCCGAATCATGGACCTCGGAGGACTCTGGTGAAGAAATCCAAAACATCTTGGATGCTCCAGATATTGAGTCGAGGGAGAAAGTACCAAATCCACTTCTACCTCACAAATATGCAGACTCCGGGGAGCTAGAGTTCCAAAATGAAAATTGCATCCATCAACATTCGTGGAGTGAGGGGCCTCCAAAAGCAGCTTTCTCTTCAGAGTATTATGGAGAGGGACCTTCCAGAAATGATGTTCCTATAAGAAACAATGGCATCGGCACAACTAGCAAGCCTTTTTTTTTGAAACTCAAACCTGACTCGGAAGTGGCATCAATAGATGCAGAGGGACTGTCAGGGAGCCTATTGGTGGCCTGGGACCCAAGAATAGCAAAGCTAAAAGCTTATTTGGTCTCTATAGGGATCTTACTAACAGGACACATCATGGATTTCCCGAAGGAAATAAACCTTATAAATGTATATGGGCCGTACAAATGCAAAGAACAGTTTTGGGATGGGGTGGCATCCGAAGGCACTTTTGCTCTACCTAATCTGGTGATAGGAGGAGATTTAAACTATACCTAGTCGACATGTGAAATCTGGGGGCCAAAAGCAAAAGCGGATCCTATGTGTAATTATTTTGTGGAACTAATGGATGAGGCACATACGGTAGACATGGAGTCAGCTCCTATAGATCCTACTTGGTGTAACGATAGACTCGGAATAGAACGAGTGGCAAAGCGACTTGATAGATTCGTGTTGAGTGAAACACTGATAGGAAAAATTTCAAACTACAGGACATGGGTGGACCGTTCTAGACTTTCAGACCACCACCCTATCCATCTAGAATTTAAGCTGGGCGAAATGGCCCCCCTGAGACCTTTTAAATTCAACCACGAATGGATGAAGGCGAACGACTATAAATAACTGATTGCAAAGACCTGGAACGCAAATGATTACATGAATTATATGTCTCCTATAGACTTACTAACAGAAAAATTAAGCAGGCTAAAACTAGAGACAAAGACATGGGTCAAGGCACGCGTAGCTACAGCCAAAAAGTCACTTAGGGACATTGAAATAAGGATCGGTAAAAATTTTGAAAATACCAACATGGGGGCATGGAACTAGACTGAAAAAGATCTCCTTCTGAACCTAGAAAAGGAGAAAGCAAAAATCTTATAGATAGCATATGAAAAGGAAAGACTAGCGAGTCGCATGATTTGGTTGCAGGCGAGCGATCATAACTCTAAATTCTTCCATAAATACACAGGCCATAGAAGAAACATAAACTCCATATGGGCGGTGAAAACAAAAGAGGGCCTACTAATTAAGAAACAAGAAGGAATAATGTTAGAAGCTCACTCTTTTTTTTCAGTCATATTACAGTGTAGAAAGGAATTTTTCAGTCATTGACCAGTTGAAAGTCATAAAAGAATATCCTCGAATCTTCGAGGAGGAGGAAGGTGAGGAGATGTTTTTGCCAGTACAGATGGCAAAACTCAAAGCGGTTGTCATGGCCTCTCCAGATCTAAAAGCACAGGGCCTGACAGTTGGTCCATGGAACTTTTCATGGAATGCTTTGACCTTATGGGGTCAAATCTCCTGCGAGCGATTGAAGACTCTAGAGTAAGGGGAACGATCTCAAGAGCCATGAACACAAAATTTCTAGCTTTAATTCCAAATAAATCATTTTCGGAGGAATTGGGTGATTTTCGGCCGATATCCCTTTGCAACTATGTTTATAAAATAACAGCGAAGATCATCGCAAAGAGGCTCAAGCATGCACTCTCAAGACGCCTATCGGCGGAACAAATTGGATTTTTGCAAAATTGCCAGATATTGGAGGCAGTCGGGGTAGCCCAAGAGGTATTCCATAATGTCAAGCTCAAAGCCATGGACGCTGGTATCTTGCAACTAGATTTAAATAAAGCTTCTGATAGAGTCTCATGGGGGTTTATCATGTTGATTCTAATTCAGATCGTTTTACCCTTCATAGTCATGAAATGGGTAATGGGTTGTGTAACGACGGTGACATACTATGTGCTTGTTAATGGCAAACCTACGGAGTTCTTACAAGCGGAGCGTGAGCTGCGATAGGGCTGCCCACTATATCCTTTTTTGTTCTTATTGGTAATTGAGGGGCTGAGCAGATTGCTCCTGAAGGAAAAGGCGGCCAGCAAGATTACTGGGATAAACATAAGTAAAAAAAAATTGTCCACTCACCTAATGTTTGTTGATGAATTTATGATTATTGGTACAGGTTCTTTTTCAGAATGGCCTGTAATTGAAGAGATCATTCAAACCTTTTGCCAAGTATCGGGATTAAGCATCAACAAAGGTAAATCGAGGCTCCTCCTAAACGGGGCTTCAAACTCTCACAAGGCTGAGATGGAAAGCTTACTTCAGATGCAAGCCAGCCAACTGAGGGATGGGACAAAATACCTGGAATATTTTTTAAATCCAAATGGATACAACACAAGAGACTGGTTGTGGTTTCTGCAACATTTCAAATGAAGGATAAAATACTGGGGATGGAGATGGCTATCCATGGGAGGGCGACTAACCTTGGCTTGTTCAGTGCTCACAAACATGGCAGCTGACTGGTTGGCCTTATGTAAAGTCCAAAAGACAATAAGAAATAAGATTAGGATGATGACCATGGAATTTATCTAGCTAGGTGAAGTAAAGCAGTCCAAATTTCACTTGGTTCGTTGGGAGAACATTGCACGCCTTGTGGAGATAGGGTGCTGGGGTTTGAAGAACATGCAACAATTCTCCTTATCCCTCCTCGCAAAAAGCCTTGGGATGGTCATTATTGGTGACAGTCAATGGTCACGGATTATAAAAGCAAAATATATCAAGGTTGCCACTACAACACAGTGGGTGTGTTCCTATAAAAATACAGGCAGGAACATATCAAACATTTGGGCAGATCTACTAGGAGCCTTCAACCTCTTCCCATCCTAGATAGCTTGGTCAATGGGGGATGGCAGGGCTGTTAGGGTGAGAGAAGATCCTATCATTGGGGGACCAAGTACATATGCTCTATCACGAGATTTGATTTTCCTATTACATTGTAAGGGGATATTCACCCTTTATCACTCTACTACGACGCCTGTCAATGGATCATCCCTCCAGGGCTGGTTGTAGGCTGCATAGTTGGCCTCTATGGACCTCGAAAAGATGAATGGTTGAAATATGTCATGGGTTTAAAAATGGGGGAAATTACTCTGGACTCTTCCCTAGACCGTTTGTCCTGGTCATATGACACAGGTGTAGGAAAGATTACAACAAGGTTGGTCTATCAGCTATTAGTCTACGAACCTCTTGTCCAACCAACCTGGTGGTGCAAGATATGGAAATGGAAACTACCCTCCCGTATAGCTATATGTTGTTGGCTAGCAATGGAGAACAAGCTGCTCACCTGGGACAATCTCATTCGAAGGTGAGCTATGGGCCCAGGTATTTGTCTATTATGTGGAATCTCTGATGAAAGTATAAATCATTTGTTCGTCTCATGCAGTTTCATCCAATTTGTGTGGAATATTTTAGGCTCTCTGATCAATGAAGCATCCCCATGGGACGATGAATCACTATGAACGTGCTTCATCTCTTCGCATCACAAATTCTCGGACTGGCATACTCTGCCATGTTTCATGTTGTGGGAGCTTTGGAAATGTAGAAACCTCATCATCTTTGAGGGAAAAAGGTTGTGTAACAAAAACATAGTTGACAGATGCATTAGAGGTTTTTCTGAATTTGGCAGAGATCTCTCCACACACAGAGGTACAAATAAAAAAATCAGGGTGCCGAAGATGATATCCCCGAAACAAAAAACTATTGGCTTCTTCGATGGGGCGTCACAAGCAGATTCAAGCCAGTGGGGTGTTGGGGCCATTCTCAAATTGGAGGACCATAGCTACTACAAAATATGGATGAAATACGGGCATGGTTCGAACACAAAAGGTGAAATCTTGTCACTTTGGTTGTTGCTTCGATTCTCTGCATTTTTAGGTCTGGATGGTCTCCACA
Organism: Pseudotsuga menziesii; assembly: GCA_001517045.1. NCBI lineage: Eukaryota > Viridiplantae > Streptophyta > Pinopsida > Pinales > Pinaceae > Pseudotsuga > Pseudotsuga menziesii. The sequence goes on along the minus strand of LPNX011042428.1, from coordinate 153,537 downwards.
TCTTCGGGGATTCCAGGGTTGTCATCAGCTGGTCTATGGGGTTGCTCTAGATTGATGTTCTACAATTACTCCCCTGGTTAAAGTGATTACGAAGCTTGATTTCCTCCTTTAACGATCTCTCCTTCACACATATCTACAAGGAAGAAAACAAACATGTTGATTTTCTTTCAAAGCGGGCTTTGCAGGTGGACGTCGACTTTATCTATTTTGAGCTATGGTCTTCTGATGGACAGGTTGTTGTATCAAACAGTTTGGTCTCCTTCGAATAGCTTTGAGGTGGATTGTGATCTAAGTGGTCTCTTCGAGAGTGAAGTATCACAACATATCCGCATTTTCTCCTGGCAGATGTCTTAGAAACCGTCTTTTTGTCTATTGGCCAGTCTATCAGGCCACTCTGTCTATTTTCTTGTTTATCAATTCTGCTTTGGTTGATTGATTATGTCCATGTACAAACAGTTATACAAATATTTTACAATAGAATATCGTTTTTTTTTCGGGGAAAAAAAACACTTACTCTGAATCTTTTGTAATTATGGTTGTTTGATTTTATATATTTTTCCCAAGAATAATTTTATATAAGAACTACACTTGTATTTTGCTTTTTAGGGAGCTTTTTAAACAATATACTTATAGATTCATGAGAGCATATCTATAATTTATCTGTAATAAGTATAATATTGGGCATATTATGGTATTATAGTTTTAATATGTATAAACGTGTCTAGCATTTACTCTGGATCTTTTGTAATTATGGTTGTTTGATATTTTATATTTATACGAAATTATTCTTGAGCAAAGAGGTGCCCACGATAGGCTTCCTCCATGGAAACATCTCCCATTCCAAGACTAGGTTTTCTGAATATCCTCTATGCGCATGCACACACACATATATTGTTTGTTTTATTTTGTAAGTAGTAAGTACACAACTATATATATGTGTACATAGT
>LPNX011042428.1:36237-152545 GCA_001517045.1 Pseudotsuga menziesii | reverse complement strand
TATATATATATATATATATATATATATATATATATATACGCGATAGGCTTCCTCCATGGAAACATCTCCCATTCCAAGACTAGGTTCTCTAAATATCCTCTATGCGCGTGCATACACACATATATTGTTTGTTTTATTTTGTAAGTAGTAAGTACATAGCTATATATATGTGTACATAGTTATAGCTATGTACTTACTACTNTATATATCTATGTATGTATGTAAGTATAATTTTTCTGTTTTGTAAGTAGTAAGTACATAGCTATATATATAAGGAATAAGTAGACTATTTGGAGGATAGAGATGAGGTGATTTTGAATTCTATCTTTCGTACTATGGATGAACTAATTGAGATTTGGAAAACATACGAGGCTTATGATGAATAATGAGTTGAGGGTCAAGGGGTGGAGGCAAACCCTCAAAACACTTTAGGTGGATAATTTGGCAAGTGAACAAAGGAAATTGAAGTATCAAACTTTAATTATATGGAGAGATCTCGTTCAATTGTCCAAATAATATTTAGAAAGTGGATCTGCAAGATGACATTTATTGTTAAGAATGTTACAATACTACTTACTCAAGGGTTTGTTAAGCCTCGAGAGAGAGGGTGGCTATTCTATTGGATCAAAAGAAAAAGAAGAATTTAGAGGATGTGGGTGCACCTATCAAGGAGGTCCTCTATCAAGCTTCAAATATTGGGACTCATTGTGGTAGTTATGATGCCTTAACTACTTCCCACTATCATAGTCAAGCTCACTAAAACCTCTAATTCCTCTTTTGAAGCATTTGGAGAATGATTTTGGTTGTATAAGGTCTAATGGTTTTAGTTATTCTATGGGACCATCACTAAAATGGAATACTATGGACAAGGGTTTAGATAGTCTAAATGGTGGAGGTAGCATTTATGGAAAGATAATTATTTATGTTTAGGACGACCTACTAGTTTAGGATCCTAGTGTGGTGCTTGTAGAGGATTCTATAGTGAAGAAAGGGTTCCTCAGGTGAAGAACAGATCAAGGGAAGTGATCCACAAGCAAGTGGGAAGAAATCTATTGAAGATTTGAAGCTTCCTTTATCAACCCATGGTGCTTCATATCTTGACAAGGAATAAGGATTGAAGGATATAAATCACGACAATGGAAATAACATTTTAGTGAAAGAACCCAGTGTTGGAGGTTGGAACGAGACATTAGTCAAGAAGAAAAATAGGAGGATCAAATACATCAAATAGAAGTGTGATCATGCTAGGTCGACACTAGGAGATGATATAAAATTGAATGAGGTTGTCAATGTGGTTACTCAAACTTTATTGCGGAGATTATTTGGTAGACGATTTAGTGAAATAAGTATCCAAACCTATATGGAAAAGTTTCAAAGCCCTTTGTTGGATATGTTCCAATAGTGGATTTTCTTGGGAGAGGCTAGTTGGATTCACGTTTAGATCGACCCTAGATGTAGAGATAGTTATGTCATCTCTCTGCTAGTAAGATTATCCCCCCTCTCGTGCTAAAAATGTGGTCACCGTCTTTTAACATAAGTTCAAAAGATTGGATAGAGTCTCATTATGGGTAAAACTATCGGGCCTTCCTATTAAATAATGGTATATTGATGTATTCAAGGAAATTGTTAACTCCTTAGGGAAGTTCTTGGAGTTGGACACAAACTTTATTAATACCGATAAAATGACATTAGCTAGGATTATAGTTTGAATTGACCTTAGAGACAACTTGGCCTCCGAAATCGTTATTCAGAAAGACACTTCTTCTATTACTGCAGTCCTTGATTACTGTGGAGCGTCATTTAGGTGCTTTAGATGTCACAAGATTGGGAACTTAGTAGAGGATTGTGTGGTACCATTCAATAAAAACACTGGTTTAAGAAATCCATAAATACAAGTATTAAAAAAAGGTAGACTCGGGTGGAATTTTTTTTAACAGAAATCGAGAATAAATATTATATTGAAAAAAAGGTTGTGCAAAACCATTCAATACAAAATTGAAACTTGAGTTTCATAATATTCTATTAAGAAAAATATATTGAAGAAATTGTACTTAATAGAAATATACTAATGTTCCTTTCATACTTCGTGAAGACTATCAAACCCTTTGAAGGGTCAATTTTAACAAACTGATGATTAAGCAAAATGCAAAAAAAATCTAGGATTGACAAGGTTGAAACACTACATTTTCTTGCCTTCATGCCCAAATTCAAGCTGAACAACTAAATTTTCCTCCATTGGATGAACATCTTGGTCCGAATAGTCCTCATAGTGGTTGCACTAGGACATTCTGGACATTTTCAGGACTTCCTTTTTGATGATATCAATAGTACCCATTAGGATCCCTAAGATCTCGCTCATTATCATCAATCCTAGAGTCACGGCAACCAATTTGGTTGTCTATGTATATGATATCAGAAGCAACTTATTTGTTTTCCTGAATGTCGATGCCCACCATCTCATAAATCGTGCGTAAATGCAATTTGATGTCCTCCAAACTAGACTTGAGACCGACTACTCAAAATCCCCCCCCCTTGTTCGCCATTGTTCTCTTGGGATCGTCTTCAATCACCCACAAAATGTATGAAAACAAAACTTGCAAATGTTTCACATTGTTCTCACCCTGGTTCTCACTGAAGCGTTGAGAGTTGTCTCCCTCCAAGTATGCAAACAATAGATGGGAACGGGAAGGGCATTCATTGTTTAACACATCCATCATTCGTGTCGAGTGTCTTCTCAATACCCCGGGTAGCTACCAAAGAGAACTAAGAGTCAATGCGAGCTCATGAAGGCTACCAACATATGGTAGAGTGATACCACGCATTATGAGAAAAAGAAAATCATCACCATGGGTAGGTGGCAAAAGGGGGGGCATCTCCTATAGTTTCCAACCTTAGCTTATACCTTTTGTGCATTGAGATATGTCTAGGGGACATGTTTATATGACTTCATGAGGTTTTTGAACTCAACCATTCCTTGTTGGCTTCTAGCACTATTATTGGAAAGCTTATCGGCAGGACCATTGTTCTCCCTAAGGATGTGATGGAAGAGGACTTGTGGAATAAGGTTTTGTTGGCAATTCCAGTCACATATTCTTTTGTAATTAGCAGAGCCATGTTTGTACCCTAATCTCATATTCTAGATGACCTGCCTTGAGTCTCCAAAGACCATAAACTTTGAATTTGAGACTTACCTGCCAATTCCAAGCCAAGGAGAAGTGAGAGCCATTCCGCTTCATTATTGGTTTGGTTTTCGAGTCCCCAAGCATAGGTATTTACTATGTTTACTCTGGGATCAAATATAATCTCCCCCACACCTACCTCCCCTAGAATCGGGTGGATTTCAATAAAGCCACAAGAGGTCATTGAAGAGAAGGTGTATATGAGGGATCATGATGACAAAATTTCTAAGATATTAGTGGATAAGCCTACTCCTAAGAAGAGTGAATACAAGACTAGTACCAAAGGTGTAGCTCATAGGGTGGGTAAAAATCTAGCACTAGTTGTTGGCCTTTTGGAGGTCTAATAGTTCTTGGAGTCTCCACTAGATATATGTATACTTATTTATGAACTTGCTCCCTTGCACATTGTTGGACTAATCGTCTCACCTTTAGGAATTGATTTTGTGGACTAGCTGGCACTCTAGGAACATGACACTAGCCACCCACTCAAGGTTATGTACTTGGTTTTAAAGTTTACTAATATCTACAGGTTTTGGTGTAGTGACTGACCTTCAATTGGTATTAAATCCTTGACCTAGGTTCAATTCCTCTGAATTACACCGGAGTGGAGGTGTTGGACTTTAACCATAAAACCTATGGGAATCAATCTTGTGGACTAACTACCACCATGGGAACATGGGACTAAGCACTCACTCAAGGTTATGCGCTTGGCTTGGAAGTTTAGTAACATCTACAGGTTTTTCGTGTAACAACAAAATTTCATCTATGCCTCTTGGTCGATATAAGGCAGAGGTTTGACTGTATAAGCTCGACTAAAGTTTACATAGTCAAGTTATCCAATGATATAGCCCTTGGTATGGAGAATCATGATGGAAAGGACTTATCTCTCAAGTCTCTATGTTTTTTCATGACAGAATTGAAGGGGTAAGTATTGTAGATATATCGTGGGGGTTGGTGGTAGATTAGCTATGAACCCCGGGAGAGAGAGGCCATAATGGGGGGGGGGGATATTTCTTATCTCAAGATCAAGAAAAAGGAAACATCAAAGGTTTAGTATGGTAAATAAACTTCATTGTCAAGGGTTGGCACTCTTGATGATGGTTACCCATGATTTGTTTATCCCTTGCTTTTAGAGGTTTGGGAAGCTCCTCTAAAAAGATTGCATTAGACAGAATTATTGAAATTCACAAACTTGGTGTTATTATGTTATAAAATACTTTGGGGCAAGGTGGGAAATTGGTTGTAGAGCTGGGGAAATTACTCTCTGGATGGGACTTCTCCTTCTTGGATGTTTGTGGTCATTCATGCTAGTTAATTACAAGGTGGTATTCAGGTTCTTTTTTCAATACAAATTCTTTGTTTATGGTTTAGGTTTAGTTACTGTACTTCATTCATAGGAGTTGTGCAAGGAATTCACAACACTTAATTTATATGGGCCTTGTGGAGAGAAGGTGTAGTATAAGGAAATATTATTCAATATGCATATTTCAAAACAAAATGATCTTATTATCGGAGGTGAATTAGATTTCTCTTTGAGGAGACTAGAAATATGGGGCCAAGCTACTGAGGTTCATCCCTTAACTATTTTTTTATTCAAAGAATGAAGAATATTGGGCTACTTGATGTAGAGATATTCAACCGGTTAACCTAGAGGAACAAGGGGGTAGGTGCAGAAACAATAGTAAAGAGACTCGATAAATTTATAATTTCTAAAATACTTCTTAATGAGCATCTCCAAATTGGGCCATGGGTTAACGAAGACACTAATTATTTTCCCATATTTATGGAAATGGCCAAGGTAGGAATCAAGCTTCCTAGTCCATTCAAATGCAATCCTACTTGGATTGAAGATGAAGACTTTGTGAACTTGATAAAGGTTAATTGGTCTCCCTTTGATGAGACTTGAAAATGGATTCTATTTTTGCAACTTGAAAAATCAAGAGGATCAAAGTTATCATTTGAAAGGGTTTTGGCATGTGTTGACAATTTTGTAAATTCTAGCTATATTTCTTAGATTTGCTACAAGTTCATGGCATCTCTACTATGATTTTATGTTCTTATTTCAAATTATATGTTCTTAACATGTTGACATATAATTGTTTTTGAGATAGTGACATATAATTTGCTATGACGTAGCCTAAACGTTTGACAATTTTACCTGTTCCTGAAAACATTTTCCAGTATGAATCTGATAGAAAAATTTGAGCTTTCGAATAACAATGTTTAAATTTTCTTAATTTGGTTTCCCTAGGGTATTTGAGGTCACTAAATTCATTCATGCATTAAAAAACACAACTTAAACTACACATAATCTAAAAAATATAACCAAAAAAAATTAAAAAAATCTCAAGGGTCAAATTAAAAACTCACAGAAAAAACAAAATTAAACTCATTCTGTTGTTGCAAGTTCATGACATTGAGTTGTGATTTTGAATACTTATTTTAAAAAAATGGTCAAATTTGAGACCCACTTCCCCTTAAATAATTTTTTTTAACAGAAACGGTTGAGTATTTTTGTATTAATAAGGACCAAAAAATAAAGTTTACATAATGTCGAGGAGGGACTGTTCCCAAAGGAGGACAACATTCAAAACTCCTTGTTCATATTTAACATATTTATAGCTATCTTGAAAGATCCCTAATCTATGGAGACCATACCTCCTTACAAATAGTCCAAGAAGTAGTAAGCAAAAACAATTCATTGCAAAGGTTGAAAACTTACACTAATTCTGAGCAAATGAGAGACTAAATTCATACACTAGGTCTGTGCAACCGATTTCATTGAAGTTCACCCTGCTGCCTGCTTCCAATTTCAAAAAGACTCCTAATAAAACTTGTGGATATCAAATAATGCATATAATTTTTTCTTGCGTTCTTATTGAAACCAAGAGCTAGCATTGTTGAATGTGTTCTTGTTGAGACCAACTGACATGTCTCATCCTTCTCATCCCAATTCCAAAACACTGATCGACTACCTTCCCTTTGTATTATCCCTATGCTAAGTCGCATCCTGTTGATAATATTCACATTACTATAACTTCTCTGAGTGCTCACCAAGATCATAGGATCGTTGTTGTTGACATTTGCTAAAACCAGGGAGAGGGTACTAATTTGATTTTTTTATTGTGTTATCAACGCGCAGGCAACAATTTTTCTTCCCTTTGATTTTTCCCTCAATGCAAGATTCCTTCTAGATCGCATGATGTTTCCCTCCAGATCGCATGGTATTTTCCCTCCATATTGCATGATGTTTTCCCTCTACGTAGGCTTCTTTTCCTAAGATCGAGGATGTTTCCCGCCAAACGCTGAGTTGTACTCCAGTCAAATCACCCATCTCGCGAGCCATCCCAATGAGAGAGTAGTTAGAATGATTTGTGGTTGATTTGAGCATCCCAATGGTAGCATTATTGCTATTCATTGTCCTAAGACTCATGTTCCGAGCTTTGCTTCAACATTAATTGGAATGCAATTGAAGTGCAATTGAAATGCAATGTGACGTCCCAATCATCGTTTAAGATACATTGCATACCTTCCAATTGATGGCTTACCTGTCAGTTACTTCGAGGTCCATGGGGAGACTCACCCTTTCTGCAGATAAAGCAGAGTTCATGGGATTCGACTTCTTCTATGCCTTTGTTCATTGTAGACTAGCACTCCACAATCTAAGAGAACTCCTTTGTTAGCCATTAAGTATGCCTGCTTGTTATTTTCTCTCAGAATATGAAAGAACTTGAGAGATTTAAACTCCCTTCCTAAGCATTTAGGGATGCAATGCAGTTTGATTGACGTACTCTTGTAGTTCTTATTCAACTTTCTTGCTTCCCTTGTAACCATGAGAGAGTCTCCAAAAACTGTTAACTCCTCAATTCCACAGCTCGTTGCTATCTCTAGTCCCTTGATTAAGGCAAGCCACTCAACACCATTGTTGGATTTCTTGGCCAGGTCCCAAGCATAATCCTTCTACTTATTCCCTTTAGAGTAAAAAATGATCCCTCTTACGCCTGCCAGCCCCGGATTGCCTTTGGAGGTCCTGTCAAAGAAAAGGGAGTTAGAACTAAGATTCAACCACCATCTGGAAAAATCATCATAGCTCATCCTTAACTCCCATTTTAAACAATTAGGTATTTGAGAAGTCGTATTCCAATTATTGGTAAAAGGTGACAGAAAATCAATTGCCCACACTCTTTATTGAGAATTCAAAGGTTCTTTATGGATATGGGCCATCCCCCTTGTTAATAAAACTTCCACCTACAATGATTTTGCATAAGACATTACTTTTCTTGGACTGGAGACTTCACTTTCAAAAATCTCTTTATTTCTTGCTTCCCATATCTTCCAGCAGATGTATTTTGGGAGGGCAACCCAAGCCCTTGTGATATCTGGTTTTTGGAAAAGGGAACCTTGGTAATAATCTTTCCAGCAGGTAAAGAGGTCATTCTAATTTGTTGGAAGGATTAGATTTATATGCAGCTCTTGTAGGGCCCGAGACCAAACTTCTTGAGAAAACTGGCAATATAGAAAGAGATGGTATAGAGTTTCTTCTGACCCTTTGCAGAGGACGCAACACGAAGGCCCTTCAATCCCCCTTTTTTCAAATTATCTCTTGTTAGGGTTTTGCGGTGTGCTAAAATCCAAAAGAAGGCATTTTTTTTTAAGGCCATCTTTGCACCAGATTTTATTCCACTTAATATCGGATCTATTATTTTCTTTGTTGCTGGAGGTGATTCAGTATCCTTCTTTTACAGTATAGATCCCCGATTTTCCCCAACCTTTGCCATCAGAAAGATGACGGTGGATAGGTGTTGACCCTTGAAGAAGAGAGAGTAGTGCAGTAAATTCAAATATGAGATGCTATGGAATCTCCAAATCTTGCCATCCATCCCATCTTTCACTATTATTCCAAGAGGAAAGATAAAAAGGGTGGAGATGTTTAAATGGTCTAGCCATTGCTTGAGATCCGCAAAGGCATCCAAGTGATTTGCTGGAGATATAGGCCCCAAATTATCATACCGAATCCTGATCTGTTTATCATTTCCAGGGATCCAGTGCAAATTATTTTTGATGATATGGACCGCCTTCTTACAAAGATTTCGAATTAGAGATCCGTTCCCCATTAGTGGGTACTCATTAACACATCTTTTCCTTGCTCAATTCATATATTTTTTCCTAAGAATCTCCTTCCACCATGCCTTCTCTCCAGAGACAATTCTCCAAAGGATTTTCGCTCCTAGAGCGAGGTTCATCATTGTTGGGTCTCTTATTCTATCCCCTCCACAACTTTTCAGACTATAAACAATATCCCAATTAAAAAGGTGGATTTTTTTTTTAGTCATTTGACTTACCACCTTGCCAAAGGAATTTTCTAATCTCCTTTGTGATTTCCTACATTACTTTTTTTGGAGCTAAAGAGATAGAGAAGGTATAAATTGGATAGGCGGAGAGGATAGTGTTAATGAGGACGAGATTTCCTGCTGGGTTGAGCCACCTTACTCCCCATGAAGAGATTTTTTTTTTATTATCTTTTCCACAATGCCTTGCCAATATGCTGAAGTTTTTTCCCTTTAAAGATAGGGGTAATAAGATAGTTGAAAGAGTTCTAATTTAGATTACCTTCGAATCCTAGAGCCCTTGTTATCCTTGACAACGTCCCAGGTGGGAAATTCCATCCATAAACCTTATATTTTATAAGATTTACCTTTACATCTGAATCTTCAAGGAAAGAGGACAACACTTCATTAAATCTCTCTACAATCATCGTGGAATCCCCCATAAGCAGAATTGTATCATCTGCAAACTGGGCATGAGTTGTATCTTTGGTTCCCTTGGCGATCTCTAGGCCTTTTAGTTTTCCATTTTCTTGTAAAGCTTGAAGTTTCCTGCTCAATGACTAAGCTACTAATAGAAAGAGGACTGGGGACAAGGGGCAGCCTTTCCTGGGACCCCAAGAGACTTGGAAGAATTTAGATGGTTTACCATTAATTAATGGAGCAATCCACATATTGTTAATGCAAGCTTTGGTCCATCTAATGAACCTTTTCAAAAAGCCAAACCTGGACATAATTTCAAAAAGAAAAAAAATGTTTAACCCTATCAAAGGAGTTAGCCATGTCTGGTTGTATTTCCATACCTTGTTGCTTTCTTTCTGGGATGGGATGAATGGCTTCTTGAACAATAATGATATTGTATAGACTTTGTCGCCTGGCTACAAATCCTCCTTGAGAGTCCGAAATTATATGTTTCATGAAATTTTTCATTCTAGTAGCCACAATTTTTGTGAGAATCTTGTAAGAAGTGTTGCATAGTGAGATTGGCCTGAATCTGTCCACTGAGTTAGGAATTTTTTCCTTCAGAATCAAATCCAGGAAAGAAGAGTTGGTGGCCCCACCAATTTTGTCTTTTTTCCTTGTCTAGTTGAACATCCTTCTCAAATATTCCTTGATGATGTCCCATGTAGCCTGATAGAATTTGATTGTGAACCCATCAGGTCCCGGAGCCTTGTCTATATGCAAGGTCCATATCGCTTCACTAATCTCATGTTCTGATATTGGCTTCACTAGTTCCTCATTCTCATAATCATAAATTATAGAAGGAATAACCGAGAGAAGATCAACCTGGGAGATGGGATCCATCTCATCACTATCGTTATAGAGATTTCTGAAGTGCTAAACAATATTCCTCTTGATTTCCTCATGCCCCTCAATTTTTTGTCCATTGCTATCATTCAGCTCCTTGATAATATTAAAGCTTAGTATGGCTTTAGTTTGCTTGTGGAAATAACTAGTATTATTATCTCCCCCTTTCAGCCAAAGTTGCTTGGACTTCAGCCTCCATTCTTCCTCCTCCTTCCTTCCAGCCTTTAACATCCTCATATTCATCTATTTTTACCGATTTAGAGAGAGCAAAGTCACTTCTTCATCTTCCATTATTTTCTGGAGAGTTGCAAGATCATCTTGAGTATTTTTCTTGTGGAATGAAGACCCTTTAAAAGATAGTTTAGCCCAATTCTTGAGAGTGAGACATGCTGCTCTTAGCTTTGAATACCATATATAGCTAGGAGAGCCAAAGATGTTAGAATTCCAAGCCTCTTGAATGATTTCCATAACTTTTGAATCCTGCAACCAAAGAGGATTAAAAAAGAAAAGGATAGGACCCAAAATTTTCAAAAGGAGATAAGGACAATTATATTGGTTTGTGATTTGAAGTTGCTAAAGGAAGGGATAGGGAGATCATGAGCAAATCCCTTTGTAGGAGGGAGGAGCTTAACAAAAACCTATCTAGTCTTGCAACAATATGTCCAGGGCTCGTCCTTTTGTTAATCAAAGTGTATTTCTTGTTCTTAAGGGGAGGATCCAGTAGATCCATATATGCCATCAAGTCTTCCATTTTCTCTCCAAAGGGGTCCCTAACGATCGAGCCTCCCCTCTTCTTCACCTATGATTTGGTGGCGTTGAAGTCCCCAACAAAAATAATGTCTTTTCCCTGCAAGTTCTCGTTCAACAAGTTGAGAGTTTCCCAAAAGACCATGTAATCTGTTGGACCGTATACATTACAAACAAAGATTGGCTCTTGCTTGTCTTTGCATTGCAACTCTATCATAAGCCAATGATTGGTTTCCTTTGTTGATTTCATTGTATATTTTTCTGAATTATAAAAGGTTGCAATTCCTCTAGAAGCACCTCTAGAGCTGATATCTTTCCCATGATAGTTTTTCCATTGAAGAGGAGATAGGGCCATTACCTCCTCTTCAACCATTTTTGTCTCTTGAATTATCAGAATTCTTGGTCTCTCTGATTTGATAATATTTTTAATATCTTCCACTTTGATTGAGCTCCCCAAGCCTCTGTAATTCCAAGAGAAAACTATCATTATTTCTTTGTTGTTTGAGGTCCTACTTGAGACCAGTTGTCCACTCTTGATCCTACGACACTTCTGGTGTTTTGTAGAAGCTTTGTTTCCTCAATGCTCATTTGCCTCCCAAGTTCAAGTTCTCCTCCTGCTTCTTGTTCCTTGTGGTGCCTGTGATTTTTTCTTCCCCTGGTGGATGGTGGTGGAGCTTGATCTGGTATTTCTTGAGATCCTTGTGAAGAGGAATGGCCTGGGGAGTCTACCATCGGATTGGTTCTAATTTTCTTTACCATTGTTGCCCAAGATCCGCCTGGGGAGGAAGATCTCGTGAGTGTTTTCTTTTTCCCATCTTCATTTGCATTTGGAAGTGCGCTTAGTGTTGGATTTCCACATTCTTCTATTTCATCGCCCTCAGGAGTGATATCTGTCGGAGGGATTTGTCCTTCTTCTATATGCAGAGTTAGCTATTGATTGTTGGTGGTCGTTCCCTTAACGATTGGGGTATGATCCTTAGTTTTTTTCTGGTTGTGAACCATTGTTAGCCTTAGGATGAATGTAGGGCACCTTTTTCCCACTTTTAACCTGTTGTTATCCGTCTTCTTGGTTTTTCCAGGATCCTCTGGCGCTTCTTTAGGACACCTTTTGACAAAGTGACTGTATTCATATCACTTTTTGCACTTGAAAGGAAGTTGTTCATAATCAACCTTTTGCAAATGTTCCCATCCATCCATGAACATATCCACTGCTTCGTGTTAACCTTTCTCTAAATCGACTTCCACACATATCCTTGCACATGAGAATAATGGTCCCTTTGGATATGCCTTGTTGATATATTTCCAAAGGGTATTTCTAATATCTTGAAGGGCCTCATTGTTCCAACAATGTTGAGGGAGATGAGGAAGACAAACCCAGACTGACACTACTGATGGAATGTCCTTCTCTGTATCAAAAGATAAACTCTAGCGGTTTAGATACAGGCCTCTCGGTCCCATGAAGTAAGGTCCGGTTCTAAAGATGAGATCCCTGTCATCTTTGTTCTCAAACAAAAACACAAAAAACCCTTTTCCACATAAACAATGATGTAGGCCTCCGGAATCAAAGGCATCCAGTTCTTAGAGATCCAAAACTCCATGGTTTTCGCCGAGGGCCAAATCCCTGTGAATTGGCCTATAAGTGACTTCTCACTCAAGGCAAGGGCCTTCATTCTTGAAGCAATCGACATGATATGAATGCGAGGAGATGTTGCTCGCCTCACAAAGTTGGACGCTTGGATCTCGGAGGCTGAAGGAGGAGACGAAGATTCAACCAATGCCTTGAAGGCGTTATCCAAGAGGCGTCTTCTCTCCTCCAGGGTAGGATCTAGAGGAGGATCCATGCATGTAGGTAACAAATCGAGCTTCCTAACCCTAGGCCCCCGCTGCTCATAGACACCTCGGCTTGATCTAGATCGCTCGTGTTTTTTTTTTGTTCAGAGTCTGGAGCGCTCGAACCTCAACCCCATTTCTTACAGGCGTAATCCCCTTAAATATTAATATGATAATGCAGAATCTATATTTACATTTGAAATTATACAACAATTTTGATGAATGTATTACATTCAAACTACGTAAATCTTCCTTAAGATCAACATTACGAATTCAAACTAAAAGGCATAGATCTCGTGTTCTACATGGTATACTTGTATACTATCTTGCGTATTTTCAACTTGAATATAATTGAAATTGTGGTTGCATACTTTCAACTTAATTATATGGTTTTCTTGTGTTTTTTTATCTAAATTTTCAATATTGCTTTTAGTTTACACATGAAATGTACATTATTAGTCCCTGTCGAATGCTAGGGTGCCAATGCGATGAGTTCATAGCCGACCTTCAATTAGTTATCTTTGACTTTTAAAAAATTGGCTTTTAACCAAACTTTTTGTTATAGTTCCCAAATTTACTATTAAATAATACCTTTAATTATATTTCTTTAAATTTCTATTGGTCCTTAAGTTTGAGGTCTTATTGTCGGCTTCTCGTTTTTCAAGGAAAAAAATTCAATGAAAGTATTAGTTTTCTCCAATACACATGTGTTGGATTTTTTTATTTTAGATTAATGATAAGTGTGGAATTAGTTGTTTTTTCTTGGTGAATGCATATTCATCATATCTCTGACCTCTGACAAAGAGGCATAGCGTACATTAGTTGTTTTTCGTGATGCCTTAACTGCCATCGCCTCTTTCCTTCATTGGGACTGCCTCTTCATGTTGCATTGCCTTTGCTGCTTCCATTATTGTTCGGTTCTTCCATTCCACAACGCCATTCTGCTAAGGATTGTATGGAGTGCTTAACTCCCTCTTAATCTAGACTCTCTATAGAGTTCCCTGAATTCTTCTGAGGTCAACTCTCTGCCATTATCTAACCGTAGAGTCTTGATCTTCCTTTCAGTGTGGTTCTCGACCAAGGCTCTGTATTCCTTGAACTTACTGAATTCTTCATTCTTTCCTGTCAAGAAATATATCCAAGTCTTACGCGGGAAATCATATATAAGGGAAACATAGTACACATACCCGCTTAGTGAGCTAGAAGACATGGGCCCACATACATCTGAGTGTACTATCTTCAGTATTCCTTTAGCTTTACTTTCAGTGCTGGGAAATGTCTTCTTTGCATTCTTTCCTTTTGCACATCCTTTGCAAATTCCTTCATGCTTTGCCCATATTTTGGAAGTCATGAGACTGCTTTGCTTGCAATCGATAGTGCTCTGTAATGCACATTGTAAGCCTTCGATGCCATAGTTCACTTGGTTCTATTGACTCATGAACCAATGCTTGTTTAGGCTATCCTTTTAGTTTGTACAATCCTCCGTCTTGTTCTCCAATTACTGTTGCATCATCTATTGTCTTTCCTTTAGGCCACATTAGAACTTGTCCATCAATAAATGCAACTCTCATTCCATTTGCATATAATGCAAAGATGGAGAGAAGATTCTTCTTCAATCCTGGAACATATAACATATCTGTCATCTTTAAATATTTTTGGGAGTCTAGCTTGTATGAAGCTTCTCCACTTCCTTTTATGGGGTATTGATAATCATCCCTAAGTTTCACCTTGTGAGGTGACTCATGCTTTGACATGTTGATGAATTATTCTTTGTATCCCATCATGTGTTTAGATGCCCTATTATCCATAAGCCAATCATTGCTTCCATATGCTCGCGAGTGCTAAGATCAACACATACTCTTTATCTAAATGATTCTTCTCTCTTCTGAATATTTTTTGTGTTAGTTCGTCGTATTCGAGGGTATGAGCATGATATCTCTTCTTCCTGTTGAAGAAGTCCTTGTTCTTGGGCCAGTCTCCTGCAAAGTGTCCCTTTTCATCACAAGTGTAGCATCGTATGTTGGAAGGATACTTTTTGAATTTATTTTGTTTCTTGTCCTTCTTCTTGTTGTGATGGTGGTTCTCCTTCTTATAGTTCTTCCTAGTGTGAACAATGAGAGCTTGATCTTCAGTTGCTCCAATCTTCTCTTCTCTTGTTTCGAGTCAAGCTTCTTCTTGTGTGCATTCTTCTCAAATTCAGATGAAAGAGATCAACTTCCTTCTGGCACAAATTCCTTGAATGAATGAGTCCCATGATCTTGGGAGACCATTCAAGGTAGTAATCACAATCTCTCTTTCTTCTACATTTTCTTCAACTGCTTCAAGTTGTTCCTTGATTTGAGCAACCATTGTGAAGTACGACTGTATAGTCTCTGAGTTCTGTATCTTCGTATTCTTCAATTGGTTCCTCAATGTCATCTTCTGGTTGATGTTCTTTCCTTTGAACATCTTTGTCAAAGCATCGTATACTTCCTTTGGTGTCTTGAAGGATAACACATGGGGGATGAGGCGATACTTAATATAATTTGCAATGATTCTCTTGGATTTAACCAAGTTCTTCTTATGAGTAGCCTTAGCCTCATCTCCCTC
This sequence comes from Pseudotsuga menziesii, assembly GCA_001517045.1. NCBI lineage: Eukaryota > Viridiplantae > Streptophyta > Pinopsida > Pinales > Pinaceae > Pseudotsuga > Pseudotsuga menziesii. The sequence goes on along the minus strand of LPNX011042428.1, from coordinate 137,568 downwards.
TGGCTATGGAACTTCTCCATTGATGTACTGATCCAAATCATTCTCTTCAAGGATAAGGGAGATTTTGTATTTCCATGCTCAAAAGTTATCAACTCCTCCAAGCTTGTCCTCAAGCTGAGTATGGTGAGTCATATTTTCAAATGAGAACCTCAAATGGAAATAGCTAAGATTTGGATCTTATTGATTTGAGGTATCCGACCTGGTTCAGGAACTAGTCCACTTAGGGTTTTCTAGAGAAACCCTATTTTTCCAAACTTGGGGTTTAAGAATTCTGTTTGGATAGAAACATGTTCCTCCTTGAGGTGAGTTGCTCAGTAAGGTCTTTTTTTTGAAGACTAAGGTGGGAATCCTTCAAAACTTGATGCCCTACTTTTTCTCGGCACTAGTGTTAGGGTAAAAAAGTGAAACTTCTTTAGATCTAATTCTGCTTCCTCCAAAAGATGCTCCCTACACAGGCGAGTTATCCTAGCCCTCTTTTCTTGATGATCTGTGGAGAGAAGACCCTGGACTAGAAATCCCTAGTTCCTGCTGCTGCATAGTGCCTTTTTTCATAGATGCTATGATACCATGCTAGTTTTTCTAACATGATTAACTTGATTATGATCTTTATCTAAAAGAAGAACAAGTACAACAAGATACACAAGACACAAAGATTTTCACCAAGGAAGCCATAAAGGAGAAAACCCTGCAAACTTCCTCATAATAGTTCTGTCACAAAGACTGTATCACAAGATGATCAAACCCTATAAGAAGAAGTCTTCTGCAGCTATCTCTCTCTCTTTCTCTCATGCAAACTTGAGTGAGTGGGTGTGTGTATAAATGAGGGAGGGATCCTCCCTATTTATACCTTTCAAGTGGCTGATCTATTACATGACTGGGGCTAACTTCTCCTAAAGAGACTCCAAAAATACATTACATGATGTTACATTGGGGACTATTGCCTCGACTTACAACGGAGGTTGTACCTCAAGGTCCATACACAATAATGACATCTCAAAAGTAGGCAAACACATTTGCGATGGGGGTACAACAACACACAATGATAATATACATCAGAATATCTTCCAAAGTTACAAATACAACATCAAGGGATGGATCATTTTACCATTGTATTATTAGTACCGCCATAATTTATGCCAACACCATTTTAACCTACCACGATTTCACAGTAGATACACTTGTCTCGAACTATGGAAAGGGGAGTCTTTTGTTTATTTTTCCTTTTGTTTTATTTTCCATGTTAATCTTCTTATTTATTTTGATCTACAATTTTTTTTTAGGAAAAGACACGTAATAAAGGCTATTACCAAATCAATGGTATTTTACATGCTTCTTACTTAAGACACACAACCAATGCACTATAGTATTAGCCCACACCTCTTAAACAAACACCTCCAATGTAGCTAGAGTCTTACGGATAGCATCACCTCCCCCCTAAAGGGCTCTATAGTGGTACCTTAAGTTACCAAATCAATGGTGGGAATCTACTCAAATTTGATGAAGATCTTTGCCACTAGAACGTTGAAAACCAGATGTACACCAACAACATATTTTACGTAAAGTTTATGAAATCGTTAAAGATGGAATTTGACGTGAAATTGTCCATAAGTTAATCTAATCATGTACTTAGGTTGGAATGCTAGTGTTTATGTTATGTACTTATGTAGTACTAAGTCTCTTATATGGAGTTACATGCAATACTAAGTCTCATTTATGATTAATGTAGACTTAGTTTATGATTGATGTAAATTACTTTACTAGTGGGAACAAATTTATCACTTGCATCTAAATAATGCCTTGTTTAGACATACATGCATCAATTCAATCCCATGAATAATTGCATTATATATAAAAAGTTAACATTAAAGACATACCAAGATATGCCACTTATAACCCAAAGAAGAAATTCTCTTTCCACGAAGGTTCTTTTTCTTCTATAATCCTTCTCTTCTTTTGTTGATCCATTGATTAAAGTTGTAAATTACAGAAACAATAAGAAACCCCATCATCTATTTGTAAGTGTCAATGAATAAAGGTTAACTTTATTTCAGACTTCATTCTTTGATAAATCTAAGACAACATTTCAAAATTCTTCACATATTATAAAAATTAGGTTGAGGACATGGAGAAGATTAAAAGCTAATTAAGTAAATAGATTTACATTCACATATTTATGTAACATTTCTCTTTCTCGATTTGATTATTTATGCGTAAGGCCAACAAATTGGGCAATTCGCACATTTATTAGTGGATTCTGCAATATTTTGTGTATCTTCATCATTTCATTTCAGACATTCAAAGCTTTTATGAATTCATTATATTTCCATTTAAGGTTGAACATTTTCACCATTATTCTTTTTATATTATATAAATATAATAAATATATATGAATAAATAAATTTATACAATTATTTTAATAAATTTATATGCTATTTAAAAAAGAAAGCACATGCAAGGTTCAAGCTCATTTCAGTTTAGATATATGGTTAATAAATTTGTATAAATGTTTAGAATTCAAATTTATTTGGAAAAGCCTGGATGCGGGTGTCAACAGTATGGACAACTGTTCAGCTGACTCCTGCGACACGCGTCCTCCTATGCAACCGACGTCGCATGCTTTTAGTGATGATTCCTGGCGCTCAGATTCAAACAACTCCTCCATCGCTACTTTCCCTGACAATCCCTGTCGACACTTGGCATGACCTTCGGCTTCCAGGTTTAGTCGGTGATAAGAAGTGCGCTCATCACCTAACTCATGAACTCCGTCACTCTGCGCAGGATCCTCCGAACGTTGAAAATTATTCCCAAGTCTTGTCGGAGCATGAGAGCGGAGCTGGAGCTGGTACTTCGTCCTAGGCTCATTCAAGGCCTGTTTGCATGGTTTAATGGTGACTAACAGTAATTCAATGCAATCTTTCCATGCGCACTATGAAATGGACGATAGGTGTATTGGTCGCGAGTTCAGGGTGGTATTCCACAGTTTCACTGTTGATGCTGCTAACTTTGCTGGTGCATATCATTCTAGAGCCTGTGTAGGAGTTTTCATCCCTCTGCATATTGGTCTTAGGCTCAATTTGACGGCCATGTCTCGCCAGCGTGGTACTCCCAGGCGAGCCAATTCGGGGCAAGCGAAATCCCAAAGGGGTAACAGTGTCCCCATCCCTGAGGATTACAAACCGCACATTCTGGTCGTGTTCAGGTTCTGGTAGAAGCTTGGGAGAACAAGGTTTTGAACAAAAAGCTTTCGACAGAGGAGGATGGTAGTCGTATCAACCACTACTGGACGGTAAAAAACATGCTTTGTAACCTAGCTGAAGATATGCTCAGCAACTGGGCTGATGCTAGACTGGCGGTCCATTCCATGAAAATGAAAATCGCTGAAATCGATGCTCAGCTGACTGAATTAGACAAAACCTTCTCCTGGAAAGGCACAGCTAGTATTTCCAGCTTAAACGTCCAAAAGTCAGGGGGCGAAGCACAGGGTGGCGATGGAAGTGGCGGAGCTAGTGGAAGCGAAACAGGGGAGCGCGCCATTACCAGTCTAGGGGGAAGTGGTTGCTCCTCCAAGTCGCCTCGGGCTAAAACATTCCAAGTGCCTTCTCTTGTGGAACCCCTCTCCAAACAACAGAAGGACTCGCCTTCTCCGCAGGCTGGTCATCTTCCATCGTTGTCTCTCGTTCCAATGGCAGCCACAAACTCGCCCACTACGTCCCAGGAGGAATGCCCCATCACTGAAGATCCCCCCTCAGCTTAATGCGTGCTCTGAACATGTCTCTTTCTGGCTTCGCTTCGTGCAGGTTTTAGATATCGTCTATGTTTTTACATTTAAGTTTTACTTTATGTCTCTTTCTGGTTTTAGCGAGGCTCCGCGGGTTATGCAACCTAGTTTCCCTGCATAACTGTTTTGGATAATTTTTTCAGTTTTGTTCAGCATCAGTATACTTCCAAACAGACAAGTATCTTATTTTTTGGAAATGGCTCTGAAGGAGGCACAGTCTCCTTCAACCTCTGTCAATCATGAGTCCTTTGATGTAATTTTTGCCTCTGTAATATAATTTTCTGTGCAGCTTAAAAAAAAAGGAAAAAAAATTCTTTAGAAAAAAGATAACTTAAAAACTAATATTACTTAAAAATTTAGTGTTTGATGTAAAACCACATATTAATTAAGATTTTAAGCTAATGATATAAAAAAATCAAAAGAAAAAACACCTTAAAAATGGAATATTAATTAAGATTTTAAGATAGGATACAACCAATTACATGATTTAGTTCACAATCTTAAGATGTATCTGTGTTTGTATATATCTCTGCACTGGTCAGAGATTAGGTTATGCACTGGTCAGAGATTAGGTTATGGTAATCATTAACTACAGCAGAGTAATGATTATTGCCGCAAACTCATTGCTAACTCTTAAATCTTAAAGTATTGAGATCCAACTATCAGCAATAAACCTGCAACAGGAATTATGGCTGATTAATTTTGGCACTGATTAAAGTGGACTTCAACTTTTTACTTAACTGCGTCTATATCTTTAAAACCGAGCCAAATTCAGGCTGTAATGAAAATTGCAGACCTGATTTATGCCCTAACCAGCCCTTTCAATTAACAAGAACGCCAAATTTGACCCAATGGAGTCCCAAGTTACTAGGGCTACTAGTGCTTGTAGTGGCCCTTGTCCTTGGCTTGTATGGTTGCTGGAACTTGTCTTCTTGGTGGCTGTACGTGCTATATCAGATCTGAAAGCACACTAACCACCTGTCGTCTATAATAATTAAGGAAAGTAAAGAAAAGAGTAAACGTAAGAAGGAAAAGACTTGAAGCAACCTCTGACAATGATCGAGCTTATTAACCTATTGAATTTGAATTTTGAGCTTTGACAAGAGGGACTGATAACCAAGTTACTGCCAAGCTAGTGATAAAAGCCATTTGATACAACCAGCGACTTCTAACAACTTTACATTCATCAAGCATTCTTTTGAATTTTGCTCTCTGTGAAGAGCACTTATAACCAACAATATCTTCTCCGTCTCACTGAAAAAAATTGACATGAAACCAAAACGATCCATCCGAACGGTTAGAGCGAATCTGTGAAGTTTGAGAGGAAACAACATCCGGGAAGATGATACGATTCTGAGAACAGGCAATGCAATGGAACATTCATTAACTTTCAGCACACGGACGAATGTTAGGCGTCTACATCAGTATATCCATTCTATGCCGATACTCTGATGGGAAATGATCATACAGTCTAGATTATCCTCGTAATACATAAAACCGAACGCTAGTTTGATTATATGTGAAAAAACCAGGTGAAATCATCATGTCTCCATGCTTCAGAGTTGCCTGCGATTTCCATGAGTGTATTGTAGCGTTTTCTGCTCTTCATTTCTCACTTGTCTTTCTGCTGATGCTCATGGCCGTAACTCTACCGTGCAATGGCCTTTCCTTGGAGGGCAGGATTCTTTTCCAAATCAAGGAAACGGAATGGATTGACAAATTCGGCGTGCTCCGTAACTGGAATGAATCTGATGAAGATCCGTGCCTCTGGAATGGAGTACATTGCATGGAATTTTCAAATTTTAGCAAGGTAGTCACACAAGTGAATCTCACTCGAACGTTCATCAGTGGGAACCTGTCTTCTGTCATTTGTGGGCTTCAGAATTTGAGGACATTGATCCTCAGATGGAACGAATTTGGAGGACCGTTTCCAGATGGGCTATTGGAGTGCAGGCGTTTAGAGATGCTTGATTTGTCTCGCAATCAATTCGTAGGAGTCTTGCCGAATCGCATATTTGAATTGAGTGAGTTGAAGCATTTGGACATGAGCAGAAGCCGGTTCTCGGCTCAAATTCCTCCTGGTTTTGGCATGTTAAGCAAGATTGAGGTGCTGCATTTAGGGTTTAATTTGCTAGACGGTACGATTCCTGCGTTCCTTGGGAATTTGACGAGTCTGGTAAGTTTGAAAATGATGAAAAACCCGTTTGTTCCTGGGAAGATACCGGAGGAATTGGGTAAATTACAGAAGTTGAGGGCATTGTTGTTATGGAAATGCAATCTGGTTGGAAAAATTCCGTCAAGCCTTGGTAATTTATCACAGATGGGCTATATGGATCTCGGCTCTAACCTGCTCTCAGGAAATATTCCCCAAAGTTTGATGGCTCTGCCCAGAATGTGGCAATTAGTGCTCACGTGTAACACTCTTTCTGGACCAATTCCGTCCAATGTTGGAGAGCTTAAGAGCATAAAGATTCTGGATCTGTCACGGAATTCGCTCAGCGGAAGAATCCCGGAGGTGATTGGTAATTTGACATCTTTGGAGGATTTGCTGCTATTTCAAAATCAGCTCTCGGGACCCATTCCTCCCCAGCTTGACCAGCTTCGATACCTGAAATGTTTGCGGATTTTCGAAAACAAGCTCACTGGACTGTTGCCACAGAATCTGGGAACGAATTCGAAGCTTCTGGGTGTAGATGCGTCATCCAACAATCTATGGGGACCTATACCGCAGAATCTCTGCAGGGGCGGAATGTTTGTAGCTTTGTACGTTTTGTCCAATAATTTGAGTGGAACCCTTCCCTCGTCTCTGGAATCTTGCAGGAGCTTGGTGGCACTTGGTGTTTCTGAGAATCGGCTGAGTGGCGAAGTGCCTCCAGGTTTATGGAGTTCTCCAAATCTAACATTCCTTCAGCTCTTTGACAATAGAATTGAAGGCCGAATTCCTCCGGAGATTGCAAATTCAAATCTTTCGTGCTTGGATATCGCCAAAAATCGATTCAACGGAAGCATTCCTGCAGAAGTTGGACAGCTTCGGTTTCTGAGTGTTTTCAACGCGTCCAGTAATAGACTGTCTGGAAGTATTCCGGAGGAGCTAACAGGGCTGGATTTCCTGAGTATACTCTTGCTCGATGATAACTTCTTGTCTCTCGAAATACCAAAAAATATCATATCATGGCAATCGCTCTCTGAGTTGAACCTTTCAAACAATCGACTCACAGGTTCGATCCCTGCAGACTTGGGATCCCTTCCGAATCTGAAGATACTCGATCTCTCTAACAATCTACTCGGTGGGAGGATTCCCTCAGAGTTGGGAAATCTAAGCCCATCTGTTCTTAATCTTTCTGGGAACCAGTTGTCTGGTGCTGTTCCGGTTGGTCTTAACAATGTGGCATACAAGTATAGTTTTCTTGATAATCAAGAGCTGTGTGGCGGTGGAGCTCTGGGATTACCACATTGCCGCCTTCGGAAAGTTGCAGAAGCTTCGCGTATGTGGAAAGTTTTCGCAGGATTTCTGGTCTTTGCAACTATAATCTGCACGATTCTATTATTCCGGTTGTATAATCTCGCGCAGGCCAGATTATCCGAGGAAAAATCCACCACGCCATGGAATCAAGTATCGTTTCACGGGCTGAGGTTCGACGAGTCAGATATCATTAGAAAGCTCACAGATAACAACTTGATTGGCATTGGAGGTAGCGGAAGCGTATACAGGGTAACCCTGAATAGTGGAGAAGGAGTTGCTGTGAAGAAAATCTGCAGCAACCGACGAGGAAAGTTGGGGGGCCTGGAAGAAAAGGAATTCAATGCAGAGATGGAGATAGTAGGCAGTAGACTGAGGCATAAAAACGTTGTGAAGCTCCTGTGCTGCATTTCAAGAGACGAGTTGAAGCTATTGGTGTACGAATACGTGCCCAACGGCAGCTTATTCGATTGCCTGAATGGGAATGGGAATGGGATATCCAGAGGATTGTTGAAGTGGCCAGTTCGTCACAAGATTGCAATGAGTGCAGCCCGTGGGTTGTGTTACATACATCACGATTGCTCCCCTCCTATACTGCACAGAGATATCAAATCGGCAAACATCTTGTTGGATGCAGAATTTGAAGCCAAGATCGCTGATTTTGGTCTGGCGAGGAATTTTCACAAGTTGGGCCAGAAGGAGGATTCCTTGTCCGTGGTGGCTGGCTCTTATGGCTATATAGCTCCAGGTAATTCAACCTTAATTTCATAATCTGCATAGAATTCAACAGAATTGTTTGTGATTTTGGACTTGTATGTATTGAATGCAATGCAGAGTATGCATATAGCATGAAAGTGAACGAGAAGAGCGACATATACAGCTTCGGGGTTGTGCTGTTGGAGCTTGTTACTGGCAAAACCCCCACTCAGATCACACCCGATTCGGATCCTGTTGCGTGGATTAGGAAGCGAATCCGCAGCGACAAGGGAATGCAGATGGTGCTGGACAGCCGAATGGATGAGCGCTACAGAGCAGATATGGTGCGTGTGTTGAGAATTGCCCTGCTATGCACCGTTACTCTCCCAGCTCGCAGGCCTTCAATGAAGGAAGTTGTAGATTTGTTGGCAATGTGCAGCCCAGAAGAAGGCGGCCAACATATCATGTCCACCGCAAACAAGCGCGTGACAGCTTTAAAATTGAAAGAGGTAACAAATTAAAATCCCTATGCCGATTCCTCATGGGAAATCAGAGGGGTGAAAGCTAATTTTATATATAGAGAGAGACTTTTATATATATATATATAAGGTACATACAGAGTGTATAATTTGTATACTTTTAAAAACCATGTCCAGAAGGTAAACAAATGCTTTTGTAATGGTTATAGTTGATTTTGTAATCTTTTAAATGTTAATTTTTTGAATCATATTAATAAAATAAATGACTATAGTTATTTAATATTGAATATTTAAAGGTTATAAGTATCTTTATTTTTAGTGAACATTGATAAGTCATAAGCATCTTTATTAATAATTTAACAAAATAAGTGTTGAAGAGTGAAAATAGTCCAATATTATTAGCAACTTACTTGGTAAGTACATCAAAACATGAAAAACTAAAACTTCTTATAAAAATGTATAAAAATATCTTTAATTATTGATAAAAAAACATGTTTCACATAAAATATGTTAATCGTAATCAAGAAAATACAATATATGTACAAGGTGTATAGAATAGTATACCTCTGACATTTGCATAATAACCCAAGTTTATTATGAGGATTAGTGAGAAACTAAGTATCTCAAAAGCTATATGTAACAAGTTACCATTGTGTATGTAAGCATGGACATGATTATCAAGAGAATGCGTATTTATCACAACATTAACAGAGTACTACAAACAAATTCACAAGATACCATAAAAAAATGACAATAATACTCCACGACCATACAATTTATAATTATCAAGAGAATACCTATTTATCATAACATTCACAAAATACTACAAACAAATTCACAAAGTACCCAAAAAAAAATGACAATAATACTCCACAACCTTCCTAAACAACTTTGTAACTGCAATAAGCTAACAATGTCACTTTATGTTAACGATCACTTTCAATACCAAGGGAATAACTTTTTTTTATGAGTGAAAATACCTCTTTTATACTCGACCTTTAGCTTTCTCATTATTTGAGTTTAAACTTCTACCTTTATTACTCTTGGCATTTTCATCATTTTTCTACTTAGCATTCTACTTCTACTTTTATTTATAGGCTAAATAACTTTACAACTTTGCACTTATTCAAAACAAAAAAACATATAAATAATTTACCATTTAATAAACTATATTATTCATCCAAATTTTACAATTTACTAATTAATAATATAACAAACAATATCATTCATCCAAGTTTTCTTTCTCCCCAATTTATCTTTTTTTGTGGTTCCATATACCATCCGGAGCTTAAACGTATAGTATTTCTTCTTCATGTCTTAAATGAATATAATTTAGCTCTTCATTCTCCCTTACTTGTCTTTTTATGAGCTTCCCTGGCTTCTCTCAGCTTACTTTCTTAGCTTGTTCAAACTTCGTTTGTCTTGTTCATTGCTTTCTCTTGAAGTTGCATGCAACCTTCTTCTCCTTGAATTTGATTGCTTCAAGCTAATAATAAAAATTTGCATCCACACCATTTTATCTCCAAAGTGTTCTCTCATTCTTTTAAAATTTATAAAATAACATGAAACACTTCCACGAATTTATTGGAGAATGTTTGCAAAAACAATGAAAATTTATAAGTGATTAGTTTCTTGCATATTTAGACACGAGGAAGATAAATAAGTTTGCATATAGGTTGTTGTTGGCCCTAGGGAAAGATACAAAATTATGTTCAGAAAGATGAAAAGTCTGGTCGTGCGACAGAGGAAGCTACGTCAGAGGAAGAGATACGACAGAAGACGTAGCGATAGAAGGGAAGATGTGACAGAAGGAACCACGATAGAAGGCGTGCATCAGTTGAAAAGGACAACCCGAGAGATTGTGGGTAAGAAGTTAGCTAGAGTCACACGTGCTTTAGGGAATAAATCATCTTTGTAATTTGGGTTGATAGTGCCTACTGATAGTTGTAACGGAAATGTATGAGAATATGAATGACAGCCTTTTAGCTAACATAATGAAGTCGACTGATTATGACATGTAAGAGTCTATAAAAGGAAGAACCCAAGCTGTGTGTGGGTTACTTCCTGGTCAGTTAGTTGGTTTCTTAATTCCTGGTTGGTTTGTGTCTGTTTGTAGAGTCGAAGAGTCGTAGAGTTGTAGAGAAGAGTGAGTTGATCCAGGCTGTGTGCGAATTGACAATAGAGTGAAGGAGAGGAAAGCCTCAAAGTCCCGAGACTAGAGAGCATGAGAGGAGAGAGAAGTTTGTATAGATTGTAGAAAAAGATTTAGAACAAAGTTTGCAAGCTGAGTGCGCAGACGAAAGGTGCCATATATTTCTAATGTTAGATGAAGAGCGCCTTTGTGGTTTTTCCCGGATGGTTTTCCACATTAAATGTTGCATGTGTGTATATTTGATGAATGTACTTATGTTGAATGAATACATGTTGTGAATGAATGTATGTATATTTGTTTACGAACGAGTCTTTATATGTATAAGTCGTGTTGTTGTTAGTTGGAATCACCGATAAGGAAGTATATTAACTATTATAATCTCTGTCGATAGACAAATAGAGTCATATCTTGAATGTATGCAATAGGAATAAGTAATATAACCATCGGCTTCAATCTAGCAAGATAGTAAGGTGCGAATCCCCACACAACTCCAGAAACATGGTTCTAGCAGTTACCCATAAGAGATATCTTAGGTGAGACTACATCTGCATCGTAGGTGCTGCTGATTGAGCCCTGTTATGTAGGGCTGATATCTTGGGCTTTGCAGAAACATGGCTTTGGCAGTTACCCATAAGAGATATCTCAGGTGAGACTACATCTGCATCGCAGGTGCTGCCGACTGAGCCCTATTATGTAGGGCTGATATCTTGGGCTTTGTTGACGGACAAACTAGGGACTGAACCTGGGTTGAAAGAAGAAACACCAACAAATGGTTTTATTTTCGGGACCGTGCATCATTTTGTAAGGGATATGTTTTGGCATCCTAGGAAGCTGGAAATTCAAGGGTGGGTGGATTTTAAAGAATTAGAGTTTGCATGAGAAGAAAGTGAAGGATCACGGTTGAATTCGACAAAGTGGTTGGAGCAATACCTCTATACGGATACCCATTATTTTTTCTTCTTCTTGAGTTTCCTATTTTGTTGTATGAATGGTTGTTGAAGTTAGCAACCCAGCGAAAAAAATTCTAAGGAGGAGAACCGACATACTGGAGTCCTCGGCTAATTGAATAGCTGAAGAGTATTAACAACCCTATATCTAGGGTTGTCGATTTTTGGGTAGACAGTATTTTGGAGGGAAACATTTCTGAGTTTGCTATCAATATAATAACATCATATAGTGAGGCAGAAAGAATTTTTTCCCAAGGACCTAGAGAAAGGTATTTGACATCTTTGAAAGTCTGGATCAAAATGATTGTATGCAAGAAAGGGATCTCGAGAATGGAGTTCGACAAGTAAAGAACTGTATATAAAGACTTGGTTTATGTCGCAGAAGAAGTGTGAGAAAAATGGAGCAAGATAAGTTGAGATGTTCCATGGTGATAGAGAAACTGCACTAGAGAAACTGCAATTGTCTGCGGAATATGTGTGGGACTTCCACCAGAGATTTAAGACATTAATGGCTAAAGTAAGCTTCCATATGTCGTATGTACAACACAAAGAGTGGTTCATTTTAGTGTTGTTACCACACATCTGGATTCCCTTTATGCAACAAAAGACTACATCGCAAACTGAAGCTCTGGAGTTGGCCATGGAGCTAGAATCTTCACTTGTAGGAGAGACCAGAGCAAGAATGATACAGATTTAGTTGCAGCTAGCTAACCTTATGCTGCAACTCCAACACATTAAAAAGGGAATGTTACAATTATAAAATAATAAATAATAGATAAGCATTAGTAATAGCAATTAATAATATTAAATATAATTTATGAAGAGAAGTGTCTCTTCAATATTTGATGGCCAAGTCATATTTAAGGCTGCCATATCCATTGTAATCTATCATCCATTCATATATTAATAATTTATTCATTTATATTCCGAAGATGGAACATCTTCCTCCTTAACCTGGATATGGGCTAGCTAATTACACTCGGATACGGTGTAGCATTGGTATCAGAGCCGGATGGGCTCCTCATCCCTGCACACTCACTAGAGCTCAGATTCGACTCTTGTGTTTTTCTCTCCTATTCCTACACCTCACCTCCTACACACTACTTGCATCACCTCCACCTCCTCTCGTGTTGTCCGTCTACTTCCACACTCCCCTCCTTTCCTCATGCGCTCATTCTCCTCTCTACACTCATCCCCAACTCCACATGCTAATCCACTCTAGCCATCTCCGTGCCCTATCAGGCTCACAACCATCTCCTCGAGCTCTACCTTATTTCGCTCTCTCACTCCTGCATACTCTCCCCCAATCTTCCATACAACATCTCATTGCTCCCATCACCTCCTCATGCGCTTGAACTCCTCTACACCTCACTCCATCCCTGCGTATTCCCCCTTAAAAATCCATGTGACCATCCCACCATACACGCCTTTACCTTCACACTCACACCTTACAGCCTCTCCCTCCTCAACGCTACAATCCACACAACCTGCAGCCTCCTCCAATGCTCCCACACTACACTCCAGCCTGCGCGCCCAAGCTCCCTCATCCTCATCTCTCCAACCTATGTGCCCACGCTCCCTCGTCCTCATCTCTCCACCAAGCACTCCATCTAAGCTGTCGACTGCTCCAACCCTGTGCCCTCCTTCCACTTCCCTCCACACCCTCTTCACCTTACAAGCCTACAAGTAGCCACCATCTGCTCGCTTGCCCGTCATCAGCCACATCCACTCCATCCTCCCGCCTTCCATAATTCATAAACCCTACAAAATTCAAGTCAAAACAAATCATTATAATGTAATAATAAATTATTATTATTATTCTTAATTATTATTATTATTATTGTTATAATATTTATCCCCTTTATTCCATTACACAACCGTATAATAAAAATAAAATTCATAATATAATAATATTATTTTGAATAATTATTATAATTATAGATTTTTATTTTTTTAATCATTAAAGACAATAAATTGTCTCTCATTTCAATCCATAAGCCAAAAAGTCTCTTATACAACATCGATGGCATCTTATAGTGAAGAATTCATGAATCTTCTTGAGAAAATCCTTAAGGACATAGATGAAATAAAGAAATCTAATGACGAAACATTTAAAGGAAATGAAGATGGATGTGAAAATAGCGTAGAACAAGCCACCCAGGCTGATGTAAATATGAAGATACAGTAGACCATTATGTCATTCCCGACGAGAGTAATGGCATCAATCAAGATATTATGCAAGACAAAGATATAACATGCCCTAGTAATGAAGAAAATGACAACGAAATATTTGACAAGGAGAAAGATGATCCAAACCAAGATTGTGATAAGAGGCAAGCCGATGTTACTAACAGTAATGATTATCAATGCATTGACAATAATATCACAATACAAATTCATGAAGGACGTATGTTATCATAAGGAATTCTATAAAGAACATCAAGGAAAACAACTATAATATCTATCAGACACGAGATAAGACTGGTGTTCTTATGAGACTTATAAGCATAAAGAGCCAGTTCAAGGGAACTGATACAAAATATGTTGGGAATTGTTGGATTTTCTCCCTTGTCCTTGGATCCTGACCCAGGTTCAGTCCCTTCTGCTTAGCGCAATAAAGCCCAAGATATTAGCCCGATAGAGTAGAGCTCAGTCGGCAACACCTGCGACGCAGATGTTGTCTCGCTTGAGATATCTCTTTTGGATGGGTAATTTCCAGAACCACATTTTCGCAGTTGGGTGGGGGATGTCTAGTACCTTGGCCCTATACCAAGGCTCTCAATGAAGTCTGGGGATGGATTATTTATGTTTACTGTGATTCAACATCTAGGTTGTGCCCCAACTTTTCTTATACAACTTATTTAATAAACAGTAGACATGCAACATAATCATATTCAACCAATATAATGCCATTGATATACTTTCATTCATCCATAAGCAAATATATAATCATTCACTCATTGCAACATTTACACAAGTATGTCAAACACATTCATCATTCACACATATACACAAGATATAACGTGGAAACCCATCTGGGAAAAAACCACAAGGTGCTCTTCATATGGCATGGGGAAATAGATGCACCTTTCATCTGCACACTATGCTGTAGACTCTGCTTAAGATCTTCTTTTCTACCTTCACAGACTCTCCCTCCCTCTCATGCTCTCTGATCTTCCCTCTATTATCTTCCTACTTTAATTTACTAACGATCCGCACACAACCTGGATCAACTCAACCCTTCCTACTCTTCTGCGCACTCAGCTGCAGATCCTTCACTCTGATGCACTCAACAATACTAACAGATAAAATACAGAGCCATCAACCAGGAGCTCACACTCTTCAGCTAACAATAGTCTTCCTTTCTCTAATCGAAGTCTAGATCAAGAGTCTAACAATTTAGAGCTAAATGTAAAGATTGACCGTAGGGAGGCTAACCCACATACAGCTTGGGTTCCTTCTTTTATAACCCCATTACAGACTCGATACAAATTCCATACATACTTGATATAGACTCAATACATATTCAATACAGACTCGATATAGACTCAATACAAACTCGTTTTCTGTCGCTTTCTTAGCCTTCTTTCTATATCCATCCAACAGGTTGTCTTTCCTATTCTGGTAACACCTAACATGAGGCACTAACGGCCTGACTTACAGAGATGCCTTCATGCATGCGGTTTCTATTGGTTCTATCCAAGCTCGTACCCACAATTGTTAAGGCCTGTCACTTTCTCAGCATTACGCCTTACTGTAATTTTCCATTCGTTATGCTACTTACACGCCTTTTGTTGTTGATATTTTGTCGTACCTTCCCGTGTCACACTCCTTCCTTCTGTCACGACTTCCTCATTTGGCGTAGCTTCCTCTTCTGGCACAACTTCCTCTTATGACGCCTCCTCCTCCTCTTCCTCTCTTTCACTTCCTCTGTCGCAACTTCCTTTCTCTTCTTGCCTTTATGCTGCTACCCGAGTCATAGCTCCTTCTTCTTCTCCTTTAGCTCTTTTCCATACTTAGGAAGAATTATGACTGAATCCTGCCTTAGTGTCCCTAGGTCTAACAGGAATGACAACACAAAAATAATTAAGGTCATTATGTATGTCGATTCTGTTCAATTGACGACAAAAATAGTTAAAAGAAGCAATAACACAAGTGGAAAAAGTGTGAACAAAACTTCACCAAGTTCATACTTAATGCAAACGCCAAGAAAAAAGAATCAAAATGAAGCAATGGTCGTAATTAAAATTGTATCTCTCAAGTAATTAGTGCAACACAGAGCCAAAATAAAAGACGGCATGAGAAAACTCAGCTTTGAGGACAAAGCTTTCCCAAGGGGAAGGCAATGTTACAATTATAAAATAATAAATAATAGATAAGCATTAGTAATACAAATTAATAATATTAAATATAGTTTATGAAGAGAAGTGTCTCTTCAATATTTGATGCCCAAGCCATATTTAAGGCGGCCATATCCATTGTAATCTATCATCCATTCATATATTAATAATTTATTCATTTATATTCCGAAGATGGAACATCTTCCTCTTTAACTCGGATACGGGCTAGCTAATTACACTCGGATACAGTGTAGCAGGGAAGGAAGTACAAGAAGAAATCTGGTGAGGACACCATAAGGACAATTGCCCAGCGTTCATGAACTATGTCACAATAGGAGCACCGAACTCGATAAATACACAAGGAATGCCTTGGTGTAAAATATGCCAGACTAGAGGCCATTGGTCAAAAGAGTGCTTGTACTTATAGAAGATTGTAACTGCACCAACTATTTTATACTGTAAATTTTGTAAATCAGTTGGCCATGATGAGAAGGACTGCAGAGAATTCCAACTGTTGCAGGAGAAAATGGACGACACTTATTTAATGAAAAATGAAGAGCAAATGCAAATTGAGCGGGCCCAAGATCAATATCCACAAGCTCAGTATCCTCGGCCCCAGTATCCACATAATTAATACCTGCAACAATAATACCCTCAACCCAAGGGGGCTGGAAATTATCAAGGTCGAGGACAATGAGGAGGATTTGGTCGTGGAAGAGTCCAAATCATATGTTATAATTGTGGACAACTGGGACATTTTACTAGGGACTGTACGAGCCCTACAAAGACATGTTCATAGTGCAAAGCCTTTGATCATATTGTCGAACAATGTCCATAGTTGATTGGGAAGTGGTAGGCTAGAAATGTGGGAAATCCAAACCCTCTACAGAATCCCAATCTGAATCCCAACTAGAATATCCATATGATTTCTGCTAAGTTGAGGGAAGCAAATATTGTTGTTGTGACAAGGGGAGGTGCTGGGACTGGAGCAGACCAAGATACACATCATGACCAACCGCAAGTGCGACTAGAAGCACAAAATAAAGTGTTGTTCGACATCCAAAGAGAAAAGGAAGTATTCTTGGACACACGACCAAAATTCGTTGACAAGAATCAAGCGTCGACGTTTGCTCCCACACTACCAAGAAGACCAATAATGGAGAAACCTGATAGGTTCGATTAATTGTTCTAAAAGTAACCGACGGGAAACGTTAGTAAGATTAAAGAGTTTTTTAAAATTTTCTTATCGCTAATACAAGATAATATGGTGTCCCATAATCGACAACTCTAATTGAAGAACCTCAAGAAGACATACGACCAGACAAAAGAGCAAACCATGTGGGAAAAAGATTAAAGATAGATTGTGAGTTAAGAATGACTGTTGAGATAGGAGATTACGATATGGACTATATTATCCTAGACTTGGGCTCTGATGTCAATATTCTGACAAGATAAACATGGGAAAGCATGGGGAAATTGCAACTGGAGTGGTATTGTATTCAGCTCAGATTAGCAAATCAGTCAAAATTCCTACCTATCAGTCGATTGATTCAAGTTCCTGTCGAGGTACAAGGCTTGAGAGCGTATGTTGACTTCGAAGTAATCAACATTGTTGATGACACAAACCCGTATCTTGCACTTTTTGGGATCGATAATTAGACCATCATCAATTTTAAGAAAATAATCTTAAGATTTGAAGATTCAGACCTAAGGGTGGTAGCGCCAATTGATATGCTAGAATGTCAGAGATATGTCGAGCCAATAAATAGTGAAGGACAAGGTGACTATCTTGACCATATTTATTACGTCACGTCTATGAGGGATAATTGTGTAAATCTAATAGCTGACGAAAATATTAGTTGGCGAAGTATTAGTTTTTGTACATCAAATTCTGGTGAAGCATTGGAAAATTGGCAAAATCAGATGCATGAAGTATCCATGAGAAAGTGCGCAAGAATTACACGGTCTGTGTGATGCGTATGAATTGAAGCAAGTTAGCTACCTACCTATGAAGGTTTACCTAACATTGCAAATTTTTTGATAGAGTTGTAAGAAAAATTCACATAACATCAGCGCTTGTCTGCCATGGACTTCATGCTGAAAGCTACTCCCGCCATACGGTGGGTCGTACATAAAGAATCTATCTTGGAATGGCCACAATGTCGAATATTATTGGCGATAAGCTCAGTAGACGAGATCATCTATACTAGTAAAAAGTATACAATATTGATTGATCCCGTTGAACATATAGAGTATTGTCATGTGACATGGGAGGCATGTTCGCGACAGGAATGGGTTCATCAGTTCATACACACATTAGACATGATACCAAGGAGCTCGTATACATTAGTTGAATTGAGACGAGGGACTATTGAATGGGATGAATTAGATACTAGCTTCATACACACATTTGAATTTGTTGACGATCATACGTCGATTGATGCTGCATTGCAATTCATCAAGACAAAAAAAATTGAAGTGATCCCTGTCGCAATGACAAACTTCAATCAACGCGGCACAACAATCCAACACTAGATGGAGTGCTATAATGTGACAAGAGAACCTGATGATGATGATCCACTAGATGTAAACATACCTAAGTCTGAAGGTACGCGCGTAGTGAAAGTATTTGGTATTTCTAGTGACCAATTTCTGAATCCATTAAAAGTCGAGAAAAAAAATATTGGCTCACCGGAAAATCCAAAATTTGCCAATATTGGAGATTATTGTGATGATGAAACTGTCGGAAGATAACAGATCTATTGCATGAGTTTCAAGATGTGCTCCCTATGAAATTCTCAGAGATGAAAGGGATTGTCAGAGACCTTGGAGAAATGAAGATACCTTTAAATCCCGACGCAAAACCTATCAAGCAATGACCATACCGAGTGAATCCGCGGTATAAAGAAAAATTCAAGGCATAGTTGGACTGAATGCTGGATGCAGGAATCATAGAACCTGTAGAAGAATCAAAATGGATCAATCCGATAATAGTGCAAGCTAAAAATAATACTGATGAAGTGAGGATTTGCATTGACCTAAGAAAGTTGAACAATGCTTGTTTACATGACCCATTTCCAACTCCATTTATAGATGAGGTACTGGAGAGTGTTGGGGGTCAAGAAACTTACTCATTCACTGATGGATTCTTTGGCTACCATCAGACTAGAATCGCAAAGGAGGATCGACAGAAGAAAACATTTGCGATGGAGTAGGGCTGTTTCCAATACACGATAATGCCCTTTGGACTCTAGAATGCTCATGCTAGTTTTTATAGAATAGTAGTGGCTGCTTTCAAAGGTTTTATTCATAAATTTATTGAGGTCTAATTCAATGATTGGACAGTATTTGGGATCATTAAGGATCATATCAAGAGCCTCAAGATGATGCTAGAACGTTGTCTCCAGTATCAAATTTCACTGAACTTAAAGAAATGTATCTTTTGTGCCCCATTTGGAATTCTATTGGGCCACATAGTTTGTCACGATGGAATATTGGTCGACACTGCCAAAATTGAGATTATCATCGACCTACCACCACCTACCACAATGAATCAATTGAGAGAAACATTGAGACATACATGATACCACCAAAAATTTATCAAAGGATATGAAGATGTGACTGCTCCAATGGATAAGTTATTGAAGAAAGATGTTAAGTTGCACTTGACAGAAATTTTCCAAGAGAGTCTGGACACTTTAAAGAACAAGATGGTTACAACACCCATAATTGTATTTCCAGACTGGAAAAAGGAATTTCATGTACATGTCGATTCCTCGTCTGTCATGCTCGGCATGATACTAGCGCAACTTGACGAAGGGTCGATTAATCATCCTATTGCCTTTTGTAATATCCCCCAAGTGATAAAGTTTATTTGTAATAATTTTTGAAAAACTATGTTTATTTTGAATGTGATTGGAAGACATGGAATATGCCATTCGGTCCTTGGAGGACAAATGTGACTAAAACATTATGCTTGTAATAAAAATTGAGAATGAGGAAACTATGCATGCGAGAGTGGGGGATGTGAACAATCAATCTCAGGGAAATTACACTAGGCGTGGGAATGCTAGTATGGCGCTAGAACCACCCTGGGGAATCAAAGACGTAGTGGCTACGGAAACTCCTAGGGGGAATTGGACGTTAGCTGCAAAAGACCTAGGTAAAACAAAAAAAAAACTACAAATAATGAAGCACATGCTAGGAGGTAGGACGTCACTGAGTATGCTGGAACAAGGAAATACTTGATGTGTGAGCACTCCATGTTAGGAAAGATGAAATAAATACTTGCTGCGTGAGCACTCTGTGTTAGGCAAGTGATTTCTCAATGGAGAACTGGGACTGAGTTTGTTTACCACCGCTCTGGGCATGCATAGTTTAGCTCGGGGGTGATTGAGGATGGAGAAATTTGTGCCTAATCTAAGGTTGGGTGGAACATGGTTGTTCCCTTTCATTACGGCTCGTTTACACAAATAGTCCTTTTTACTGAAGTTTTTTAACTGCCATTCTATTGAACTCAAGGTATGTTGTTTTCATGTATAATTGTGTTTCAATGCCATGGAAATGATAATTAGTAGTTTCAATTTCACTGATGGAAATAATGCTTATGAACTATTATTCTCACACTCTATTTTTTGTAAGATTATTGTGCCTTGTATTGAGGAAAATGGCAACTCAAATGGTGTAATAGATTCTGTAAAAGAGTCACCAGCATACTGCATGATTTCCTTTGATTGTTGAGCTTAGGGTGTGTCTGTAGATGTATGAATGTATGTTTCAATGTTGCTGTAATGATAAGAGAATGCCCTTAGGTTTTTTGTTGAAAGGATTGTTGATAAATGGGTGTGTTCTCATATGAGTATGATTGCATTGGTTATGTAGTTTTTAGTGGTTGATACCCTACTCTGTTGATGCCTTACACGTGGGTTTTGTCATTCTCCTAAGAGGAGTACACTTGATCTACTGGGAATAGTTATAACTACATGGAATGCATAGATCACTGAAGAAGGAATGCACCTACTTTGTCTATCAATCCCATGGAACTTATAGGTGGACTTAGTCTTCGGGAAATGGATACTCCTGCTCTATTGAATGACTGGGACTTGTATTTGGTTATTTTGGGTTGCTTAATGGTGTCATAACGTTCTATAAAGAGTTACTTGCATAATGTATGTTTTCCCTGGATTAAGCATCTAGTGTAATAGTTCCCTGTGGGGAGGCTTGAGATTTGTTCTAGGTTGAACCATCCTAGGATTATTGGAGTGCATGTATAATACTTATAGTTTTGAATGGGATTTGTTACTTGCCTCTACCACTTTTCCCTGAAAAGTTTTAGGCCAGTGAAAGGAAGACTAAGGAATGGAGGGTCTAGATTGTATAAAGAAGGTAGATCAATGGTGGACAAATATTTCGCTGAGTAGACTTGCAAGGAAAAATGATTTGGACGGAAAAGAGTCAAAAATTCTAAGGTAAAGTGTATGTTTCTGCACCCTGGAGTCCACAGCGGAAGGCGGGAGGCAGAAATCAGAAAGAGAAATGAGTCCAAGCATTGGTTTTCTGCAATTTGAAGTCCATTCGCAGAAGGCAGAAAGCGGAAGGGGAACAAATGAAGGTGTCATTTGTTAAGTTTTCGATTCCCGCAGTCCGCAGCGGAAGGTGGAAGGGTGGAATGCGGAAGGCATAAATGTGGATAAATGATTTCGTTGCATGTTAAGTTTCCGATTCCCGCAATCTGCAGTGGAAAGGAGGAATGCTGAAGGCATAATGTGGTGAGATGATTCTATCATATGTTAGGTTTTCGATTCCCGAATTCTGCAGTGGAAGGCGGAAAGGCGGAATGCAAAAGGAGAAATGTGGTAAGATGATTTCGTCGTATGTTAGGTTTCTGATTCCTGAAGTCCACAGCGAAAGGCAGAATGTGGTGAGATGATTCCGTCGTATGTTAATTTTTCAGATTCCAGAAGTTTGGAATGGAACGCAGAAAGGTAGGAAATTGCAGTGGCATTTTGCAGAGTTCCCCCTGCCGCAAGTCGCATTGAGGAACGCGGAAGGCCAAAGTCGAAAAAGTCAGTTTTAGTGTGGAAATGACTTTTCTAGTTGCAGAAGTGGATTTAATTGCGAAGGGTTGTATTTTCTTGCGGAAATTAATGGTGTTTACTTTTTAAGCTTAAGGATGAATTGTTATGAAAGGTTATAGCCAAAATTATTGTGAAAGAAGTTATATTTGAATTTTTTTGCACACACACACACACACACACACACACACACACACACACACACACACACACACACACACACACATATATTAGCAGGTTATTTGGGTATGTCACAAAAGGTATCAGAGCGAGGTTCAACCCTATCGCCCTTTGGGAACACCTAGTTCTATGGCATTATGGAAAAATTTTGTTCTAACCTTGACATTTGTGTTTGGAACGTGTTGTGTACAAACAAGAATTGTTTTGTAACAGGGTACAATGATGACCTCAAAAAATGATCACAAGTATCAATCTGAAGAAGGTACACTAGTACCTCACCCAATGCAACCACAACCGGAGCATTCTAAAGCCAGCCAGGTACTTGAAACCATAAAGAATTTGATGGTGGAAATGCAGAGCTTTAAAGAAAAAAATGAACAGTTGAAAATGGCTCAAGAAAAATAGCAAGAGCTCAATGATATACTATTGTAAAGTTTGCAGGAGAAAAACAATGGGGAAAAACCACCACCATAAGCAGGAAGGGACCCGGGAGTCGGGGACAGTGCCGAAAGAAAAGGCAGTTCCTCCCATGAACTCAAAAATATGGAATCAAGATCAGACAGTCGGGAAGAGAAAAGTAGACCACCTGGAAGGAGAATTCAAGAAAATTAAACCCAACAATTTTGATGGGGAATCCAACACCGGAGAAGAAGCGAAAGCTTGGTTGCTGGATATTAAAAAGTACTTTTAGATTTACAACTACTCCAACAACATGAAGGTAAGGATGGAAGTCAACAACCTGAAAGGGAAGGCTAGTATTTGGTGGTAGGACCTAAATATCTCCCATGGGTTAAAACAGAAGAACCTGGAATGGTCCGAATTTAAGAAACTCTTCAAGAAGCAGTACTTATCAGAAAGCTATTATGAAAGAAAGACCAAGGAATTTTATTAGATGAAACTTCGTCAAATGACCATGGAGGATCTCATCAATAAGTTTCTAGATTTGCTACGGTTTGTGCCTTACATTAAAGAAGAAAAGGTGGAGGTCCAACGATTCTTAAGCTACCTGTCACAGTCTTACAGAGATCGGATTGAATTTGATAACCCCAAGAATCTGGATGAAGTGTTAAGAAAAGAAAGGCTATGCTTCAAGCAATATAAACAAAGGAATGACCTCTCCAAAATCTGGAAGGACAAGAAGCAGGAAAAGTTCAACTTGTGGAAGAAGGGCTTCCAGCCGCCACCCTTCAAGAACATGCCAAGGAATCCTCAAGGGAATTCCTACAATAGAAAGGAACGGTTTTAGCATAAGAACAATAAATCTATGCACCTTGGACCAAAAGGGGTTGCTAGAACCCCTAAAGAACCTCTGAAGTGTTGGGAGTGCGAGGGTCCCCACTTATAAAGGAATTTCCCACTCCTCGGTGAATCCAACAAGAATGTTCAGAACTTGTAAGAAGCTTCCACTGTGCGAGAAATTGGCAAGAGTTTCCATCGGATTTATGCAACTCTTAAAGATTGACACGAAGATCACCATTCTGCAATCGTAGAGATTGAAGGTACTATCTCTAACCGAAAGCTCTCTATACTAATTGATCCAGGAGCTACTCTAAGTTACATCACTCCTAAAATGATGGAGAACTATCATCTCACCAAGGTAAGGCATACAAGGCCTTGGTTAGTCCAACTGGCCACTGGGGAAACAAGGAAGGTAACTGAGTTTATTGCTAATTGTGAAATTTCAATACAGGATCATGTAACTAGGATTAATTTGAATATTTTGCCTCTAGTGTCATATGATATAATTATTGGCATGGACTAGTTAGAAAAATATAAAGTAGTATTAAATTGCTTTGATAAAACCTTTACTTATGTGGCTGAGAATAAAATTGTTATAGAGGTAAGGGGTTTTTAGTAAGCCTGTTTCCTTAAGACAAATATATGCCTTGCAATTGAGGAAGTGTTTGAGGAAGGGTTGTAAGTTCTATGCGGTAAAGGTTGCTGACCTACTCCTTAATGAAAACCCAACATCTGTAAGGGACCACCCGATGTTAAATGAATTCATAGGCATCTTCCCAGAAGAGATACCTAGACTGCCCCCTCAACGAGAAATAGATTTCTCCATTGAAATCATACCTGGTTTTTCTCCAACATCCAAAGTACCTTATCGAATGAGTATCCTTGAGTTAATAGAATTGAAAATCTAGTTACAAGAACTACTAGATAAGGGTTATATAATGCCTAGTGTATCACCGTGGGGAGCCCCGATTTTATTTTCCAAGAAGAAGGATGGGACTTTAAGACTGTGCATAGACTACAAAAAATTAAATAAAGTGACCATAAAAAACAAGTATCCTCTGCCTCAGATTAATAATTTGTTTGATCAAGTAGGGGGAGAAAAATTCTTCTCCAATTTGGATTTGAGGTCAAGTTACCACTAGATCAGGATTAAGGAAGAAGATGTTAACAAAACAACTTTTAGGACCTGTTGGCACCCCAACAACTCCCCTTGATTTTTCAAAAAATCAAAGGAGAACCTCCCTAGAATTTTGTAAATGATTTTACATTTCTTCCATCTTATCAGCCTTGTTTTGGTAGGTGGTTTCTTGGCTTTCTTTCGTGGATTCATTATCTTTGTGCATTACTTGCTCTATGGCTCGATTTTCATAGCATTAAGGATTTGGGGTTTTTTGTCATTTAAATTCTCTTGATTTTCTTGTTGACAATTGCATACTCTTAACCAAACTTATTTAATTTGGTTGGATAGCTCGGTTTGGCTTAATTAGATTGATTTCTTGTTTCCAAAATTTGGCTTTCACTATTTAATTGAGCATTTTGGTGATTTCAATGTATATCCTAAGCTTTGATTATGAATATCTTTACTAGGGCTTGTTCATATCCAATTCAATCCATATCTAATTTTATTTTTATTTGTTTTTTTAGGAAAAACATTGTAATCTCATTTTGATAATAATACTTATTTGACAACAAGTTTTAAGACCAATTTCGTACTTCAAAATCATTTTTAATACAATTTGTTATATATATATATTCATACTTTAAAAAGAAAATTACCTTTATTAACTTTTATATAAACATCATATATTCATTTCGTTACTATTCCTTGATATATATATCTATAAGGATCATATAAGGATCATGTTTGTAACGTTATGAGTATTTTAAAACAAAATAATCTACATATAAAAGTTATTTGGTTACCAAAACATTACATTATTTTATTTTTACATGGGGTGGTAATTTTTCCAATGCGTTGATACAAAATTTGAGTGCTTAAGAAATATTAGCACATTTAAAACAAAACAAAAGAATGGCGGTTATAAATAAGGAATTTGCATTTATATTATATAAATTCTAAACATTCCTTAGATAACTTATGAAAATATTTAATAAGAAGGGACTGTCTTTATAGTTATCATTAAAAGTCAAAATTCAATCTTGTATTTGACTTTCCTTCATAACGGTCCTTTCCATCATATAAATCTTTTGATACTTCCAACGAGTCTTATGAAAGAATGATGCGCTCCATGTGAAAGTTGCGCTATCATCATGTCTTTTATTATCAACCGAGAAACCAGGAAAGGTAATGAACGCGGGCTTGCAGAAAAGTATCGACCAGCTAATTGCTTCCTACACAGCCACAAATCTAGGGGAAAATGCTATTGTTTTTTGGGTATAAGAGCAATCAGATTTATCGCCATATGGTTTTTATGTTCTAGAATTTAGGATAATTGATTTCTATTTTAAGCATATTTTACCAAAGAATAACACGTCAAGAGAGATCATTTTTGCATGCTTATAAGAACGCCATGATTCCTACTAGAAATTGTGCCACGTAAAGAAGGTCATTCATTACGTGTTTTAGGTTTAGCAGTTGAGAATAACTAGTCCACTAAACATGGGATCACGCCCGAGATTGCCGTCGTTATAGAGATCACCAGTTAAAGATATCGCAAAGTCATCACGTTTGAGATTTATGCTATTATCAAATCAAGAAAATTAAGCCACGAATATTGGAAGAAAGAGAATGATTCAATTTTGAACCTTGGATAAGTTTTACCAGCTCATTTTTACCAGTTCATCGCCTTTATGTAAATCGAAGGAGTAACATCAATCTGGTTGGATATTTTCTTATGATTTATTTCATGTTCAAGCATATATTTCTCGATATGATTGCTTTATTGACTAATGTTGAATGTTATATTGAAACAGGTTTTCAAATAAGACAGAATGAAAAGTAAGAACGCCTGGCATAATCACCACCGAACATGATAACAAGCAGAGGATAAAAGATCGGTGAATGAATTCAATGAACAAAACAGAAGAGTGCCGGATTCCCATCGTTTTTTCAGGAGGTGATTTTATGTAGTGAACTGCGCACAAGCTAAGGTGAAAATTAAAATTCCGGGACATGGGTTTTTTTCCAGAAGATCCTCATTTACCAGACTCGTGAAGAATTTGCTGAAAAAAGTGAACAGTTTGGGAGATTTTCGAGGTGCCCTGGACACGTTTTTCACAAGTGCAGCCAACTACGAAATTTAGCTGAGTTTCTGTTGGGAATTGGTTTATTTAAACAACAAATTTCTGTTTGCAAAGGGGGAGGTCAGATCTCTATAGAGTGGCAGGAAGTTTTATTCTCTGAAATTCTATTTCTATTTGGTAGACTTTGATATCTGCAGATAGAGGAGAGACGCTGCTGCCACCAGAGAGAGGGGGAATCGATGGATCTGAAGACAACTTTGATTTCTAAATACTCTATTGCACTTCTCTGCTGGAGAAATGGAAACGCTTAGTCCCTGGATGGAGTGTTTGGAAGAGAACATACTGAAAGTATATTTTGTTGCTGGTGTTATTTCATTCCTGAAGTTGAAACTTTGGATTTGAATACATCTGGACATCTTCAGACTGATGCCATTACTAGTATTTTTGTTTTGGATATATTATATATATGTTTCAACATCTTATATTCTATCTTAATATTAACACATTATGCTTCGATCTATGTGTGTTTGATTACAATTTGCACTTTATCGGTTCGATATCGTATTTTGAACAAATATATCGTTATGATTGTGTTTATTAGTATTTTTACTATAAACTTAAACTGCAATGATATACTCTTCTGTCTGTTAAAAATATCATTTGTGTTTTGACAGTGATTTTATAGCAGATATTATCTTTAAGTTCAAATAGCTATGTTGATAATTAATTATTAATTAATTTCAGAAAGTTAGAATAACTGTTTATTTTCAGTTGTTTTTCGGTTCTGTTGTCATATAACAGAGTGACTTATTAATCACAATTTAAATATTTCTATTTAAATTGTGCTTTTAGTCTTTCTGTTCATCTTTAAATTAATTAATAATTAATCTAGTTTTAAGAAACGCTCTCAGCTGAGATAGCTGAGATAGGACATATAGAATAGTCTAGAATAAGTTTTATTTTGATATATTTTAGTTAGCAGTTGTTAAATCAATTTGCATACTTTGTATAAGTCTTTATATTCAGAAAACTCTTCAAAATTTGAGTCTTTCCTTAAGAAAGCAACCATAAGACAGTTTAGGTAGTTTAATTTAATTATAGAATTTATTCAGGTAGAAATCATATTAGAATAGGTTAGATTTTGCTGGTTTTAATTTCTCCTTAAGAGAAAAACCAACTGGTAGCAGGACCACAACCTGCGAGGTTTTGTTAATTCAAACACACCGGACGCTGCTTTAAGTTGATTGTGTGGACAAAACCTCCTTATTGGCCTAGTTCAGAAAAACAGGCCAACAAATGGTGCTAGAAGGAGGGTCGATCGGCAAGTAAGCCCTTTTGAGCTATTTCTTTTAAATTTTAATATATTTTTAAAATGGCTCCTATTACTGTTTTAGAACATGCTTTCAGCATGCCTGGGCCTGCTGGAGGTATTTTTGAAAATGTAGTAAATCTCTTGCAAAGGTTAAGTTTTGATGGAGAAGGTAAAATGACTGCTTTGAAACATCTCACTGAATTTATAGATATTTGTAACCATTATTGTATAGTGTGTGAGAGTAAGATTTGCAGGCTTTTTACTGTCACTTTCAAAAGAAGAATTCGAGGCTGGTTCAAAATGTTACAGTGCAAAATCCATTCATTCATGGAAACATTTCATGGAGTTATTCATTGATGCGCATGAGGATTATAATTATCAAGAGTTGAGGTATGAGATTGGAAATCTTCGCAAACAAGAAGGTGAATCTACTAGTACTTTCTTTTCAAGATTTATGTCAATGCATTTTAGATTTCATGAGAAAGATCAACTTTTTGCAGAAGAAATAACAGATTTATTTTTATCTCTTGATTCTTATTCAACTTTACATGATCAAACAAATAATTATGAGCTTCAAATTGACGATATGCATGTTGATGGTTGCATCACTTCATCGGTTAATATTGATTCAAAGTCTAATTTTATTGGTCCAAATTCTGACACTAAAATTGTTGAACATCAACAAATCTTAGGATCTTCTAATATACAATTTCAAGAACAAAAGAATTTAAATTTGACACTTACATTAAAAAATCATTCTCTTGTTCAAGCAATTGTAGTCGAAAAGGAATCGGTGATTTTAGGACCTAAAACCGAATCTTTGAATAATCGTTGCATAAATCAAGATTTTGCATTTTCTTCTTCTCAAATTGAACAAAATTGTCTCATTCCTTTACAAAATATATCATCAAATCAAAATATGGATAATGATTTTCCTCTTGAATCAGTTAATCAAGATTGTCTTTTGCAAACAGGAACATCTAATTTTCAACATTTGGAAAGTTATCATGCTTTATATCCGCATCTATTTACTGATTATAGTTTATGTCCAGATACTAATTCTACACTATGGTTAGTTCCTATGCAAAGAGATGTGTTGTTTAAGAATGAGGAAAATCTTTCTATTCACGATATTGATGAGGAAAATAATTTTATAAATATCGCTCATGAATCTCATGCATACAATAATATTGAAGAAGTTAAGTTAGAAGATAAAACCATTTCTTATAATATTTTAGATTTTGACGATACTAATCTTTTCAATTGTAAATTAATCGAATCGTCAAAATCTCATGAATTTCAAAGGGAAAGTGCTTACTCTAAGGTAGTGTCAAAATTTGATTTTCAAATTTATGATGATGATACTTCCTCACAAAATATATCCTCTACTTTAACTTTTCCTGGATCCTTTGATCATAATCTCAACATGCCACTTTTTGATTACTATCCTGATGAACTTGCTATCACACATTCCATTGAATCTTCACGAGTTTTAGATCTCCTCCAATCTTCTTTTTATGACCCAGTTTATGCATGGTTGGAAGAGTCATATTTTAAAAGATTTTCATGTCATCTTCTTCTTTCTTTTGTAAATATAAGTTCTAATTTAATACTTTCTATTTTTCAGTATGAAGCATTTCAATTCACATTATTAATATTCGATATGTTTTATTTTGCAGGGTTACAAATGCTTCAATGGCTTCATTGGCTTTTTCACTTTACCTGATTATGATTGAATATTTGACTAGGAATAAGATAGAGTAGTTTCTTTTCTTTTTCTTTACTTCTTAGTTTTTAGTTTTGATTTCACACTTAGTAGTAAATATAAGAATGTATATATTTATTAATCAGCTCAATAGTTTTTTGCTAAGGATAGATTGATCTCTACTTAATTTTTGGTTAGGTACACTTGGTTGGATTGACAAGTTAGAAAGCGTTTTGCAGCAAGTGATACAATTGGGAATGCAGGAATACGAGTATGGCCTTACATCAGGGAAGTGAATTCTTTATCTTATTTCCATTTCAAAATTTGTATACTTGTTATTTATCTTTTAAACTGTGAAGTATTGAATTTTGGTATTAATTGTGAGAAATCATAAAATTACAATAATTCAGTAATGATAAATCTATCATTAGGTTATTTTACACGATTGTGGATGATGTCATTAATTATACACTTTTAGACTATATTTAAATTATTAACAGTGACATTCATCAATTTATTTAAAATGTGTAGACTAGCCTTATGGTTTATTTTCTTTTATCATTCAAATTTTGATTTTCTCTTGAAAGGAGTTTGCTAAATCAATTCCTTGAAATTTCTAAATCATTCATGCCAATTCTTGATTTTGCTCATAAATATTATTTTGATGAATATTTCTCTAAATTTTGTAATCAATCATTTTTCAAAATTAATAACTTAGGCTTTCCTATAAATACTTGCCATATTTATAATTTAAGGAAAAGTCTTATTTTGATAAACCACAATTTAAGATAAATATAATTGAGCGTAGGAAAATTGTTTTATAATTTCGGATCAATTAAATCTGTGTAAAATATTATTACGTGTTGATCTTCGATTTTAAAATATTCTTTCATTCGATTATGATGCTTAGTTTGTGACATGGAATTAATAATGATTTGCACATCAAAAGAAATTAATATTGAGTTTGGTTTCACTTGATTGCTTTTCGTTTTCACTTTTGAGACCTAGATGATTGGATTTCTTATCACCTCAACCTTGTACATATTGACTGGATTTTGAGATTTTGCTTTTTGAAATAATTGGTTTTTTTACAAGTCTTCTTTATTTAGAAGAGTTTGTTATGACCATTTTCTTTTAGATTTTTTATTTATTTTTGTTTTTCAAAACAAAGAGTTCATTGCATCTTGCTCACTTTGTAATTATTCTCACAAAATTGTACAACTTAAACTTTTTCATTTTTCCTTTTGTAAATAATGATGAATAAAAGGATCCGACTTATTCAATCTTCTCATCGATTAATTAAATGAGTCCTAAGAAATATTTTATTGAATGATTCTGCAATATTCAAATATTTTCGAAACTTTACATCAATAATAAGTTTATGATACTTTTTGTAAAAATCACCATTTTGACATACATATTTGTGTCTCCTATTTTCTATTTTTTTTAAAATCTTTATATTGTGGTCAATTTTAATATGTCATTTGGGAGATTTGTCGTTATTTCTTACGTATGTCATAATTTTATGATTTTTACGTTATTTTGTATAGCTCATATAGAAAGTAATCATATCTTGAATTTTGATTTTTGAGTTTATTGACCATCTTCGACTCTCAGTTAAAGTTTGGATAAATTTTTAATTTTCCTTTTTTGATTTCAATACATACCTTTTGGTTGAATTTTGGATTTGATCGGATTCTATTTTTTGAGTGTTTTGGTTCAATTAGTGATTTTTATTGGTTGATTGGTTTCAGTAGTAAATTTAATATTTTTCAGCTTTTTGATTTTCTTCTTTGTTTTTAAGGGAGCATTGTAGATAAATAATACTGTAATGACATACTGTTCATATGTTTCTCTACTAATCAACCTAATATCTTTAAAGGAAACCATTGTAAGGAGTTTCTTGCCATATCAAATGTTCTTACTGTGACTGAATCATTCCTAGCCTTGAAAGATTTCTTATGAACTTAGCTATTCAGTCAGTTGAACTCACGATTATTATTCTTGGACTTTATTTTGAGAATGATATCATTAGCTAGGCAAGTTAACTTGTCGGGAAAATTTTCTCTCAGAATCTTTATAAATCAATGGCATTAGTCATCTTTAGGCCTTCCATGTTATTATAGGGGTATTATATGGATTTGTTTCTCATCCATTAGAAAAAAAATAATTTAAAACTAAACTAAACTTTGATTGAAGAATAGGAGGTCTCATTATGAGCCGACCTAATCATGATCATCAGTCTTGTCAGGGATAACATCATTTCTGATCACCAGGGTGATGGCTCTTGGACATAAGATCAAGGGACAAGAGGTCTCATCACGAGCCGGCTTGTTTATCTCTGATAGTTCTCGTGAATGATGCTATCAATAACTGGTTACCAAGCCAGGATAGTAGTCTTGAATCAAATACAAAAAAAAAAAAAAAAAAACAAAAAACAAAAAAACAAACAAACAAACTTTATCTTTTAGTTATTTATATTTAATGGATGGGGAACTTATCCAGATATCTTCTTAAGATATGGAGGTAATATCTTTATGCTAGTGTTATTCAATTATTTTAGCTGTTGAGAAAGCATTCTTGATCAGGTCTATTTGCTATGCATATATTTCAAAGTCATTCATCTTTACGAAGTCTTTGAATAATAGTTGTGACAATTCATTTGATTGTGACAATATTAAAGTTTAAACTTTACTATATAGGCTAGTGATAAGATAAAGCGATGTGGTGTGAAGTTTGATATTTCAAGAAAATCTTGATTTTGTTTTCCTATATCTTTAATCTTCAGGTAAACATACAGAGATAACTGGTTCGCCTAGCATGTCGCCATTTGTTGGCACCCCAACAACTCCCCTTGATTTTTCAAAAAATCAAAGGAGAACCTCCCTAGAATTTTGTAAATGATTTTACATTTCTTTCATCTTATTGGCCTTGCTTTGGTAGGTGGTTTCTTGGCTTTCTTTCGTGGATTCATTATCTTTGTGCATTACTTGCTCTATGGCTCGATTTTCATAGCATTAAGGATTTGGGGGTTTTTGTCATTTAAATTCTCTTGATTTTCTTGTTGACAATTGCATACTCTTAACCAAACTTATTTAATTTGGTTGGATAGCTCGGTTTGGCTTAATTAGATTGATTTCTTGTTTCCAAAATTTGGCTTTCACTATTTAATTGAGCATTTTGGTGATTTCAATGTATATCCTAAGCTTTGATTATGAATATCTTTACTAGGGCTTGTTCATATCCAATTCAATCCATATCTAATTTTATTTTTATTTGTTTTTTTAGGAAAAACATTGTAATCTCATTTTGATAATAATACTTATTTGACAACAAGTTTTAAGACCAATTTCGTACTTCAAAATCATTTTTAATACAATTTGTTATATATATATATTCATACTTTAAAAAGAAAATTACCTTTATTAACTTTTATATAAACATCATATATTCATTTCGTTACTATTCCTTGATATATATATATATATATATAAGGATCATGTTTGTAACGGTATGAGTATTTTAGAACAAAATAATCTACATATAAAAGTTATTTGGTTATCAAAACATTACATTATTTTATTTTTACATGGGGTAGTAATTTTTCCAATGCGTTGATACAAAATTTGAGTGCTTAAGAAATATTAGCACATTTAAAACAAAACAAAAAAAGGTGGTTATAAATAAGGAATTTGCATTTATATTATATAAATTCTAAACATTCCTTAGATAACTTATGAAAATATTTAATAAGAAGGAACTGTCTTTATAGTTATCATTAAAAGTCAAAATTCAATATTCTTGTATTTGTCTTTCCTTCATAACGGTCCTTTCCATCATATAAATCTTTTGATACTTCCAAAGAGTCTTATGAAAGAATGATGCGCTCCATGTGAAAGTTGCGCTATCATCATGTCTTTTATTATCAACCGAGAAACCAGGAAAGGTAATGAACACGGGTTTGCAAAAAAGTATCGACCAGCTAATTGCTTCCTACACAGCCACAAATCTAGGGGAAAATGCTATTGTTTTTTGGGTATAAGAGCAATCAGATTTATCGCCATATGGTTTTTATGTTCTAGAATTTAGGATAATTGATTTCTATTTTAAGCATATTTTACCAAAGAATAACACGTCGAGAGAGATCATTTTTGCATGCTTATAAGAACGCCATGATTCCTACTAGAAATTGTGCCACGTAAAGAAGGTCATTCATTACGTGTTTTAGGTTTAGCAGTTGAGAATAACTAGTCCACTAAACATGGATCACGCCTGAGATTGCCGCCGTTATAGAGATCACCAGTTAAAGATATCGCAAAGTCATCACGTTTGAGATTTATGCTGTTATCAAATCAAGAAAATTAAGCCACGAATCTTGGAAGAAAGAGAATGATTCAATTTTGAACCTTGGCTAAGTTTTACCAGCTCATTTTTACCAGTTCATCGCCTTTATGTAAATCGAAGGAGTAACATCAATCTGGTTGGATCTTTTCTTATGATTTATTTCATGTTCAAGCATATATTTCTCGATATGATTGCTTTATTGACTAATGTTGAATGTTATATTGAAACAGGTTTTCAAATAAGACAGAATGAAAAGTAAGAACGCCTGGCATAATCTCCACCGAACATGATAACAAGCAGAGGATAAAAGATCGGTGAATGAATTCAATGAACAAAATAGAAGAGTGTCGGATTCCCGTCGTTTTTCAGGAGGTGATTTTCTATAGTGAACTGCGCACAAGCTAAGGCGAAAATTAAAATTCCGGGACATGGGTTTTTTTCTAGAAGATCCCCATTTACCAGACTCGTGAAGAATTTGCTGAAAAAAGTGAACGGTTTGGGAGATTTTCGGGGTGCTCTGGACACATTTTTCATAAGTGCGGCCAGCTACGAAATTTAGCTGAGTTTCTGTTGGGAATTGGTTTATTTAAACAACAAATTTCTATTTGCAAAGGGGGAGGTCAGATCTCTGTAGAGTGGAGGGAAGTTTTATTCTCTGAAATTCTATTTCTATTTGGTAGACTTTGATATCTGCAGATAGAGGAGAGACGCTGCTGCCGCCAGAGAGAGGGGGAATCGATGGATTTGAAGACAACTTTGATTTCTAAAGACTCTATTGCACTTCTCTGCTGGAGAAATGGAAATGCTTAGTCCCTGAATGGAGTGTTTGGAAGAGAACATACTGAAAGTATATTTTGTTGCTGGTGTTATTTCATTCCTGAAGTTGAAACTTTGGATTTGAATACAACTGGACATCTTTAGACTGATGCCATTACTGGTATTTTTGTTTTGGATATATTATATATATGTTTCAACATCTTATCTTCTATCTTAATATTAACACATTATGCTTTGATCTATGTGTGTTTGATTACAATTTACACTTTATCAGTTCGATATCGTATTTTGAACAAATATATCGTTATGATTGTGTTTATTAGTATTTTTACTATAAACTTAAACTGCAATGATATACTCTTCTATCTGTTAAAAATATCATTTGTGTTTTGACAGTGATTTTATAGCAGATATTATCTTTAAGTTCAAATAGCTATGTTAATAATTAATTATTAATTAATTTCAGAAAGTTAGAATAACTGTTTATTTTCAGTTGTTTTTCGGTTCTGTTGTCATATAACAGAGTGACTTATTAATCACAATTTAAATATTTCTATTTAAATTGTGCTTTTAGTCTTTCTGTTCATCTTTAAATTAATTAATAATTAATCTAGTTTTAAGAAACGCTCTCAGCTGAGATAGCTGAGATAGGACATATAGAATAGTCTAGAATAAGTTTTATTTTGATATATTTTAGTTAGCAGTTGTTAAATCAATTTGCATACTTTGTATAAGTCTTTATATTCAGAAAACTGTTCAAAATTTGAGTCTTTCCTTAAGAAAGCAACCATAAGATAGTTTAGGTAGTTTAATTTAATTATAGAATTTATTTAGGTAGAAATCATATTAGAATAGGTTAGATTTTGCTGGTTTTAATTTCTCCTTAAGAGAAAAACCAGCTGGTAGCAAGATCACAACCTGTGAGGTTTTGTTAATTCAAACACACCGGACTCTGCTTTAAGTTGATTGTGTGGACAAAACCTCCTTATTGGCCTAGTTCAAAAAAACAGGCCAACAGGACCCGATATAGGCATTACGAATTCATTGTAATTCCTTTTGGCTTGACCAATGCCCCTGCTACATTTATGTGTGTGATGAATAACATCTTTAACAAGTATTTAGATCAGTTTGTGTTAATTTTCATTGACAACATCCTGATATACTCAAGGACAGAAGAAGAACATCAACACACTTGAGAATTGTACTATAGACCCTAAGAGACCACCATTTGTATGCTAAGTTTGAGAAGTGTGAATTCTTTAAGAAAGAAATTCACTACTTAGAACATGTCATCTCAAAAAAAGGGATTGTTGTAGATCCACTGAAGATAAAGGCAATTTTGGAATGGCCTATGCCTGAAGATGTCGCTTAGATTCGATCTTTCATGGGACTCACTGGGTACTACCGGAGGTTCATCCAAGGGTTCTAAAAGATAGCCTATCCTATTACTTCCTTACAAAGGAAGGGAGTAAGTTTGTATGGTCTTTGAAGTGTCAGGAGAGCTTTGAAAATCTAAAGGGATTGTTAACCATGGCCCCGATCTTGAAGGTTGTTGGCCCCTACAAAGACTACACAGTGTGTACTGATGCTAGCAAGGAGGGATTGGGACGAGTACTATCTCAAGAGTGGAATGTGATAGGTTATAGATTTCGCAAGTTGAAATATCATGAACAAAATTATGTAGTGCATGATCTAGAATTTGCAGCAGTAGTGCATACCTTAAGGATGTGGCGTCATTACCTGTTAGGGAAAAGGTTCCTCTTACTGATAGATAACACCTGCATAAAGAATCTGTATAATCAGCCTGGAATCAATGCCAGACAAGCACGATGGATGGCCTTCTTAAGTGAATTTGACTTTGAAGTGAAGCACATCAAAGGTAAGGAAAATAAAGTGCATGATGCCCTCAGCCGAAGAACTCATGAAGTGTATGAGATCACCGTGAGTCAACTAGAAGGTGATTTGTTGAGTAGAATAAAAATGGCTACCATCCATGATGCTGAATATGGAAATCTACTGAATAAATTGCTAAAAGACGAGATAAAATTGAATGGGACATATTTCAAAGTAGACCAGAAAGGATTAATTTGGTTTAAAATCATAATATACATGCCTAATGTTGTAGATTCAAAATTGTTTGTTCTAAATGAATTGCACATTCCTCCTTATACAGGGCACCCTAATTACCAAAAGATGATAACATCCCTCAGGAAGCAATTATTTTGGCTAAAATTGAAGGCAGATCTAGTTGAGTACCTGCCTAAATGTTTGGAATGTCAATAGGTGAAAGCTGAGCATCAACATCCAACAGGTTTGTTACAACCCTTACCAAATCCTGAATGGAAATGGGAGGTAATATCTCTGGATTTTATCACAGGTTTGCCATTAAATCAGAAACAACATGATTCAATTATGGTTGTAGTTGATAAATTAAGCAAGTCTTCTCATTTTATACCTGTGAAATCAACTTATAAGGTTGTCAATGTTGCAGAAATATTCCTAAAGGAAATATTTCGACTACATGGAGTGCCAAAGACGGTAATTTCTGACCGGGATGTCAAGTTCACAACAAAATTTTGGAAATCATTGTTTGCAAGGTTGGAAACCAAGATAAACTTCAACACTAGCTACCACCCTTAAACAAATGGACAAACACAAAGAACAAACAAAGTCATCGAGGACATGTTGACGATGTATGTCATGAAAAGACCCACCAAGTGGGAAGACAATTTGCATCTGGCGGAGTTTGCATACAATGATGGTTACCAAGACTCAACCAAGATTATCCCATTTGAAATCTTGTATGGAAGAAAGTGTACTACCCTTGTTAGTTGGTATAACCCTGTGGATCATTTGATGGTAGGACCTGAAATGTTCCAAGAAATGGAACGAAGTGTTCGGGATGTACAGAAGAATTTGAAGGTATTGCACTATCACCAAAAGAGTTATGCTGACTTGAAAAGACACCATAAAGAGTTCTCAGTCGGGGATCATGTTTACCTCCGAGTAAAGCCCAAATTGAGCTCCCTGAAACTGGGAAGCTGTACCAAATTAGCACCACGGTTCTGCAGACCCTTTCAAGTTCTAGAAAGGATTGAACCCGTGGCATACAAGCTTGCTCTTCCAGCACACTTAAGAATTCATAATGTTTTTCATATTTCATTACTGAAGAAGTATGTATATGATTCCACTCACATCATTGATTGGAATGTGGTACAGGTGGAACCATGTAACAACCCCATAAACAATACATCAAAAAAGGGGTTTGTTTTTGTTGTCAAGATATTTTATTGATCATGCAAAATAAATTTTGGAAAGAATATGGAATAATGTCAGGTATAAACCATGCAATGGACTGAATCTGTAAGCAGACAAAGGATGTCGAAACCCCAATAACATGCAGTACACAACATACCTTAGTTTAAATCTGCAGATAGAGACAGATTTTGGCCTTTATATTGAAAGAAAAATATATATAATACAGGTCCATAAGACAATTTAAACGAAAGACTCTGCAACTTGAAAATTAAGAACCAATTCATTGACATAACTCTATGTAACAATTTAAACCAATATTTATATGATTCATTCCAAAAAGTTTTATTAGATTTAAAGAAGACGTGTAGCTACTAGATACTTGATTTTCGACGAAATACACATAGATCATAGTTTCATAAAGTACAATTTAAAGATCTAGCAATAACCCATTTACGATTCATTTCATGATTGGCAAACAACCATAAGTCAAGCTGAAGTATATGAGAAAATAAATCAAATCTACTTACTTGAATCCAGGGAAACACACACTTGGAGAATCAACTCCTCCCAACCATAGGAGGTAGCAACTCAACGGATTGCTCCTCTCCACCCCCAAGCTGGATCACCAACCATGCACCAGAACAGGGAGTAACTTCCTCGTGGCACTCAATCCTCGAGTCTGTAAGAAGTTTTCACGATGGACTTATAAAAAAGAAAAACGTTCAACAAATGCACTCAGCATCATTTTCCCCTTGCACAACACGACATCTCATGCTATTCCAGTGCACTCATATAAATAGCTTTGCCCAGGTCTTATGCCATCCCAATCAAATCTCTAATCAGATCCTTAAATCCCTATGATTTAGGATCTTGTCTAGTTGTTGAGTTTTGGATTGGATTTGATTGGTATCAATCACTCTAGCTTGCTTACACATGTTCTTTGGTGCCATGGTTGGTGTCCCCTCATGTAGTTGAGTTCTCCAAGTGTAGTTGTGCAAATATGATTTGAGTTTTTGAGTTTCATAA
The DNA here is from genome assembly GCA_001517045.1 of Pseudotsuga menziesii. Taxonomy (NCBI): domain Eukaryota; kingdom Viridiplantae; phylum Streptophyta; class Pinopsida; order Pinales; family Pinaceae; genus Pseudotsuga; species Pseudotsuga menziesii. The sequence continues at coordinate 98,597 of LPNX011042428.1, read as the reverse complement.
CTCATTACATAATAAAAACAATTTTCAAAACATGAAAACTAAAAACAATGTCATGGGGGTATTACATTTCTTCCCCCCTTATCCTTAACACCTTCCTCGGTGTTCTTTTTATTTCGATCTCCCTTGCTCATTCTGGAACATGGAGGGATATGCTTCCTGCATTTTATCCTCCATTTCCCAAGTTGCCTCTTCAGGGCTGAAGTGCTTTCATTGCACTTTTATTTGAACGATGGCTCAATTCCGGAGCATACGTTCCCTCCTGTCTAGGATGTAGAAAGGTTCGGTCTAGAAGTCGCCCGCGGGTTCTACCTGAATAACATTCCAGAATTATATGAGTAGCATCATGTATATATATATATATATATATATATATATATATATATATATATATTTTAACAATGGAACATGAAATACATTGTGTACTTTTATATTAGATGGAAGTGCAAGCTGATAGGCTACCGACCCTATCTTAGCTAACACTTCAAAATGTCCACAATACCTTGGCGCCAGTTTGGAACACCTTCCCAAACTCTAGGAACTCTTCTTCGACTTTACCCATAGATATATGTGATCACCAAACATTGAACTCTCTTGGAGTTCATTTTAAATCTGCGTAACCTTTTTTCCGATCCTACGCAAGTTTTAAATTTGGTTGCACTTCCTTAACGATCTTTATAGCGTAGTGCAATCAAGCAATGCTTCAATGCGTACATGTTTTCTTGTAACCATACTTTTTCCTCTTCCACATACAAGAAGATAAGCATGTCAATCATTATCATAAGATTCTAAACATTTTACATATCACCCCAAGCAGATATCGGCATCTTACTAATACCGGGAACATGCTTATTATGTCTTCTTCATAACATTATAGGTTCCAACTACAACTTAGTTTAAGCATTATTACAATGTCTGTTCCAATTATAGGTTATAAAACTTCACTAGTTATTACCACATTTAACCCTTATATATTGGGAGGTAAGAGGCAAATATATCAAATTGTCTATCTTCAGGCATGTTGAAGCCCCAGTTAAGTATGTGGTTGATTAGGGTGTCTAAGGCTTACAACAAACAGAGAAAACCCAGCCAAAGGCTTCAAACAATCCCACGTAGGTGTTGTTCTATCCTCGAGCTGTTTGGGATAGTGATCTCCCATGGATATTTCTTAGCCTCCGCTGACAATGGTGGACTTGATCGCTAAAGGATCTATTTCCTGAGTTGGGAAACAGGGGTATGTGATATGGAGAAAAGAAATCAATTCTAACTTAAAAAGAAGATCTAATCTAAAACTAATCCACTGAGAAAGTTGATTTGATTTACAGGTTGTCTTGAAATATTTGAATAACAAGTAATTCACCACATTGACAGAAATGCAAATGAGATAATAAACTACTTACTTAAATCACAATCTTTTAATGAAAATTAAATAGAAGCAAATCAAGATTAAATTATTCAAGATAACCTGCGGATACTTATGTTAGTTGAAAAACCAACATATTTGCTTTTTAAAAAAAATTAACTTTTCATTCACTTGCAAAAATAGAGAAGCTCTTGAAAGAATAAATTCTTTAAGAATTATGAATGTATAAATTTACAACAGATAAAAATCAAAGTCATAAATAAACACATTTAACGATTTGTAATTAAATAACCAGCAACATTAATCCATTTGGAACAGGAAAAACATGAGATATTTTAAAGAAATTTAATGGAACTCATAACAAGAGATGTGAAAATAATGACACTTTATTAATAGCGAATTCTGTAAAAATACATAAACCTTTAATTACAAAGAGGTGTCTCCAGTCTCCTATTCGAATCTCTCCCCTTCCAAAAGTTCTTCATGGTAGCAGCTTTTCTGTTCTCAAAGAGAAATCTCTCAGCTGAGCCCCCCCCTTTAACTCAGACCTTTGGGTCGATTTTATAGAAGAGACAAGCAATGGAAGGATCAGATCCAACCACCGGAACTCTGGTTCGTTCATCTCCCATCCAAACTAGCGGCAACCAACTTCTGAAATTACTCCTATGTTCGAGCATGCTTTTCTCTAAATATGTTGAGAGATCTCACAAACGGCCCATTGGTAGTAGTAAAAGATCCCATTTGTGAAGTGGGTTTTCAATAGTTTTGTCAGATTCCTCATGGTTTGATGGAAAATGGAGGCCGAAATTAGCCTCTTCCAACTGATGCACGATCCAGGTTTTGTTATCTTCTTGACATTTCTATAGTTGCCTACAGTTTATGTTTGATGATGTGGCTTGGATCTTCTAGAAGAAATTCTATTTCCTTCAATCTCCTCTTTCAGATCTGGCAATCATTCCTATCCCTTTAATTTTCATCCCTGCACATCAAAAAATGTAATTCATATAAATTAACATAACAAGAAGATCCAAAATTAATATTCCCAACAAAATCGGAAATCACATGTCAGGAAGAAAATTCGAATTTGTTTAAAACAATCATTAAAAAAAATCAGGAAAAACCAAAAACCAAATTAAAACCCTAAGTGAAAAAATAAAACTACAAAAATTCACGGACCCAAAATCAAATTAAATTATAACCTAAGATAAACTTAGGGTCCAGAAAGATGCGGGAATGAAAATGTGAAAAGGTGATTCTTGTGGGCAGGTGATTTGTGCATCCGGCATCCCGCAAGTTGCGGGTTGCGGGAATGTTTTATTAAAATATGAAAATTTTACCTCCTACAATCAGCATCCTGCAAGTCAAGTTGTGGGTTGCGGGAACATTTAAAATTTGAACAATTAAAATCAAAGGTCCCACTTCCCCAAAAATGCATAAAAATACTTGGGAAGCTTGGACATTTACAAGTTTTTTTTTTATTATTTAAACGAAAATGATGAAATAAAAATGTAGAAATTATTTAGGAAGAAAGTCTAAGATGTGAAAACCCTAAACCTAGAAAAATAAAAACCATTTACAATTTAATTCTTAAGAAAATAAATGTTGGAAACAAGTTATGTATATAGGAAAAGAGTCACTCCTATAATATAGGAGAGTCAATGAATTTCACACATAGGTTTTTAACATTATCATTTTCCAAGAATAGAAAACCTAGAAAAGAATAATAATAATTCAAATTAGCTTATTGAAACTAAGACTTATCCATGATCAAACTAATCTCACATTGGATGTTGAATTTAATCCACAAATTTCTAAATAATGATAAAACCAAATCTCATTGAAATTAAGGAATTTAGGATTCAAACAAACTAAAACATGTGTTCTATTAATTTTCATAACATCCAATTGTGTATAAAATTAATATATGGATTTAATGAAACACAAAGTTAAGTTAATGAAAGTCAAAACATAACCATGAATATTTAAAAGATTTCAATAAGCTTAAACCAAACATTACAAACATTAAACTAATATAAGCAAATAACCCAAAGACCAATATTATTTAAATATTTACATTACAATTCTAGAAATTCAAAAGGGAAAATAAAACTCAATCAAGGCCAAATATCGAACCAATGCAATACACAAAAGCATGAGAGAAGAAATGATAAGATTAATATGAATCCCAAAGCGAAGGTAATAACCAACCGTTATCTCGAATAATCAATTTGTGCAGTGAAGACCAAGCTTAGGTGGGGAATGTGAAAGATAACATGGTAACCACCAATATCATAGAAGAAACTCAAATGGATAAAAGAGAAAATATAAGCTAGAGATCAATAAGAAAGGAAACAATCCAAATAATGCCAAAGATCTAGAATGCGGGAGAAGAATTGCGGGCATTTATTTCGTAAATATACACACCCTTTCCGCAATCTGCAATCCGCAATTGCGGGTTGCGGAAACACACAACACAATCATAAATCAAATACTTCTTGCAATCCACAACCCGCAATCCGCAACTTACGGGTTGCAGGTTGCAGAAACACACAACACAATCATAAATCAAATACTTCCTGCAATCTGCAATCCGCAACTTACAGGTTGCGGGTTGCGGAAACACACAACACAATCATAAATCAAATACTTCCCGCAATCCGCAGCTTGTGGGTTGCGGGTTGACCTACTGACTCATAAAAATGTTTCTGCATCTCGCATTCCAGGATGTCGGATGCGGGATGAAAAACTTGCAAATAATAAAATTGAAGATCCCGCAATCCGCATTGTGGGATGCGGGTTGCGGGAAGGACACATTTTGGGAAAATAGTCTTTTCTGCAACTCACTAAAAACACGCAAAAAATGCATAAATCTAAAGAATTTAACTAACTCAAATCATATAAACTATGATAGTCATTTTGGGGACCCCAAAACGACTTAAGAAATTCTGAAAACTTACCTTACATGTAAAATTGGGGTTCTCATGTTTTATTGAAAACATGGGTTCTGTTGTTCCTACAACAAATGGCGACACGCTGGGACGAAGCAGTTATCTCTGAATAAGAAAGATAGTATTTGTATGTGTATAAAGGAGTGAAATATGGGACTTTTACCAAGAAGAGAACTTCCCCTAAAACATGTATACCACATTACCAAGTCAACCTTTTAAATATTTACCCAACTACAATTGATATTTTAATAATTCCCTTCTTACTATCACTGAAAATGTGAAGACAAACATTGATTGATTATATTTCTAACAAAATATGTTCTTTATTGAAACACACTCTAAACGAACAATTCATGATGACTAAAAGATGTTATCTTAATGTTTTACCTCTAATACCACATGCATGGCCTTGCTTCCAGTAGGCGTCTATAGCCTCGACCAGGTTACCTTTTAACCCAATAAGTTACTTATATCCCATCCACTAGTTAAATATGCGAAGCTTATCAATCCTTGTTAAATATTTGCATTCCTAGAAAGAAGCTGGAAACCACTGCCCCGACTTGGTGATAGTGTCATTCACACCAACTTACAGATAATGAGTGGGCTGGCTCGTGATGAGACCCCCCGTCTTGCAACTGTTTTAGCGGCTACAAGCCAGTACTCTGGCCTGATGACCAGATATTAATAAATTCATTCCATAAGAAGGTATGATCATGAACAGGTCGGCTTGTAATAAGACCTCTTGTTTCCCAACTTACTCCTAGAGATGTTAAAGAAAAGGATTGGGCTACATTTAATGTTAATCTCATAAGAGAGTGGGATGGATTTAAGAGGTTTGAGATGATAACAATGCAAGCCCCACTCATTTGCTCATAACGAAGGATCCAATTAGAACATAATTGCATAATCTAATTTAAAAGAATAGCTTTGCGTATTGATTTGTGATAGTTAAAAAGAGAAAGATGATCAAAGCAACTAATTTTATGTATGAAGGCGAGACTTGGAAAGTGTTCCACCACGGATAAAGGGATAGCTTCTTCTTATAAAATCAGTTTGAAAATATCCCTTCGCATACAAGACTCCAAAAATGTAGGCTTGGAATAACTAAACTTGCCCCAAAGTATCATCAACTAAGGATCAACAATCCCCTTTTAGAAAAGATTGATAAATAAAACATGATTCAAAATAAAGAATTGTAGAATAAGTGGAATCAATTTTCGATAATTAACATTTCAACCTTTCGCCCCACTACAAATTATTATCAAACTAAAAAATCCAATCCAAATCAATCAATTCAAAAATGAAACGAAAAGTGATCTAATCAAATTAAAATCAAAACTATTCTATTATACACCTATGCCTACATTATTCTAAAAGCCAAGTATAATCAAATTTCCAATGCAACTAGTTATGTAACTTGAAACCTGCAAAAGAAAACAAGTTATGTATTAGTATTGGAAATCGCAATACTTCAAATGGAAAGATAGGACAAATCAAATCAATTTTCTTATGTACAAAGAATGAAGGATTGCATGGAAACCTTTTGACAAATGATTCTTCCAACCGATCAAAAATCGGATCGTAAAAATTATGTTGTAAGTGACATGATGTTTGTAATGCATTCATGGAAAAAACTGATATCTCATGAGGATCATAACTAAAATGAATCTTATCAGTAATATGATTAAAGAATTGCAAAAGGGATTCAGTGAAAAATGAATTCTTTAAAACAACATCATCATTAATCAATTGGGAAGGAACAAAATGACAATTTGGTATTACCTTAAAATCAATTACCTCATTGTGTCCTTCAGTTTGAATCTTAGAATTAATGACATTAGATCCAGATGTGGTCATCATGTTGCAATAAAATAGAACCATATCTAATACAACATGAGAAAATATTGTATCCCTTTCCATATTGCAGATTGAATCATAATACTTAATGACATGAGATAACATAGATGAAGATGCATTTATTGCATGAATAATGGTAGTGAGAATATTATTGTCTTCTTCATGGCGATTTAGAGATAAACTGGATTAAACAGAAATATGTCGCTTATTCTTAAAAGATTTACTTTGTATTCTATCAAAATCTAACCATAACGTAGAATTAGTTTGAAAATTACTAACATACAAATGTAATATTTGAATAGAAAAAATATCTGGATACAAAGGGAAATAGGTTTTAGAATGTAGAAAATTAAATGCTTCTCTATTGATAAAATAGTTTTCATTAATTGTTTCAAGAGAAACATAATTAGTAAAAATCTGATTTAATAATGAATTTTGAATGTGGGGACCTGATTGATCATGAGAAGAAGATAATGTAATATCAATAATAGAATCATCATTAGCACATTCAATTGTTGGACCTGGAATATTTAATTCTTCTTCCACTGTATCTTCTATAACAAGAGTTTTAGGATCGTTACTTAATATAAGAGTTGAATTGCAGTCCTTATTCTTTTGTTCATGAAACTGTGTATCACAAAATCCTAATTCTTGTGCATGTACAACAATTTCATTATCTTGAGTGGAATTAACAAGATTAGATTCTAAATCAACATTGACTGATGAATCAAAATTATCAATATGCATGTCATTAATGTCAGATTTATCATTCTTTTCTAAATCAAGTGTGTCAGAAAGAGAATTAAGATGGGAAAACCAATAAATTATGTCCTTTTCAGAAAGTTGGTGTCTCTCATGAAATCTGCAACATATTAACATAAATCTGGAAAAGAAATCATCAAGAGATTCATCTTGGTATCTACGAAGATTTTCCAATTCAAAACCAAGTTTTTTGTAACTATAATTCTCATGAGCACTAAGAAATAACTGTGTGAATTGTTTCCATGAATGAATAGATTTAGCTGGTAGAAATTTATACCAACTCCAAATTCTTCCTTCGAAAGTAGCGGTAAACATTCTGCATCTGTCATTGTCATCAGATACTTTTATAAAATCACAAAAATCATTAAATTCAGAAAGTTGTTGAGATGCAGAGATCTTACCTTCTCCGTTGAAGCTCAATTGTTGCAAGAAATTAGTTGTCCCTCTAGGAATACTTCCAGCAGACCTAGGAAAATTGAAAGCATGATCTAAAACAGTGATATGAGCCATTTTCAAAAAATAAATCAAGTTAAAGAAAAATAGCTTAAAGGGCTTACTTGCCAGTCGGCCCTCTTTCTAGCGCCATTCATCCCGCACTAAGGTCTCATTAGGGCACTGTGGCATATCTTCATAGCCTTGTCAGTCTTGCTCTTTGGGTTTCAATTATGGCCATATATCTTATCATGTGGATTACAAGATGAGGGGTCTCATCACGAACCAGCTTATTAGGTTCATAGGTGCTCAGTGGAATGACATCTTTGTCATTTAATATGGGGATATGGCTTCCAATTCTCTGGAAGATGGGAGATCCTATCACAGGTAGGCTCATTCATGATCTGCAGAGCATCAGTGAGTAACGCTACCTACATATGGACACCAAGCTGGTAGTGTCTTGTAAATCATACTTTACATTAAACCCCTATCAAACCCCAAACAAGAAAGCATTGCACACAAGAAGAGGGGGTCCTATCTAAGGCCAGCCTCACTATGATCAAGGACTTGATGTTGGACTGAAACGATCACCAAATGGTTCCCAAGCCATGATAGTTGCTTTCGACCATATAGCTGGAAGACAAGAGGTCGCCCTACCAAGTCGGCTTGCTCAGTTTCCAGGTCAGGTTTGTGAATCACATTGATCACTAGAACAAGGGGTAGTGGTCCTGTGTCATTGCAATCTTGCATTTTATTCTTAAAAAAAAGGTGGGGGGGGGGGGGGGGGAAGAAAAATGATGGTTTAAGAGGTCCTGTGTGAAGAACCAAAGGGGTAAAGGTCTGAGCTTAGGTTAAGCTTTAAACTACATGCCTATGTCAGCCTTAGTTCAAATGACCCTATCCTCCAATGACATTTGAATCAAAGTTGCATCCTTTTAAATGACCAGGGATGGGAGTGCATCAATAATTTTAATAGTTTCTAGTTGGTTACATTCTTATGTTAACATTTCTTGAGAGCTAATCATTTTCCCACTGCCAGTTTGATTGGAAAGGATTATTGTTTTGCATAGATAACTAGTTCTTTCAGCCAGTCGCCATTTGTTGTAGGTACAACAAATCCTAAGTCATTTTTGAAACCACGAAGCCCAACAACTTACCTTCTGTTACTACGAAGAAGGACTTCTTGGGATTGAGGGAGATCCTAGGAAACTTAAAGGTTACTTTGCTACTGATTGGTTCCACTTGTGGTTGCCTCTTAACGGGCATCCTAATAAGCTCAAAGTTGTTAGGGAACCTTTCATGAACCAAACTGTAACTAATCTCGATGGTTCCAACGAATCTGTCTTTTTCTTTAACAATCAAATTGAACATTTCACATTTGACACTTTCTTTGGAGACTTACCTGCTGATGTATCACCAATAGAGAATGAGTAGAAACACTCTTTGGTAACTCATCTTACATCTGTTTCGTTCTCTAGCACTGTTGTTCATAATGTATATAATGTAAATACCAATTTCAGAATTGATCCTATAGTTTGGACCTTGTTTTTTGATTGCTCTAGGTCAAAGGAAGGAGCAGGTGCAGGTTGTGTACTTATTCATCCTAAAGGGATCAAAACCATGATTACATGCAGGTTGGAATTTGAATGTACCAATAACATGGCTGAGTATGAGGCTTTAGTCCAAGGACTCAGGAAAGCTATCGATATGGGAGCTAAAGCAATTGAATGTGTGGGAGACTCCGAAATCATTGTCAAACATGTATGGAATCAGATACATTGTCTATCTCCCCGCTCAGTTAATTATCAAAAATTAATCAGAGACATGACTAATTCCTTCTCAGCATTTAATATTAGATCTGTTCCTAGATCCCAAAACTTTGACACAGATCTACTAGCCAACACTGCATCTAGACTGATCCCTCCCAAAGGCTTGTCTCCATAAACCTTCTCTATCAAATTGATGTACATACCCTCAATACCCAACAATGTCACAAATTCAAAGGTGTTTGATGATGATCATCAAATACTTGACTTCCTGTCAACTCAAAATACCTTCGAGGGTATGGCCATTGACAAAGCCGATCGTGAGAAGTCTCTATCTGATCCTTCCAACATCATCCCCAAGTTTGTCATCAGTCTGGAGAAGTTCTATGATTTATAAGATAAATTCAGAGAAACCATCAATTGCAAGACTCAAAGCTCAACCTTGAATCACACCCCTATTAACTTAGGAACAGAGCACGAACCCCGATTTATCAATCTTGGAATACACTGTTCCTGTGATGAAAGAAGAAGTTTTATCAAACTCTGCAGGGAATATAAAGACGTTTTTGCTTGGACATACGATGAACTCAGGACCTTTGTTACTATCGTCATGCATCATAACATCCCCATGAAACCTGATGTGAAACCCTATAAGCAGAAATTGAGGAAGATGCACCTCAGTCTAGAGCCTTCTGTCAAGAAAGAACTAGACAAACTGCTCTCGGCTAGGATCATATTTCACATCTGACATACGCAATGGATAGCGAACTTGGTCCCTCTTCATAAAAAAAATGGAGAAATCAGACTCTGCGTAGACTTCAGGAACCTGAATCAAGCCTCTGAAAAAGACAACTATCTTGTTCCTCCAATGGAGCAGATCCTACAGAAGGTAGCCAGATTAGAGATGTTTTCACTGCTAGACTATTTTTCTGGTTAATACAAGTCTTGGTTGCACCCAACAATCAACTAAAAATTGCTTTCAGGACCCCTTGGGGAACATTCGCATACAGACAAATGATGTTTGGACTAATAAATGTAGGAGCCACATTCTAGAGAGCTATGGACATAGATTTCAGGGGGTTGATCCACAATTCTGTTGTTGTGTACCTTGATGATGTTACCATTTACTCTAAAAAACGACAAGATCATTTGTCTGTGCTAAAACAAGTATTCGAAAGGTGCAGGAAATTCAGGATCTCCCTCAATCCCAAGAAGTCCATCTTCGCAGTAACAAAAGGTAAGTTGTTGGGCTTCGTGGTTTCCAAAGAAGGTATGATCATTGACTCCGAACGCATTGAAGCAATCTCCAAGACCAGCCTTCCTAGCTCTCATAAGGCATTGCAATCATTTTTGGGTAAGATAAATTTTGTTCAAAGATTTGTTCCCAATTTTGCTCAAGTAGTTAAACCCATGTAGTTTTTGGTAAAAAAGGATGTACCATTTAAGTGGTCCGAAGAACAGAAAAATGCATTTACTGAAATTCGAAAAACCATAGCAGAAGCACCTGCTCTCATGTCCCCATATTTTAGTAAATATTTTATATTGTATACATTTGCTGATGACTTTTCTTATGCTGCTGTCCTCACACAGAAAAATCATGAAGACGCTGAAATCCCCATTTCATTCATGAGTTCGACATTCAAAGGGGATGAACTCAATTACTCCTAGGTTGACAAATAGGCCTACACAGTATATAAATCGGTAAAACATTACAAGCCTTATCTTTTGAAGTCAAGGACTAAGGTAATTGTCCCTTATGCGACAATTCTCAATGTCCTTGTCCAAAAGGAGTTGGGAGAAAAGAGAGCTCACTGGATGACCGCCCTTCAAGAATATGATCTGGAGATTAAGCCTGTGAAGATTGTCTAAGGACAAGGTTTTTGTCAGCTCACCGCCCAGTCAAATGACCCTGAAAATTAGCAAGCTGACTGGGAATAGGAAGAAGATACACCTACAGGTTTTGTTAATGCAATTGAAACTATGGCATCTGAATGGTATGATCACATTAGATTGTTTCTTCATAATGGTTTTGCTCTTGAAACCCTAGATCCCAAAAAACGTAGAGCATTAAGGCTGAAATAAACCCCTTATCAACTTATTAATGATGTTATGTTTAGAAAGAATTATGATGGAGTGTTTCTCAGATGCCTGGGAAAAGATCAGACTGATGATTTCCTATTTCAATTTCAGGCAGGACCTACAGGTGGACACTTCTCAGGTGATACCACGCCTCACAAAATTATTAGGGTAGGATACTATTGGCCTACCCTATTCAGAGACGCCCATTCATTTGTCAGAAAATGTGAGCCTTGCCAGAAGTGCGCTGGCAAAGTTAAGAAACCTGCTTACCCCTTGCAGCTAGTAGCAGTCCAATTCACATTTTAGCAGTGGGGATTGGATTTCATTGGACCCATCAACCCCATATCCTCATTACAACACAAATACATTTTAACAGCCATTGACTATTTCACAAGGTGGGTAGAAGCAGTCCCTTTAAGACTGTGTAACACAAGCCAGGTAATTTCCTTCCTAGAAAATCAGATAATCACCAGGTTTGGCACCCCTGAGTATCTTGTTTTTGATAATGCCTCATATTTCCAGTCCATTGACTTGGCCATCTATGCCCTTGAAAAGGGGATAAAGCTTAAGTTTTCTACTAATTACTACCCCCAGGGCAATGGGATTGCAGAATCCTCAAACAAAAACTTGATAAGCATCCTTAAGAAGACAGTGGCTTCACATCATAAAGACTGGCACACCCAAATTTACTATGATCTTTGCGCAGATCGAATCACCCCAAAGGCAGCCCTTGGTAACTCCCCTTATTGCCTTGTTTATGGCAAGGAAACTGTCCTACTAGCTAATCTCACCATTCCTTCATTGCAATTGGCCCAATCCATCCAAGAGAGTGACTCTTCCCCATTACAGTAGAGGATTAATTCTATGCTCAAGTTAGAAGAAGATAGAGACAAAGCCAAGAATAAATTCTACCAACATCAGCAGTTGGTTAAGAAATGGTTTGATGAGAGGTCTTCATTCGATAGAGACTTCTTAGTGGGATATTTAGTGTTGAGATGGGACAAACAACATAAGGACAACAAAGAGTACACCAAGTTTCAGCGAATTTGGCTAGGACCATTCATTGTTACAGAAAAGATTGGTCCTAGTACGGTTCGACTACAAACACTGGAAGGTGTTGTTGACACCTTTCGAGTGAATTGTTTTTTTGCTCAAGAAGTACTTTGTTTGAAAAGTTTGATTCAACCCTGTATATAGGTTTGGTGTGTTATTTTCCTTTTGTTTGCTTGATTTTGGTAAATTTTGGTAATATCTACACCCTTGGCAATAATGAGCAATCAGTTTTCTCAATATTCAATACTCTCAACTGAAACATATATGTCAGTGTCTATCTTTTCTAACGCATATCAGGATTTGTTATATTTGAATGATAACCATATTTACAGCATTTTGTATTGTGGCCCTCTCATCCAAGGTTAATACATTCTACATGTTTTAATCTAATGATGATAGTTGTGGAAGAAAAGGTTCACCATGTCTAAGGTCTCATTAGGGCACTGTGGCATATCTTCATAGCCTTGTCAGTCTTGCTCTTTGGGTTTCAATTATGGCCATATATATTATCATGTGGATTACAAGATGAGGGGTCTCATCACGAGCCATCTTATTAGGTTCATAGGTGCTCAGTGGAATGACATCTTTGCCATTTAATATGGGGATATGGATTCCAGTTCTCTGGAAGATGGGAGATCCTATGACAGGTCGACTCATTCATGATCTGCAGAGCATCAATGAGTAACGTTGCTTACATATGGACACCAAGCCATGGCACTGTCTTGTAATTCATACTTTACATTAAACCCTAGTCAAACCCCAAACAAGAAAGCATTGCACACAGGAAGAGGGGGTCGTGTCTAAGGCCAACCTCACTATGATCATGGACTTGATGTTGGACTGAAACTATCACCAAATGGTTCCCAAGCCATGATGGTTGCTTTCGACCATATAGCTAGAAGACAAGAGGTCTCCTTACCGAACTGTCTTGCTCACTTTCCAAATCAGGTTTGTGAATGGCACTGATCACCAGAACATGGGGTAGTGGTCTTGTGTCAATACAATCTTGCATTGTAAAAAAAATATGGGGGGAGAAAAAATGATGGTTTAAGAGGCCCTATGTGAAAAACCAAAGGGGTAAATGTCTGACTTTAGGTTCAACTTTAAACTACATGCCTATGTCAACCTCAGTACAGATGACCCTATCCTCCAATGACATTTGAATCAGAGTTGCATCCTTATAAATGACCAGGGATGGGAGTGCATCAATAATTTTAATAGTTTCTAGTTGGTTACACTCTTATGTTAACATTTCTTGAGAGTTAATCATTTTCCCACTGATAGTTTGATTGGAAAGGATTATTGTTTTGCAGAGATAACTAGTTCTTCTAGCCAGTCGCCATTTGTTGTAGGTACAATAGATCCCATGTCATTTTGACACGGGAGCCCAATTATACATACGAAGATTATTTGGTAAGATTCTTCGTAATCTTAAAGGGTTTCATTGAGATTTTTATTTGACTCTTGGGATTCCTTACTTAACCAAATTTCCAAAAAATCCATGTTTGATTTCGTTGTTTTAAATGCAGAAGGATTGGGTTTTGTTTGCATTGTTTTAACATCCCGCATCCCGCAACCCACAAGTTGCTGAATGCGGGAAACATTTTATTTTGATATTTCATTTTTCAAACCCGCATCCTGCAAACGCGGAATGCGGGATGATTTTTCATGTGTGTTTACTTTAGTCAACCCACATCCCGCATCCCGCAAGTTGCAGAATGCGGGTCGCGGGGTCATCATTTGTTGGATTTCGGTTTGTGTATTTCCACATCTCACATCCCGCAAGATGCAAAATGCGGAGTGTGGGGCCGATTGAATATTTTTTTTCGCTATTTTGCTATTATGCACTCTGCATCTCGCAAGTTGCGGAATGTGGGTTGCAGAATGATTAATAAACTTGCGATTTCATTTTTGATCCCGCATCCTGTAAAATTGATCCTGATCGTTCTTTTTATCGTCATCTGACGGTCTGCATTATTTCCTGGGAATTATAAATAGGATAGCTTTGTTTACAATTTTCACTGATTTTACTGCTGTAATTTGTTTTTCTATGTGATTTTTACCTCCAGAATTTGCCACGCAATTCCGACAGTGATTACTACGGTTTTAGGTTGGTTGCCAAGTTGCTTTCTCACAATTTGAATAGTTTATTTTGCTTACTGTATAATTCAGTTTTAATTTCTGGTAAAGTATTCAAAATGACACTTCTGAAACCCCCAGATTTACCAGGAGTAAAAACCTTCAGAAGGACATGTTCACCAAAGATCCGAACTTCGGTGTCTTTTCTGATACTAGCAGCCGAGTGACTGAAACTTATCATTTAGACTAGTCTTGGGTTTACTCTATCTTCGATAACAATGACCTCTCAGATTTCCAGAGTGACCAAATTGTTTATGAGAGAATTAGAGATTCTGGCCTACATGTGATTGCAGCTAGACCAACCATCCTACCTTATAATGATGCCGTTATGTGGATTATAGACCACGCCAATGTGAAAGATCATTCATTCAATACCAGTACCGGGTCTCAGTTAGACAATTTCTGCCATGAAACCTTTGTCAAGATTTATGCTCTTAAACCTTATACCCAGCTCCTTGATGCAGACTTTGTTAACACTACCAAATCCAAATTCAATTTCGACCAAATGCTTAAATCTTGGATGACTGAACCACGCAAATTTTCGAAGAGGAAAGACGAATTATACCCCGTCGAATGGTTTAAAGAGCCTTACTCACTGCTTGCAGTGATGTTGTGCAGGCTTTATGGCCTTCCCAACTGTTCTTTCTTTAAAGAGGAATGGGCTGCCATCGCTCATCATATTATAACTACAGATGAATTTTTCCCTTGGGTCTCAATTCTGTCACTAGAACTCAAAAACACCATACAAGAGTTCCAGAAAGCCACTGCTAAGAAAAAGCCCAATTTCTATCTTACTGCCTTCATTGTGGACATCTTCTGTGTTGATTTCCATTACCCTAATTTGGGATGGAGTTGGGAATTACCAACCCCGCCTGTACATATCTATCATTCCGAGCTCTAGGATAACAACTATGTGGCTAGGTTCTATGATATATGTGAAAGTTTCCTTGGCAGGGTGTATTTTCTAATTTTCAACAAAGAAGCCCCTGCATTCTCACTAGAAGCAAAGGCTCTCATAGACACTATGGGGGACTGGTATGTGGGTGAATATTTCACCTATATCAGGGTTTATGGAAGCAACACAGCTCACATGTTGCCTAAGGTCATCCCAGACAGGTTGGTCTTAGAAGAGATCTCATTTTAGACAGTTACAGAGGGGATCTACAAGAAATGTGCTGCACTGAAGAGGAAAGTTTGGCCCAGGTTTCCTATTACCCTTGGATCCTTGAGCATACCCACTTCTACTTGGGCATTGAAGCTAAGTGACCTCATCATGTCACTTAAACTTGGTTTTGCAAGCAAAAGGCAACACGATCCCAAAGGGATTGTCGATTTACACCTGAGGCAGAACCATTTCAAAATAGGTTATGTTCATGAGGAAACCCCGGATGATATTATTTATCAGAGAGTAGATACGTTTTCTGAAGTCTTGGCAAGGGCTAAGAGCAAAGAAAAGCAAACGGATATTGTTGTAATCTCACAGATAACATAAGGTTACCAATCATACATAATAAAACATACATACATAACAGAGACAAGAGATAAGAACAAGTAGATAGAATAACAGATTATATTAACATGAGAGGGTCCATACAATACAGAGAACTGAACCGAGTTCTCATCTGGCTCAATAGCCTAATATATATGAATTACAAATAGTTACAAATAACTACCTGTCAGTTCACTCAACCGACACGACCTTAGGTGGCCGACCTAATCTCTAACTAGTCGACTATCCTTCAATTCGGCTTACCAACTTGCTCCTCCAACATCTCCCCCACGAACAAAACGTTTCTTCGTCCCGAAGAAACAGGGAGGTACCCAAAATTTCTTTGTCCGTCTAAGTAGTCATTCTTTGTGCTTGATCTTCATGGGCTATGAAGTCTAATGGTTGGTCTTTTCTGTACACAGACTTCGACAATTGCTTCAGCTGTTACTCCCAGCTGATGTTGGAAATCCGTCCAACTCTGCAAAATTTTATGTATGTCGATGGTTAGTGTAGTCAGACTGGATAAGATTGACATTTTCTCTGGTATGGAAAATTTCGCTATTTTTTCCATGTCAGGACCCATAAACTGGTCCTTTTTCTCTATTGTCTCCAGTAGTCTTTTCATCTGCGGGCAGATGATGTCTACTTTTTCCAGGTTTGGAATGGCTTGTTGCACCCATTGATGTGCTTCTTGCTTGAGCTTCTGTAGTTTGGCTGTTTCAAGCACTATTTGATCTTCAATTGTGCTTCTAAGTGCTGCGTCAGTGCTTTTCCTTTTCTCAAGCGCTTGGATCTCCTGTCGGGTTTTCCTGGTTTGCTGATAGACTCGCCCGTAGTAAGTAGGCCAGTCCCACAGTATTTCTTCTGTGATGACAGATACCTCCATGTGATCTTGCAACACCTTGTATGCTTCTGAAAAGGCTGTGTGCTGCTCCATCAATAGTCGAACAGTTTCTTCTTTCTACTCCTCTTTTGTGTCCTAAATTTATGCCTGCAACGCCGACACCATGCTCTCAAACAGCTGATAAGCTCTTTCTAGTGGTTTTTTGGTGTCGACCTCTGTTGGTCCTGGTATTACCGATTGTACAAGGTTTCTACATTTGTTGAGGAACTCAACTTGTTCTTTTTCATTGTTGTCGAGCTCCTTACATCTGTACTGGCTCCTTGTCTTTGCTTCGACTGCTAGGGTTTCCAGGAGTTGTCCTAGCTCTGCATCTCTCAACTTGGTTGCATTGACTGCAGTTGTTGACCCAAGCTGAATGATATGGACAATTGTCGTCTGTTCACGATGATCCTTCTTATTTTTCTCCTTCTTCTTCTTGTGCTTGTATGGCTCTATTTGTTGTGGCACCCGTGTACCTGTAAGAGTCAAAACTGGATTTTCTGTTTGTGGGGCAGCAGTGATGGATGGTATTTCTGGTTGGGGTGGTGGGATGACTGCTACATTTGGTTATTCTTTTGGTTGGTTGGATGCATAGGGTCTAGAAGTGGATGCGGTTGTCGCTAATGCTCGCGGTGGAGGTGGTTCTGGTGCAGTTGGTTGAATTAAGGGTTCTGATTCGGGAGGTGGTGGTGATGGGGTTGGTGAATGGTCGGGTGTGATTGGGTTGGTGGAAGTGTGGTCAAGTGGTGGATTATCGATTTGAGGGGGAAAATCCAAGTTGGAGAACATTTGGTCGATTTCTCAACTTATGTCCTCCATGTTTTCTCCTTCCTCATCTCTGGTCGGTTTAGGGGTTGGTGGATGGGGTTCGAGGGTGGTTGGAGTGATAGACATGATCAGACATGCGAAAAATTCAGCTTCTTTGTCGGGGTTTCTCTCTAAGGTCGAAGTCACAGTTGCAAAAGTCTTTAGCCTCTGGAGTACTTGGCCAGGTTGTCTGGATCCACCAGCTTCAAACAAAGGGGCTTTGGCAGAGAGTTTTTGTACTGTGGTGAATATTTCAGGCAGTTTTTCAATGTATGCCTGGAGGTTTCTATCACGGTCGTATTTTTCCTTCACAGCCTTCGACATAGAATTCTTGCATAAGTCCAGTGGACTGACTGAAAGCTATTGAGGTATTAGCTCCTCTGTTACTTTTGTCAAAGACAGAGGTGGGGGTGTAGACACAAGATCCACAACATTTTCGACCGTTGAAGTGTTTGTGCTCTTCACCTTCCTTGGTTGACCTTGTTGTGCCCCTGCCTCGACAAATTTTTGAAATTGGATCTCCATCGGCACTTTGTTTGCTGCAACATCCTCTATTATGTCGAGGGCCATAGCTGCCAATTCCTCCTCATCCTCTGAAGACTCTGCAATGATATGCCTGCGCTTACCTTTCCCTTGCTCTTGTTCCTGTGTTTTCTTTATTTTTCTCGAGGCTGCTATCTCCTTCAACAATCTGGTTATATTGTATTTGGTGAGATCATTCTCTGGATTTTCAGTTTTTATTTCTCCCCTTGGGTCTTGGGTCGGGATGAGACTTTCTTCAGCCGAATTGGTTACCTGTTGTTCTGCGTGTGTCTCTTCCCTTTGTGTTGTCAAAGGCTTGATTATGATTTGTAGTCGGCCAGTGCCTTCAACCATTGTCTCCTTTGACACAAAGGTACTGATGTATAAGTTAAGCTCATAATCCTCCTCCTCTTGGTCGGTCAATGGCTCTTCTATCGAGAAGTCTGTTTCCTTTGCTCTTGCCGGTATTGGCACTTTTGTTCCAGCCTGTCGAGATAGCTTCTGAAATATTTCTTCCTCTGTCGGATAGTAGTCAAGGCTCTTTGCATTTGGTTTGGCGCCCTGCATGTACCACACCGCGGTATGGTCAAGCTCTAGCTAGATGTGGGCCTTTTTGGGCAGACTTCGTCAGATTTTTTGAGGCACCCTCCATCTGGTCATGCGGACTTTGAGCTGCTGGAGCTAGTTTTCCAATAGCACCTTTCCATTGGCAAGTTCCTTCATTGTTCCATTCTGGGAGAATGGTTTGAATCTCCACATATGAAATCTTGTCGATTATTGAAATTTTTTGTCACCTTCAGGGCAAATAGAGAACACTACTATCCATAAGATAAGGGACGGGAACCTGATAATTCCTCCCGTCTCTTGGAATTTCTCACAGATGTTTTTTATCATGTCAGCGACATACTCAACCCATCTGTATACCTTTCCATTAGTTGCAATGGTGTCTACTGCCTCTAACATATCCAGTTTGAGGTCGCTTCCACGACGGGTACTGGGTCTCCTTTGTTTGATAGCCCTGTCAGTTTTTAAATGACTTCCCCAGAGATGTCGACTAGTCGGTCGAAGTAAAATCGGTCGTTGTGGTACCGGCTTATGATAAATTTTACTGTTGTTTCTTTTGTGCTTGCAAAACTGGCCATGAGCGGTGCATTGACATAATTTACAATGGTACTATGTTGTATCTTCTCTGCAGTTGGGGAAGGCTTCTTGTCGACATAAGCCCACTCTTTTATCTCAGGACATAGTTTTGTCCATGAGCCCTCTTGCATCTTAGCATTCTTGATGTTCTTTAGTCTCCTCACTAATGGTGTCTCCGCAGTCTGTAGTTCCTTGGTCTTGGTTGAGGCTCTGGTCTGTTTTGGTGCCATCTTGTCGGTTTGCTGGTCGATTTTACTTTGGTGTTCTTGGATTTTAGTCGTCTGGTTGCTCCGTTGCTCTCTCTGTTTGAATTGTGGTGAATGATCCTTTGGCGGTTCAGTATTTATAGTTGAAGCGTTGACTTTTTTGTCGAGGAGTGTATTAATGGCGGACGTGATGGTCTAGCAAGAATACTTGAGTGTGCGTTAATGGTGATTTGGTTTTGGCGCTCGAAGTCATGAATGTGCGATGGGACTATCAAGGTCGTCGGTTGATGTCGGTTATCAAAGTGGTCGATGGTATTGTGTCGATTGTGAAAATGGTCGTTCCCTATCATAGTTTTGTGCGTGTATCGGTACTATTTTGCTTTTTGTATTTTTAGATTTTTATAGCTTTTGTTTAACCGTTATGGTCGTTATATGTGTGTTTTTTTTTGTTTTTTGTTTTTAGATTTGTTTAGTTTCTGTAGTGTTTCAGTCGGGCCCCATTAACGAGTTTCCGAAATACTACGCCTTGTAGCGTCCTTGGTCAGACTGATCCATTGGCATGTATTTATTCGACAACATAAGGTCCCATCCATTATGTATGTATCTTTTTAGGTTTTCCTTTCACCCGACTATTGTATAGTAAAGCAAGATCTCCTACCGACAAGTTTTTGTTTTTGATGTTTCTGTCGTGCCATGTTTTTTGTTGTTGTTTCTGGATTTCTTGATGTTGTATCGCCATTAGTTGGTGTTATTTGAGTTTACTTAGTTGCAATAGTCAGTCCTTTCTTCCTTGTTCGACATCGACATGTAAAATCTTTGCGATAATAGGTGTCTGTTGTTGGAAATGTAATGGAACTACTGCTTCTTGTCCATACAATAGTCAAAAGGGGGTTTGGTCGGTTGAACGTTTGTATGTTGTTCTGTATGCCCATAGTACTGCAGGTATCTTTTCATCCCAGTCGTCTTTGTCTGCATTACATATTTTTGTTAATCCTTTTGTTAGTGTTTTGTTAAATGCTTCAATTACTCCATTCGACTAAGGATGGTATGTTGTACTCCGATGATGGTTGATTTGGAATTGGTCTGTTAGGGCTTTAATAGTTCTATTGATAAAGTGTGTTCCCTAGTCACTGATTGGGGTTAGTGGACATCCAAATTGGGTGATAATATTTTCATAGATAAATTTTGCAGCTATTTCATTGGAACATGTGTCAACTGGTTCTGCCTCTACCCATTTGGTTACATACTCGACTGCAGTTATTATGTACCTTGCGCCTGTTCTTTTTGTTGGTATGGGAAATGGTCCTATGAAGTCGATAGCCCAAATTTCAGATGTCAAACTTGGGTTTACTAATATCAAAGGCATTTCTGTGCTAGGTAGGGGTCGACCCAGTCATTGACATCGGTCACATTGGCTTACAAAATTTTTGCAATCTTTGTGAAGTGTCGGCCACCACAACCCTGATTGTTGGATTTTCTTTGCAGTCGTGTCTACTTGGAAGTGTCCTCCAGCAGGTTCGTAATGTGCTTCATGCATGATATTATTTCTTTCGTGTTCCAGTACACACCTCCTAAGGATGTCGTCCAATCCCATTTTGTACAAGAATCCATTTATGATGCTATATGGTGCAGCTTTTATGGCTAAAATTTGTTTCTTCTTTGTACTCATACCTTCTGGTGCTTGTCCATCTTCTAAAAATTGAGCTATTTCCTCTAACTCTGCTGGGACTGCTTCTATTCGAAATAGATGTGCATCTGGTAAGTCATCTTTGAATCCTGTTGGTTCCTCCCCTGTGTCGATTCGGGATAAGTGGTCAGGACCGACATTTAACTTACCTGGTTTGACAGCGACTTCGAATTCAAATTCTTGGAATAGAAGTAGCCATTAATAGATTCTTCCATGGTGTAGTGGCTTATTGACAAGATATTTTAGTGCTTGGTGGTCAGTATAGAATACAAATGGGTTAGCTAGTAGGTAGTGTCAATATTTTTGTAATGCAAAGACCATTCCTATTGCTTCTCTTTTTGTCATCAAATAGTTTCGTTCAACTTTGTTTAGTTTTCTGCTACTGTAAACTATAGGATAATCCATTCCATCATCTCCTGGCTGAGTTAGGATTACTCCTATTGCTAGACCTGATGCGTCGATTTGGACATGGAATTTAGTCGACCAGTTTGGAAACCTTAGGATAGGTGCTTTGATTAGTTTTATTTTTAGTTTTTCAAATGATATATGGCACTCTTCTCACCAGTCGAACTCTTTATCTTCCCTTAATAGTTATTCTAGTGCATAGGTCATGTCTGAATAATATTTAATGAATTTTCTGTGATATCCTGTATGACC
Source organism: Pseudotsuga menziesii (assembly GCA_001517045.1). NCBI lineage: Eukaryota > Viridiplantae > Streptophyta > Pinopsida > Pinales > Pinaceae > Pseudotsuga > Pseudotsuga menziesii. Next base: position 76,810 of record LPNX011042428.1, on the reverse strand, counting down.
TAGTAACACCTTGACTTGTTTTGAGTTCATTGGTGGTTTTAAGTCGAGGATAATTTTTATTTTTGTGAAGTCGACCTTAATGCCTTCTTTCCAGACAATGTGTCCTAACAATATCCCTATGGGGGTCACAAATATGCACTTCCTGATGTTCAAAGCTAACTGGATTTGTCGACATCTTTCCAACATAATCCTTAGCCATTTGCAGTGGTCTCTTAACATGGAGTATATTGTCCAATCATCAAAGTATACTGCCATGGTTTTGTAAATATATTCTTGGAATGTTTTGACCACAATTCTAGAGAATACCGCAAGTGCATTTTTTAATCCAAAAGGATAACCTTGTAAGCAAATGAGCCAAATTCACATACAAATGTTGTCTTTTTCTTATCTTCTTTAACTATTGGCACTTGGTTATAACCTGAGAATCCATTTGTAAATGAGTAGCATTCATGTCCTGGTACCTCATTTAAGATTTCATCTGCATAAGGAATTGGAAATGGGTCTGTTAATGTAACTTTATTGAGTTCTCTGAAATCGACACAGATCCTTAGCTTGGTTGGATCATGTTTCTTTGGTTGAACCACCATTGGACTTGCCCATTCTGATTGGTCAATAGGGTAGATGATTCCTGCTGCAAGCATGTTATCAATCTCTTTCTTGACTATTTCTTTGTATTTCTGAGCTAGTTTATATGGTTGTTTCTTGACAGGTCAAACATCAGGTTTTATGTCGATCTTCATTTCACCCATTTCATGTACTAGACCTTTAATATCCTTATAGTCTCTAGCAAATACATCCTGAAATTCTTTCAGTAGGTTTGTGATCTCTACTGTTTGTGCTTCCGACCAACAGTCTCCAATTTTTGCTATTTTTGGTCGATAATCATTTGATATGTCGAACTCTCTAGTTTTGAATTTAGCATCTAGCCATTCCGGTGGTTTAGCTTCATTGATTGGTCGACTTCCTTCCTTAAACTGTGATAATGTGGTAGGAAATTCTACTACAGTCATTTGGTCATTATCCTCCTTGTCGGTTGTTTCAACTTTGAGTACTGTGCGAATAGGTTTGGTCGTTTCGACATGATTTGATTTCCATCTAAAACTTTTCCCTTTTGAATTTTCATTTTCCAACTGTAGTCTCGTCAATTGTGGTATTGTCCCAGTTTGTATATTGTTACAGTCCATTGTCTGTCGGTTATCTTTTAAGGGTTTGTTTTCTGTCGGCTGTATAAATTCTTTAATCTGTTTTGTTGTTTCGACCAAATTCTCATCTTGTGGTATAAAGTTGAAATCTTTGATAAAATTTTCTCTGAGTTCATGCCAGAGGAATGTTTCACCCCGAGCTTCTTCCATCTTGTACCATTTGTTCGGTAAGTCGACGAGTGTTGATGGAAATAAGTGTGGCCATGTGCGTTCATCCTTATATCCTAGTCTTCTCGATTCTTTTTCACATATCTTTATATGGTTTTCTAGATCCTGTCCTTCGGTAAATATAGGTATCTGAGCCTGGTTGGTTAACTTCTTTCCTCCAAACCTTTCTACAAAATAAGTCGAAGCTGTTGTCCATGTCTGCAGTCTTGACTGATGGGTATCCCGCCATCTAGCAGCTTGTCCTATAAAAATATCTACTAAACTTTGTAGTCGGCCATGTTCACTGATGTTCCTAGATACTTGCTCTACATGCATAACTGGTGATTCTCTTTCTTTATACCTTGGGATTTTTGTGGTATTTATATTTGTTGGTTGTAATGTAGGATATTCCCTAATTTTCTTTTCAAATATTTTTGGGATGCTGGACACCACAAAGCATTGTTTGACTGGTTTTTTCTGTACTTTTTGAATAGTCCAACATCCTCTTGCTTTTGTTTCATAGTTTTCAACCTCCCAATCATATAGTTCTGCATATGAATTGTATCCTACTGAGTCTTGGTTTCCTAAGTAAAGTTCACCATATGTATTAGGTTCTGTGTAATTTTCATTATTATGTATATGATATAGTTGTTGGATGTCAACTTCTTCATCAATTGGTTATGTCCAAGGTTCTCCTTGGGATGGATGAATAGGTACTATGAATTTTTTTCCATTCCCTTTTAATTTGATTCTTTCTTTGTCCAAGGATATCGAGGATTTCATTTTTCTCCCCAAAGGTCGACCTACTAACGCTAGGAAGGAACTGGATCCTTCCTTAGGGTTAATAATTTCGAAGTCGGCTTTATTCGATATACCTTTTATCATTGTGTCAACATTTTTCCAGATGCCAATAGGTTCAATTAGGCCTTGGTCTACCAATTTCAGGTATATGCCTGATTCATATAATCGAGGTCTGCCTAACTGTTCCCATGTGTCTCGAGTCATAATATTTACCTGTGATCCGAAATCGAGTACAACTTGTTGGACATGGTATCCTTCAATTTCCAAGTCAACAAGTGGGTCGGCATCACTTTTATCTTTTTGGTTTAAGCTCCAGATATTCTTTGTTTGTTTTTTGGTGTTTTTGTCGTGTTTTATTTTATACAGTAAGTCGATGAATTGTGATATTGTTTTATCTTTTTGTACCAACTGTATTAGCTCTTTTACTGTGTCCTGTTGATTATCATGTTCCTCTTCCCATCGAGCAAATTCTCTAAATATATTTGTTGCATCTTTATATATTTGTTTTTCTTTAACTGGATCAGGGTAGACATTTTTTTCTTTTATTTTGCTTATTTGGGGGTTATCATTCCCAGTTTTCGTCCCTTGTCAGGTTACGATATGTAAATTATTTGTATTGATAATATCATGTTTTTGCACACATGACAAGACATTAACATTCTTGTTTTTATTTATCTTTTCAAGCATAATAGGGAAATCCTCTAATGAGTGATCCCCTACACCACAATTAATACAGAATTTTAGGTCAGTCCTGTCCTTGTATGGACAGTATGCATATTGGTTTCCCTCCTTATAACATGTGAAACATTGGATGGGCCGACATGGTTGGTTGTCTCGATTCCCAGAGAATCAACCTCGACCTCCATAGCCTCCACGTCGATTGTCATGCCCGCGCTCGTATCTTCGACCTTTGTATCTTTGATTGTTCTGATCGTTTGGAGTGTTGTTTTGCTCATTATTTTGTGCAACTGCATTGGTCTGATAGAATGCATGATAATTCTGTCGATTCTTGAGATTCAGATGGCAGTCGGCAGTGTGATGATTTTTAGTTTCACAGATTGTACACCATGATGCTTTTCCATTATTCATATTGAATGGGAAATCTTTTGTCGAGTGGGCTCCATGCTCTTGGAAAATGTCACAAAAACATTTTGTCTACACAAATCGGACGTCCTGTCGGTTGATGTCCTGTCAATAGTTGTCTTTTGAATGTCTAGCCGTCGAGCACTTCGTGCACCAGATATCCTTACTTTTGAGGTTTAATTCTTTTAATGACTTCTGTACGATCTCAAGTTGTTCTTCTAGTCTGTGATCGGTGGAGTATGTCGGCATGTCCTCATCCATTTCTACTTGGAAATCTTTTGTAAGTGCATCTTCGTAAGTCTTGAATGTCTCCAGACTTATGTGTCGACGAATTTTCTGTGATAAACCTACAAGAAACCACTGGATTAATAATTGTTTGTCAATAACATAGTCCAATTGGATAAGAAGGTCTTTCCATTGTTTATCGTAATCGCGGACAGTTTCTCCTGGCTTCTGCGATATTGTATTTAGCTTCTTTGCTACCAGATGTTTTGCATCTGGAGTTTTAAAAAATGATAGGAATTGTGCTTTGAATTCGACTTTGGTTGCTCGAGGGGTTCTTTCAGAAAAGGTCATATACCAAGTTAATGCCCTTTTCCTCAAGGCACCAGTGAACTACGCCATCCGCCTGTCTTCATCCTTAACTTGGTTAGCCTCCCAAGTCGACTCACAGACGAACCAGTGTCATCTGGGGTCCTCATCACCCTCATATAGAGGGATGTGTGCTGACCTGTGACCCATGTCAGAGTCATTGTCACTGTCTTCTTCAGGAGGTGGCGGTGGGGGCAGTGGGGTTATTTTCTTATTCCTCTCTGTGGAACTATCGTCGACGGAACTCTCATTTCTGTCGGTTGTTTTAGCTGTCGTTTCTTCTTCGACCAGCAGTCAGTTATTGTTGAATTTTTCTATCGATGTCCAACTGCAATTGTTCATCTACAGTTCTGAATGTTCTGTGTTCTCCAAAGCTGTATTTGGTAGGGGGGGTGCTCCTTCATGTTTCAGGTAAAGAAAGTGGATACTTCGGTTGGAGGGTACTGCTTGAAGCGTAACCCAATTTCCTTCTTCTAGTCGACGGATAATTAGATGTCTACCAGTGTATGTCTCGTCGTCTAGTCGAATGCATATACCAAAGTCACCAGCTCCTAGTCTGAGGTCCTCTTCGATAATGGCTTGTATCCGGGTACTCGGGTTCATTGGAAATATAGGTTTTACCTCATGGGGAACTTCTAATTGGAGAGCTTCTTGCTGCTCTATCCACAATTCTTCTTCCATAGGGGACGCCTCTTCTTCCACACCTTCTTCTTGTCGGTCATCACCCGACTCTGAAGGGTCTCTTTCCTGGTTGGTCACCCTAGTGCTCATTCCTCTCTGCAGCGCTAAGGCTCTTTCTCTTCTTTCTTCCCTTCTTTGTAGCCTCTTCTCCCTCTCTATTTTCTAGAAGTCCACAGTACTTTTGTGTGACACTATCCTCTCGATTTCCTTTTTAGGCTGACTTCTCATTACTGGTGATTGGTATCTTCTTTAGTCAACTAGAATCCACTCCACTTTATCCCGACATATGACCAGCTACCCCCCCATAGCCTACCCGATGCTTTAGAAAGCCCAGATAGTTCTGTCTACTTGCTTAGGAAGTATTCCCACTCCCTTTTGGCAATGAATTTTTCCCACTTCTTTTGTTTTTCTTCCCAGTTAGGGTTTAATGGCGGTCTGCGAAGTGATGGATGAGGTTCGACAATGTGACCCACTCCTTTCTCGAGCAGGAACTTAAACAACAAGGTCGATAAGGAACACAAAAATTGCTCAATGAGGTCTGTGTAGAATTTCTTTTTTATGGTTTCCACCAAAGTCCTTTATTCTACTGCTTGCTCCTCACAGAATTCATCGGCGATCTTTTCGAACCACTCCGACAAGTTTGTTCTTCCCCCTCGAATCAGTTTTTCTAGTAACTGTTGATCTTTAGTTCCTTCCGGCTTTTTCATCTAGGAGTTTCTTCAGCAGCTGGGGCACTAATTCTACAAACTTCTCATGTGTCTCCGTAGAGAATCTTTCCTTTGCTTGTGCAGTCGCCAATCTGTTTTTTCATGCGTAATTCTGCAGATAATTTGCTACTTTATGCTCCCACCAGTCCTTAATATCCTGTTCTGATATCATCTGCTTGCATACATCTCAGACATGTACTACTGGCAACGGAACCAATGTTGTAATCTCACAGATCACATAAGGCTACCAATAATACATACTAAAACATACATACATAACAGATACAGGAGATAAGAACAAGTAGATAGAATAACATATTATATTAACATGAGAGGGTCCATACAATACAGAGAACTGAACCGATTTCTCATCTGGCTCAACAACCTAATATATATGAATTACAAACAGTTACAAATAAATACCTGTCAGTTCACTCAACTGACATGACCTTAGGTGGCTGACCTAATCTCTAACTAGTCGGCTAACCACCTTAGTTGGCTGATCGATTAAGTCAGCTATCCTTCAAGTCGGCTTACCGACTTGCTCCTCCAACACATATCTTGCAGTATCAGAAGGAGATCAGGGACAGGGTAAAACATTACAGGTATATGGATTTGGACATCCTGGAAAGGATGACAAAAGACAAGGAACAAAGAGAAGCTCGAGATGCAACAAAAGAGGCTCTGACATCCAAAACTGCATCTGTGGGAACCAACTTAGAATTAAATAAAGGGAAAGTTCCCATGGGATAAATTCCTCAGACATCTGTGGAACAGCAGGTTAAAGATTATTTGCAGACTTCAGAGCAGATAAAGCAGAAGCTGAATAGAATGACTTCAGCGTTAGATACTCAAGAATTTGCAACATCTCAGTCACCTGAAATTGCCTAGGTAACCACTGTGATGGAAAATACTCTACCTGAACAAACTTAGTTTGAGGACAATCCTTTAAAGAAGACAAAGATCTCCATTCTTGTTTCTACTATTGACCTAACTTATTCAAAGGAAGAGGAGGACATAATTTATCATGTCCCTGTTACTGTTGATACTGGCAATGATTTCCAAAATCCCATCAATGGTAGCAATGGCAATCTTTCATCCCCTCTTCCTCAATCTCAACCTTTTTGTCAGCCTACTCCTTCTTCTTCTGCAATACTTCTTTCATCAATAATGGCTTTGTCATCATTTTCTGATGGTTCTGTTGTGACACCTTTTATGACCAAGCTCTATCAAAATGCCACTTGTCTACCCAAATCAATCACACCTGTTCCTATGGATAAGCCTATCCCCTCAGCTGTTGTGACTCTAGTTTTCAAAATCCCTTTGCATATTCCTTCAATTAGCTCAGTTTCATCCCCTATGTCTGAAAAAATTGCAATAATGTCACCATCATCATTTCTTAAGAATACTACTGTGCAAATTCCTTTTGTGGAAGCTTCTGTTCATGACATTTCTTCAGCCCCTGAAGTCACTGTTGCTTAGAATGTTACTTCCTCCCCTGCCACCTCTCATATCACTATGGCTATACCTTCTCAAACTTCATCTTTGATATCCACAGGCCTTAGCATACCTCCTATTGATGAGGCCAGAGATGAGTTCAACGAAGATTTTGTGGTATCTTTAGGTGAATATCGATATAGTAAAGCTGAGAAATTAGTGGTAAAGCGGGGCAAGAAGAGGGGCAGAGATCAGAATGATATGGATATGTCAATGGTAAATGAAGTTGTATGGACACTGCAATCAAGTGACCCACAAGCCTATGCTACAGATGCAGCTTCTATTTTAGGAGCGTTCACAGGTGCTAATATGGATGCTCACAACTCTTTAAACAGAGAGTTTGATAAACAAAAGGCAGAAATTGTCAGTTTGAAAGAAGCACTAGAGCAGCTCAAGAAAAAACATGAGGACAAGCAGGATGAACTTCAATTGCGGAATGTTACTCTCAGTGTAGAGTCGCAGAGAGAAAAGAATGATAATGCCATTCTGGTTTAGAAAGTTGCAGTATTAGAAAGACAAAATGAAGATGCAACTGCAAGTGCAGCTTCATCTTCATTTTCCAAATTTTCCCAAGAAGAGTTTAAGGAGCTTGCAATCAGAACTAACAGGGAACACCTTGACTTGGTATGTGAGTTATTTAGAACTTTAGCTGATATATTTGAGACTCATACAATGTTTGACAAGATGTCTGTTGTGTTGGAAGACCTAATTGAGAAAAAACAGTAGGCCTCTAAAGCTTATGATGAGGTCACAGATTGGCAGAGGTACATGAAGGAGAGGCCTGATAATATCACTCTTCTCACTACTTTTCAGTTTAAAAGAGCCAGAAATATTTTAAGATCTTAGGAAGACTTGGATGATACAGTGACTGAAGCCATAAACAAAGCTCAGGCTATCTGTGGCAGAAGATAGTATGCAATTGATAATATAATGACTGAATTATCCTTTCCTACCATGATGCTTATTGAGTAGGCATGTCCACCTGAACTAATGATCGAGCAAGTAGAGCAACGAAGGGATGACCAGGATGAGAAGATCAAGCAACTTGACCACATCAGCATACACGATGTGGAGCAGTTAATCAAATAGCCATTTGCAGTACAAAGTAAGATCCATGTCTACATCCGAGTTTGGCATAAGTTGGCTAAGAAAGAGGTCGAGGATTATAAGTGTAATGCTCAATTAGGCATAGAATCAGCCACTTATCTTGATATCGAGGAGCCACTACAAATTTGGAGGGTCTGGAAATATTTCTTAGGATATTAGCCTTGTTTAGGTTTTGGATCCCATTTAGGGGGAATTCTATTGTTTGTAATAATTATTTAAGTGAATGATTTCCGATGTATCAAGGGCTCTTGAACTTTTGACTTTTGGAAGGGAGACGGGTACAAGGGTTCGAACATCGCTTCAGTTTTTGCTAGGGTATTTTATGTAATTTGTTACAGATAATTCTAAATAAATACAGTGTTGCAATTATTATCTCTTGTACTTGATCTATCAAATTTCTTTGACATGGTTTTAGGTTTTCTTATTCCAAGTTTTTAGATGGTACTGTGATTCATTTGCAATTGGTTAATGTGTTTATTTAACTTTGATTTATTTCTATTAATTAGTAATGCATTGATAAAACTTCATGAAATTTCTTTTATGAACTGTCTTTATCTATTTCTGCAAATGTTTCAGCAGTAAGAGTTTCATAGCTTATAAATTGGTTTTTCAACTAACTTGAGCACTTGCAAGTTATCTTGAATGATTTAATTCTGATTTACTGTTATGTAATTTTTATTAAACAATTGTAATCTCAGTAAGCCCAGTTTCATCTTATTTACATTTTTGTCAATATGATGAATTGCATGTTCTTCACACAGCTCAAGACAACCTGTTATTCATTCAACACCTTTTCAAAGTAGTTTAGATTTAGATTAGGTTCTTCTTCCTAGTTAGGTTTTAGTTTTCCTTTTCTTTTCTTAACTCTTTCTTTTCCATTCTGGAAAATAGATCCCCTTGTGGATCAAATCCATCCATAAGTCAGCGGAGGCTATTAAAGTATCAGTGGGAGATTACCATCCCAAACAGCTTGAGGATAGAACAACACCTGCGTGGGATTGTTTGAAGCCTTCGGCTGGGTTTTCTTCGTGTGTTGCAAGCCTTAAACGCCCTTATTAGCCACATACACAGTTGGGCCTTCAACAAGGCACAACTCCGCTCTTCATGCATTAAGCATTTCTATTTATGTACACACAAAATAAACACAAAATTTTTGCATTCAAAAAGTCAATTTGCTTCACAAAGTATAGAACATACCTGTGCGTATGCGAGTTCATTAGGTTGAACTGCTATTAACCTCATACCTAGTTCATTTATGCAATTCTTTTGAATAAGACTGTGTTGACGAACTTATGTCACTTGATCTAAAATATTTTTAATCTTCCATAATAGAATCTTTTGATTTATAAAATACAAAGATCATCCTCCATATTAAAATGTCAATGATATTCTATAAAATATACAATCATCCATTGTAACAAAACCGAAATAAGCAATACATAATTTCCCTAACCATCATCCTTTTAAAAATATAAAATGTTTGTTTAAAAGGATGTTTAAATGTATTTGCGTCATATTCCACCCTCCCCCAACACCCCCCCCCCCCAAAAAAAAATGCACGATCTTCATGTATAGAATCAAATCTTTGTAATTTATATAAACACCAACATGTAAATAGCTCACAGCTTTATACATAACAATATATATATTATTCAAGCTTGAACATAATAACACTAGAATAATCACAACTCCCTATATCCATATTAAATAAATAGATATGACCTAAACAACATTGCACCCAATAAATTATCAAATACTCTTTTAATGGAATCATATAAAATGTATTTTCTATAAATGCCTTCTCTTTTCAATCCTATACAAAGTGGTCTTTTATTTTCATCAAACCTAAAGTGGGTAAAGTACACTCCCTTTAAAAAAATATAAAATGCATTCATTTTCTTTATATATATTATTTATAAGAAAAACATTTTCCAAAAAATAAAATCAACAATCCTTTACATTAACATTATCTAAAACTATTTCACATCCCTTTGATCTCGATACCCTTATCTAAATAATCAATGAAGGAACATGGTATAAAATTATTACTCTTCCTTATTCGAAACACACGCGATAAATAATTCTAAATCCATATCATTATATCTATTAACAATAAAGAAAACATTTAATTTATTAGTCCTTGATATTAATCTGTCACAGTAATCTAGGGACTAAAACACAGTCTCATAAGAGATTTCAGTCAATTAAGCATGAAAGTGGCATAATGGTGTTACAAATGGAGTAACAACTATGTATAATCAATAAAGAATGAGTAATACAATACAATGATCATGCAAGGTGCATGAATGCCAAGACAATTAGAATTCCCAAGGAGGCCATTCGAATTGATGGAATGGGTGTAGCTTAATTGAATGTCAGCCACAGTAAACACACCTAGTTAACCCACTGATCAAGCCATGATTGACTCAACTGAGCCCTAATTGTATCGGAGTGCAATGGATGACTGAGTCTAACTGAAATTAGCTTAGACACGTGTCACTGCATGCCAATAAACAAGTAGTAGTGCATCATTAACTCCAATGAACCTTGATGAGGTTAACTGAAGTCAAACTGGTCATCAGAAGTGGTTGGAGGCGCCCTAGTTGTCTCCAATTCATAAATATTAATAAAAATAATCAATAAATGAAATGAAGGCACCTTCCCAACTCAGCTTAACTGATTGTAACAATAAGCTAGCAATTAGGTGACTTTATGACACTCAGATCACCCTAGAATGGCTCCCTGATTGAAGGAGGAAGCCCAGTTAGCCTCCCTGATTGAAGGTAGTTGTGGGTGTGCTCATGCTGATCTCATAGAGTGCTCATATGATGCTGATTAAGTCAATTAAACTTAGGATAGTGGTTTAACAAGGCCAAATTGACCAAATTAAGTGTGCATGTTGGGTAAATGACTCCAACACCCCCCTTAAGCTATACTCAGGAGGAGTAAAAAATAAAATGCATGAAATGCTAGGGCCCCGAAAACAAAGTCCATAGGTCCCCCTGTACAATAATGTAACTCAAACAATTCTAAAAAATAAATCTAAGTGAGGAAAGAGGGAAAACCCAATGGGAAACCCCCCCCCTCAAGCTGAACACTGAAAGTAGTCTGATCACCCTAATGAACTCACCCCCAACAGTGAACGGAGGTAAGTGAACTTATTTTTTGAAAATCTCTTGGTGAAGATGTCTGCAATCTGCTCATCAGTAGGGCGGTATTGCAGAATGATGGTCCTGTCATGCACTAATTCCCTGATATAGTGCGTGTGTATCTCTACATGTTTGGTCCTCTGCCTGGTAACTGGATCTGTGGATATCTTAATAGCACTTTGATTGTCACAAAAGAGGACAGTGGACAAAGTACTACCAAGATCAAACTCTGAAAGAATTCCTTGCAACCAAACAGCTTGGATGCAAGCATTCACCGCTCCTTGGTACTCAGCCTTTGTTAAAGACAATGCTATGGCAGCCTGCTTTTTGCTAGACCAGAAAATGGGGCCACCACCAAACATGAAGACATATCCAAAAGTAGAATTCCGATCAATAGAATCACCCGCCGAATCAAAATCTGTGTAACCAACCAGCTCTAGCTCGGAGTCTGTAGCATAGTGAATGTCGTAGGTCCTGGTTCCCTGAATATACTGAAGGATCCTCTTGCCTGCCTTCCAATGAATATCATGAGGCTTCTGCATTTATCTTGACACAACATTCATGGCATAACATATATCAAGCTGAGAATGAGTCAAGTAGAGCAAGCTACCTATCAACGGTCAATAAATAGTGCAGTCCATGGGAGGTGTGCTTTTTCCTTCTTCAAGGCTGATCCCTGAACGGAAAGGGAATGGAGCAACCTTACATTCAACCATGTTAAACTTGAATAACAGGTCTGATATGTATTTGGACTGAGTGACCATTATCTCATCAATATTTTGCTAAATTTCAAGCCCCAGAAATTGCTTCAAGAGACCCAAATCGCTCATTTCAAATGCATTGTGGAGAGCAGTTTTGATGACTGAAATAGAAGCAACTATGATATCTGTAATCAATAAGTCATCAACATATAAAACACTAATAATAAAATTACCATCATACTATTGTATATACACATTCGGATCTGATTTACACCTTTGGAAGTTTTGCAAGAGAAGGAAGGCATCCATCTTGGAATATCACTCTCTTGGGGTCTGTTTTAACCCGTATTGTGACTTCTTTAGTTTGGAAACCAAAGATGGATTAGAAATGTATCCCTCTGGCTGATTCATGTATATCTCCTCATGAATATCTCCATGCAAAAAGGTAGACTTAACATCCATATAATGCACTTCCTAGTGCTTAGATGCAGAAATTGCCAAAACTAGGCGGATGGAGTCCATTTTTGCAACCGGTGAAAAAGTATCATGGTAGTCCACAGCTTGGACCTGGGAGAAATTTTTTTCTACCAGCCTTGCCTTATAATTGCAAGTTGTGCCATCAGCGGCAACCTTAGTTTGAAACACCCACTTGTGTTGAACCAATTTCCTCCCCCGAGGAAGTGAAATTAGCTCCCAAGTAGTGTTTTTCTGAAGAGAATTCATCTCTTCATCCATGGCAACTTGCCATCTCGGATCCTTCTGAGCATGGTAGTAAGACTTAGGATCTAAAATTATCATTAAATAACAAGATTTAGAAAGCAAATAATCAGGACAAGAGAGTGTAATACCTGCTCTTTGGAAATCAGACCGGGTTCTCCTTGGATCATCTAGATTTCCAATGTTTTCACCTGCGGAGGAGAGTGTCTGTCGGGCCCAAGTTGGGAGATGATTTTGTACTTCAGGTTATGATTCAACATCTAATGTTTGATGTTCACTAATATCAGAAATCAGAGGATCCAAATCAGGGTCATCACCCCCAATTCCATCATCCAAATATTCAGTAGAACAGGAAGTAAATTCAGTAGTTTTCTCCTTCACTTGACACATCAGACATGGCAGAACAACTCACACCAACAGAGTTAAACCCTGACTGCATGGAAAAGGCCACAACTGATCAGATTATGGACACACTGATCAAGAACACCCACCAGGAGAATATCCAGCTATATCAAGTTGTCAAAGCAGGCCAACTCCTTCACGAGAGAAAGTGGCTCACTAGAGACCAAATTCAACAAAAGTTTCCTCATCTCAAGGAGGAACTCAACGCAATGGGGACCATTGCTTCCTAAGGGGGGAGGAATGATCCAGGAGGATATTGGTGGCCACCCACCTATTCCACTTGGACCCCCACCATTGTTTCTTTTAGTTTTTCAGTTTCCTTAATTGTAGCAAAATTTACCATTTTTGGTAGTTTTCGGGTCCTAAACTTGCGGAGCCGTTTTGAGATCCTAAACGACGTTTTTTCGGCATCGAATGGTCGAAAAAATATGAGTCCACCCTAGAGTTAATACTTGTTGTTAATGGATGTAGTCCTTGAATAGATCTTTCTAACGATGTATCATGCGCGTCAAACAGAGGTAGTATGCCAAAGTTACGACCCCGAGAAATTGATGTACCAAGTTACCTAGCGGGGCCCACATTCTGGCATTTCACCTTCTCGGGTTAGGTTTTTGGATGTGTAGGGTTTCCATTGTTTCTCAATAATATATAGGCCTTCAAGCCTCATTGTAACAAAGAGTTCAGAGGCATGTAGCCGCCACATCTCTTCTCAGAGATAAGCTACCAACACTCTAGCTAGTTTATTTCCTTTCTGTATGTAAACAAGTTTCAATTCTTTGATTAATGAAATGAAGTGTTATTTCCGTTGCATATTTATTTGTATGGTTATTTGTGTATTCTGTTGCGTTCCTGCATAAATCCGGATCGAACAAGGCCAAATTGACCAAATAAGTGTGCATGTTGGGTAAATGATTCCAACACTTAACCCTTTAGGGGAATGACACATGATAAAGTATGTAACAAAATCCTTGCTTCCTATTCACGATGACCATTAAACATGTGCAAGTTAAATACGACCCTTTCAATATCAATTACAATGGTTATCTTTGACTAATGCATTGTAATGACACTTTATTTTTATTGCATCATTGATATTAAGCGATAAAGGATAAATAGTTAGTCCCAAAACATTTCATCTTTACCTTAGCCATTCATCCCAACCCTAAAATGAGTATGATTGAGAGTAACGTTGAACCTTATACCCATATAATGTTATAACTAATTAAGGGATCAATACATTAAATTATGGTTGGCTTAGTCAACTCCCAACCATCATAAAGAAAAAGTAAGAATACTAAATGCTTCTTTACCATGGATCTCCTACCTTCTCTATCAATCTTAATATAACATCACTGCTACTTTCAAATGACTACAAATTTACCAGATGTACATTTAAGCAGAAATAAATATATCCAAAACATACTATTATCTACTAGAATCTATAAGTGTGGGCCAAGACAATATCGATTAATTGTTAGTATGACATAAAATAATATCCACCTCATTACAATCGACATATCAAAATTAATGTACTTATGTGGCCGCCTCAAGAGCAATGCTCTCTTCACTTGTACACGATCTATCAAGTTGTAGATTCAAGATCAAGGGTCACGACCTATCCTTCTATCACAGGAATAAATAAAACACATTCAGAAGAAAAGTAAGGGACTATGCCATTTTGTTAATAATGGTTTTTAGAGACAATTTAAATAAAAAATTAAAACTATATTTTGACCTTATTTCTAATTATTTTGCACTGTTTTATTTATTCCCAAAATAATCATAAATATTATATACATATCCAACTTCTAATTTTCTCAAAAAAGCATAAAAACATCTAAAGACATCTTCTTTTACACTCTTTAACTTCCTAAATATTTATCATTCACCTTATCATTAATGACTTAATATTTAATGCTCCTTCTTGACAAATTTAATAGCAAATAAATATTACACTATTTGAATGTTTTTCTCCTTTATATCCATACACTCAAAAACTAAACTTTATGTAGCACTTCTTTCCTATTTATTTAAACTACTAAATTGTAAAAATAGCAAACCTTATTTTCAAAATGGTTAACATACTTTTAAAAAATTAACAGCNTATATATATATATATATATATATAAACTATTCATTTAAAACAATAGCATGTCTACCTATATATGCAATATATCTTTTGTCCATTATTTTCATTAAAAACACCTTGATAAATATGTATATATATATTTAATTATGACAAAAGAATTCTTTAATCCCGTAAGGATCATATCACATCTAAACATATAATCTTCAACTCTTTTTTATAATACTTATACATATACTGCCATACCTCCCTCATGTATTGATTTTTCAAATGAAATTAAGGCATATCCGATTCTTCACATATATTTTATGAAATGTAGTTAGAAGTCTTAATACTCCCTTATGGCATTCGACGATTTCCAACTTCCAGTTTACACAAGTGGAATTTTAATGAATCTAAAACATAACTTTTAGTTCTCCATATATAATTTGATTTACAACCATAATTTCCGTAAAAGAGTTCAACCAAATCAAACTTGGGGTTAATGTGTTTTAACTGTCAGTCAACTTATGTGATCCTATCATGGTTCTGGAGTATCCTGTGGTTAATGCAGTGGAGACCAGTGCTTGTTGGCATAAGACCGGTCCGAAGAGTAAATGCGGCTAAAAGAAAATAAACCCAAGGCATAGCCCAATACAATTGGTTTAACAAGCTCGGCCGAGGCATTCTGGTTTCTATAAAGAAATAACACAAAAAACTGGGCTGTCAACAACCGCAATCCGTGGAGAAATAAACTAGACTCGTATATGATTGATAACGCTGGGGAGGTAGAGATCGAATGCAGGGTTACAGTTGACTGCAGACACTTATCAAATCGTAAACTTCGCAGCACTGGAGACAGAGTTGATCCTAAAAAATAAAATAAATAAATTTAACAACACATGTAAACATATATATTATGAAGTGAAAATAAAACTTGACATTCACGTGATACTAGAAGAGAGTCTGCAATGGTGCATTCGGCAAACCAAACAATTTATATCCAAATCATACACCAATTATATCCTCTTCATATTCTCTCTAGTTTATAAACTACACAAGCAATAGATTCTAAAACCCCAAAGGAGTATGATCACCGATATCTAAGATGAACTCGACTTATTTACTTCTCATACACACAAAAAAATCAGAGAGCATACTACCTCCGACAAGTGAATCTAGACACAGGCGTCAATGGATGGTCATAGCCGCTGGGCAACGTGTTCTCTTTCCGGGGTGCCAACTACCTCAGCAAGAATGCGTTAACAAATCGTTTCCATCAGATAGTGGGATGTGGAATTGTACAAAAGACATAAAAATTGATAGCAGTATTGAGGGTTATCCAGGAAGATGAATGGAGATCAGAGTGGCTTTTCCAAAACTAAAATTGCAGACATTGATAAAGATCTGGATTGGGTTCTTCATATCGGTAATAATTTATTTTTATTTTTTAAAGAAAAAAGTTTGCTTGCAGCAAACAAAAAACACAAACGCAGAGGATGCATGAAATGCAGAGTCCTAAAAAAGCAGACAAGTTCCAAACAAAATGGGAAAACGCATACCAATCTTCAATGGGTGAAATGCTACTGATTATTATAGGATACATTGTTTAACTTTTCGAGTAAGGCCGTAGAGAGCCACCAACATCGTAATCCTTTGAAATTTATTCTTGGTAGAGGTATTAGTTTTATAGCAGGTGTGTCTCCATTACTTTTTACTGTTCATTACTTTTTATTGTTCATTACTTTTTACCAAAAAGGGAAAAAAAAGGCACACAAGTTTAAGATTTGCTAAGAGATAGATCTCATTATTTCGGATTTCATAGATCACTGAACCAACTCAAACAGTACTACCTCATTACCCTAGTTTTCAGTTTAAATGCAGAGAAATGACTTCCGACAGACAACATTCACCTTCTAATGAGGGAAAGCAAATGATGAGCCTTCATGTCCCAGCTTTGAACCTAAATCTCTAATACCATAATGTAACAACCTCATAAACAATACATCAATACAATACAAAGGATGTTGAAACCTCGATAACATGCAGTATAAAGCAGACCTTGGTTTAAATCTGCAGATAGAGATAGATCTTGGGCTTTATATTAAAAGAAAATATGTATAATACAAATCCATAAGACAATTTAAACCAAAGACATGCAACTCGAAAATTAAGAACCAATTCATTCACATAACTCTATGTAACAATTTAAACCAATATTTCTATGATTCATTCCAAAAAGTTTTGTTAGATTTAAAGAATACGTGTAGCTACTAGAAACTTGATTTTCGATGAAATACACATAGATCATAGTTTCATAAAGTACAATTTAAAGATCTAGCAATAACCCATTTACGGTTCATTTCATGATTGGAAAACAACCATAATTCAAGCTGAAGTATATGAGAAAATAAATCAAATCTACTTACTTGAATCTAGGGGAAAACACACTTGGAGAATCAACTCCTCCCAACCATAGGAGGCAGCAACTCAACGGTTTGCTCTGCTCCACCCTCGAGCTGGATCACCAACCCTGCACCAAAACAACAAATAACTTCCTCGCGGCACTCAATCCTCGAGTCCGTAACAAGTTTTCATGATGGACTTATAAAATAGAAAAATGCTCAACACATGCACTCAGCATCGTTTTCCCCATGCACAACACGACGTCCTGTGCTATTCCAGTGCACTCATATAATTAGCTTTGTCCAGGTCTTATGCCATCTCAATCAAATCTCCAATCAGATCCTTAAATCCCTATGATTTAGGATCTTGTTTGGTTGTTGAGTTTTGGATTGGATTTGATTGGTATCAATCACTCTTGTCATTTGAGTTTTTGAGTTTCATAACTCATTACATAATAAAAATAATTTTCAAAACATGAAAATAAAATCAATGTCATGGGGGTATTACAAACCAGAAGATGAATTCCAGGTGGAACCTGTGTGCATTCTGGACAGGAAAGAAACTGTGCTTCTGAACCGAGTCGTCGCTCGGGTTAAGGTGCAATGGAAGAACTTTATCTCGAAGGAGGCGACTTGGGAATTGGAATATGTCCTGCGAAAGAAGTACCGAGTTCTATTCCCAGGAATTATGGAAGACGATTGGGAACACTTTGGACAGTGTTACAATAAGGGGGAAAGGATGTAATATCCCCCGAGTGATAAAATTTATTTGTACTAATTTTTAAAAAACTATGTTTATTTTCAATATGATTGGCAGACATGGAACATGCCAATCGGTCCTTGGAGGACAGATGTAAATGAAACATTATGCTTGTAATAAAAATAGAGAATGATGGGGACAACCATGTTGAATGAGGAAACTATGCATGCGAGAGTGAGGGACGTGAACATCCAATCTTAGGGAGGTTACACCAGGCGTGGGAATGCCAGTATGGCACTAGACCTACCTTAGGGAATCAAAGATGTAGTGGCTACGAAAATTCTTGGGGGGAATTGGCCGTTAGTTGCAAAATACCTAGGAAAAAAAATTACAAATAAGGAAGCATATGCTAGGAGGCGGGACGTCGCTGAGTATGATGGAACAAGGAAATACTTGCTGTGTGAGCACTCTGTGTTAGGAAAGTTGAAAGAAATACTTGTTGTGTGAGCACTCTTTGTTAGGCAAGTGATTTCTCAATGGAGAACTGGAACTGAGTTTGTTTACCATCGCTTTGGGCATGCATAGTTTAGCTCAGGGGTGAATGAGGACGAAGAAATCTGTGCCTAATCTACGGTTGGGTGGAGCATGGTTGTTCCCTTTCATTGCGGCTGGTTTACACAAACAAGTCTCTTTACTGAAGTTTTGTTACTACTATTCTATTGAACTTAGGGTATGTTTTTTTCATGTATAATTGTGTTTCAATGCCATGGAAATGATAATTATTAGTTTCAATTTCACTGATGGAAATAATGCCTACGAACTATTATTCTAACACTCTATTTTTTTAAGATGATTGTGCTTTGTATTGAGGAAAATGGCAACTCAAATAGTGTAATAGTTTCTATAAAAGAGTCATCAGCATAATGCATGATTTCCTTTGATTGATGAGCTTAGGTCGTGTCTCTAAATGTATGAATGTATGTTTCAATGTTGATGTAATGATAAGAGAATGCCCTTAGGTTTGTTGTTGAAAGGATTGTTGATAAATGGGTTTGTGCTCATATGAGTATGATTGCATTGGTTATGTACTTTTTTAGTGGTTGATACCCTACTATGTTGAAGCCCTGCACTTGGGTTTTGTCATTCTCCTAAGAGGAGTACACTTGATCTGTTGGGAATGGTTATAACTGCATGGAATACATATATCACTGAAGAAGGAATGCACCTACTATGTCTATCAATCCCTTGGAACTTGTAGGTGGACTTAGTCTTCGGGAAATGGATACTCTTGCTCTGTTGAATGACTGCAACTTATATTTGGTTATTTTGGGTTCCTTAATGGTGTCATAACGTTCTGTAAAGAGTTACTTGCATACTGTATGTTTTCCCTAGATTAAGCATCCAGTGTAATAGTTCCCTGTGGGGTGCCTGTGGGGAGGCTTGAGCTTTGTTCTGGGTTGAACCATCCCAAGCTTAATGGAGTGCATGTATACTACTTATAGTTTTGAATGGGATTTGTTACTTGCCTCTGCCACTTTTCCCTGAAAATTTTTAGGCCAGTGAAAGGAAGACTAAGGAATGGAGGGTCTAGATTGTATAAAGAAGGTAGATCAACGGTGGACAAAGATTTCACTGAGTAGACTTGCAAGGAAAAATGAGTTGGGCGGAAAAGGGATGAAAATTCTAAGGTAAAGTGTATGTTTCCACACCTCGAAGTTCTCAACGGAAGATGAAAGGTGGGAGGCATAAATCATAAAGAGAAATGAGGCCAAGCATTGGTTTTCCGCGATCCGGAGTTTGTCTACGAAAGACAAAAAGCGGAAGGGGAACAAATGAAGTTGTCTTTGTTAAGTTTCTGATTCACACAGTCCGCAGCGAAAAGCAGAAAGGCAAAAATGTGGATAAATGATTTCGTCGCATGTTAAGTTTCTGAAATCCGCAGTCCATAGTGGAAGGAGAAAAGGAAGAATGTAGAAGGTGGAACGTGGTGATATGATTCCATTGTATGTTAGGTTTTCGATTCTTGAAGTCCATAGCGGAAGGAAGAAAGGAGGAATGTGGTGAGATGATTCTGTCACATGTTAGGTTTTCGATTCCCGAAGTCCGCAGTGGAAGGCAGAAAGGATGATTGCGGAAGGCAAATTGTGGTGAGATGATTTCATCGTATGTTAATTTTTCTGATTCCAGAAGTCTGTAGTGGAAGGCGGAAAGGCAGGAAATCGCAGTGGCGTTTTGCAGAGTTCCGCTAGCCACAAGTTGCATTGAGGAATGCGGAAGGTGAAAGTTAGAAAAGTCAGTTTCAGTGCGGAAACGAGTTTTCTATTTGCATAATTGGTTTTAATTGCGGAGGGTTGTATTTCCTTGCAGAAATTAATGTTGTTTATGTTTTAAGCTTAAGGATGAATTGTTATGAAAGGTTATAGCCCAAATTCTTGTGAAAGAAATTATATTTGAATTTTTTTCATATATATATATATATACATTTTAGTAGGTTATTTGGGTATGTCACACCTTTGCTAGCTGCAAATTATCAACATCAGAGAAGAACTATACCACAACGGAAAGAGACGGAATAGCTATGGTATACACTTTGCAAAAATTTCGACACTACTTGTTGGGTGGACATTTCAAAATGTACATAGATCATTCAACATTGAAATACCTAGTTAATAAGCCAATGTTGGGGGGGAATATTTGTCTGTGGCTTCTCCTCTTTCAAGAATTTAAATTTGAAGTTATTGTTAAACTGGGTCGACTGAATTCAAGACCAGGCCATCTGTCGAGGATCGAAAGTGGCAACGAACCTGGTAACCTCGAAGATAGTCTCCCTGGTGAACAACTATTTGTGATAACAATGTTTGATGATCATTACAAAGACATCATACAATTTTTTAGTACGGGATGTGCACCAACTGAATTTACTACTACACACAAGAAACAGTTAGTTGTGCGAGGTGGAGACTTCCAATTGATCATTCGATAGGTATATAAAATGGGCCCTGATGAGATTATTCGTCGTTGCATCTTGGAAAATGAGCAGACAATGATACTTAATGAATCACATGTTGGTGTTACAGAAGTCCACTTTGCTGGAAAAGCTAAAGCGTGGAAAATATTCCAAGCAGGATTGTGGTGGCCCACCATGCATGTGGATGCCTGAGAATAATGTCGCAGCTGTGATGTATGTCAAAGAACAGGAAAGTCATCACAATTAGATGAAATTTCATTAGTACCCCAAATAACTCTGCAGGCATTTGATAAATGGGTTGTTGATTTTGTGGGCCCTATTAGTCCAACAGTGAAGCGCACATGTGTAAGATATATAATTATTGCGACCGACTACTTGACCAGATGGGCCGAAGCAGCGTCAGTAAAAGATTATACTGTTGTGACTGCTGCTAAGTTTTTGTTTGAAAATGTTGCGACTAGATTTGGATGCCCGAAAATTTTGATAAGCGACCAAGGCACACACTTTATCAACTAGTTGATTGAGGAATTGGCGGAAGAATTCTAGATCCAGCATAGAAAGACAATGCCATATCACTCTCAATCAAATGGTGTTGCTGAAGCATTTAACAAAGTCCTAGAGAATGTGTTGACAAAGATTTGCAATGTCCAAAGAGATTTCTGGGATCATAAAAATTCTGCAGTACTGTGGGCATATTGCATGACCTATAAGAAGTTGACAGGCCGAACTCCATTTCAATTGGTATATGGGAAACAAGTTGTGATGTCGATGGAATACATTGTACCCAGCCTAACGATTCTTGCAATCATAGAGATGAAAAATGTTGTTGTTGTTGAGGAAAGACTGTCGCAACTGATATAGTTGGAAGAAGATTGTTTTGTTGCAAGATATCATCAAAACATTAAGAAAGAATGACATAAAGTATGGCATGGTTGCCACATCAAGAACAAGTAATTTCAGGTCAAAGGATTTGTTCTTCTTTATGATAGCAAATTCTTCAAGCATCTGGGTAAGCTAAAAACACACTGGTTATGACCGTATATTATAACACATATCACTGACAAAGGCGCAGTCCAATTGCAGAGGTTGGGTGGAACACCTATCAAAGGGCTGGTAAACGGAAGCCAACTAAAGCCTTATCAGGATAGTTGTGCCTCGGTCCAATGAAAAAAAAACCTTTGAAAATATTGTTTTAATCGCAGGAAATGGGTTCTTGCAAAGAGAAAGCAAAGACCGTTGTAGAATGCTAGTTTCGCGGAGAGACAGAAATTGTCACAGACTCTTTGTCTGTCGCAAGAAAATAAATGATGGCAAAGGCAATCCATTTGTTGCAAGAAAAGGAAAAGGTCGAAGGATGGATATCGATTGCAGGAAGAGTGATGTTGTCGCAAGTCAAAATAAAGTCACAGAAATGATAGATGGCCATAATTAATTCAAAGGAGACCATAATTAATTAAAAGGCCCGAGAGATTTTGGTGGTGTATTTTTTAGTCACTTCCGTCTTTATTACACAATAACTACCACTGATGTGATAGGCGAGTGGCGACATGCATAGAAGTTTCCTAATAATCATTCAGACGATCAGACCATGTGACGGAAAAGGAAACTACCTTTCCATTTATTACCCTCTCGTGTGGAGGACTGACAGAATGAACGGCTAGAAGTTATAACCATTCATGCTTGAGTATTCAGTTCATTCTACTACATTTGAGAGAGAGATTGTTGTCTACAACTGCAAGAGTCGAACTGAGTTTTTCATGGAGCATGGTCATTTCGATTTCCAGCACAAGCACAACTGTATAATCTGGTGTCGCGACCACATCACCCACACTCATTATGGAAGACACTGCTGGATATGTCCCACCACAAGCTGTAGCTACCGAAGAAGCTGAACATGTTCCATATATCCCTATAGTCAGGTTAAGACTTGACCCAACGAGTTCATCTAGTACAACAATGGGTAATCATTCCGGAAGCCGAAAGAATAAAGCACCAACACCACCACCATTGGAGGAGGATGAAGAATCAGGGTTTGTGAGTATGCTCCCACCATATGTTCCACCAAGATGATATGATGCGCTAACAATTAGAGTTCCGAAGAATGCACGATACGCACTGGTAGCTACATCTGTGCTAGAACGAGTTTAGGTGTTGCAGAATATTATGCTAAACCTTAAGAAGCTGACCTTTGTCGATCACGACATAATGAAATATCCAGATTTGGACATGAATAACTACATGGTAGTTATATAAGACACACCAGATGGCCCAAAGCCCCTAGCTCCAATGGAATGGGCAAGAGGACTCGACCAGGAAAGTTTACTATCGTTGATGTATATGTCATGTTTTGGCCAAAGCGTAGAAGTGAATGCATGTGTCAAATAGTTACTGATATCATTTCAGGTGGCTGCCTATGGCTCGACATAAAAATCTATGTGGATGTCAATCTGATAGCATCAATTACCGGACTACCACTCGTAGGCATAGACCCAACATGATTTTAAAAAAAGACTAGGACATTTTTTGTTCTATCTAATACACGGTTGCATACAATTGACAACCCTTTCTAAAGAACTTCTTCAGTAAGGATGAAATCTGCCTAATAGAAACCACCTTTACAATGCTCTTTAATATCCTTGGGTTTCCTTCTTAATCATTGCATTCAAAGGTATTGTTGTAACAATAAAGTTTTACCTTATTTGCTTCCAACCAATCCGTTCCAACGATAACATCATAAGAACAAAGTGGGAAAATATTCAAATTTTCCCCTGTGAAGAGTACATCCATTTTCAATGGACATTTCTCCACCGTTTCACTAACTTTCCTCTTGGTTCCAGAGGCTAGTTGGACCAACTCTGATTTACTGTGCTTTGTTTTCTTAAAAGCACAAATATCAACTACTTTAGGAGTGATATATCTGTGAGTAGAATCACGGTCAATCAAAATAGAAATAGATTTCTTAGTAATCTTACCTTCAACCTCAACCATAGTTAATTGATGGTCTGTCTGGCGATCCTCTAGTGCATCATAGATTCTAGGGACTATCCTTGTTATTTAATCTATAGTTTTAACCTCTTGGATGTTGTTAACATGCTTATTAATCCTATTTCAATGTGGACAATTTCTAATCAAATGGTCCTCTCCACATCCCTAACATTGAAGTGTCTCTCTTCATTCACTTGGCTTATATCCCTTATCCTAGTTGTCTTAGTCACACTCTGTAGTGGATGCCTTTACTGATTTCTAAAATGAGGAGGCTTGATTCCCTTCTTCCTTTAGTCACACTTCTCCTTTTTCTAATCCTTCCACACCTTATGGAATTTTGGTATGTTTTTGTTTTGATCATAATAATGTATTAAATTGAGCACATAGATCTGTGGACCAACACACAATTCACAAGATAGATCATACAATTTTACTTAGAAATTGAAGAATTAAACAATGCAAAAATGGCTTGTAACTGTGAATGCTTTCATTAATCAAAAGTAATTAGATAATTAATTACAATGAAGTACAATGGCTAAATAGCCTCATGCAATTCGAATCCATGTGAGGAAATTCGAATTGGTTTGACTGTACTTGACTGAATGGTTAACTGACCTTGTCTAGATCATTACCAGAGTTCAAAATCCAAAATCAAGTGTCTAATTCAGTGTTAACTAGTCTAACTGACTGAGGTAGGTGAGTAAATGCGCCTCACCTACATGCATCCATGCAAACCTAGCGCTAACTGAGTAGAACTGAATGTAACTGACTCCTAACTGAGCTTGACTAGTCACTAACTGAACTCAACTAATGGAGGTTGGTGTCGGCACTCCCAATGGCTCCTAATTTGTAGGGATTGATATAGGAGGCTCCTAAACTGATGCATGCAAGTGCAATCAGTGGCAGTTGGCATCAATTAGTGTTCCCCACACTTTAGTAACTCGTACATCCCAATTAGGCCAAGTGGACCTGTTGAGGCCTGGAAATTCGTAGGCAACAACAGAAAGGGATTCTCCCCAGTCAACGTTCCCAACTAGCCCGTGACTATTTGGTGTAGGGAATCCATCCAGTTTTTGCGGTCCGGCTATCGTAGGTCAAAGAAACAAAAAACAAAGGCTTTACCGGTTGTGGCCCGGTCCACCGTGTATTTTTGTATTTTTGACTTAATGTATGATATGCAAGTGCCTAATTAACCATGCAGGGCGATAAGATGCAAAGAGTAGTCACAATGTGATGCGCAGGTTCTTACCTCTCGTCTTAGAACTCACAAGCATCCAGATCACGCAGGAAAATAAATACTAAATAAACTATGTATCCCTAAGGAGCAGAACTATCATTTATTGGTGAGTAACATATTTAGTACATGCATCATGAAAAGTCACAGATAGATGGTACTACTTTAAAGACACATGAACAATTACAGATATTTGAACAACCAGATAGCCAATTGTTTATGAACAACCTTTATTACTCACAGTGGAAAACATCACAATATATGTACTGAAAAGCATTCAAACAAGAACATAGGTTCTTCGTTTTTTCCATTTTCAGTCATCAGTCTGCACAGCCCTTGTCCTTTAACTATAGATGCTGGCTTGAATTCAAGGTCATACTCTTGAAGAGCTGTAACCCAGTTTCCTCTTCTTTCTCCTAACTCCTTCTGTATAAGAAGGGACCTTACAGCTGGGTAGGGGACTATTACCTTGGTTCGATTCTTCAAAATATAAGGCCTGAATTGCTTCACTGCTTTGAATACTGCATAAGCTTGCTTATCAATGGCTGGGTAATTTAATTCAGCCCCTTGTAGACCAATTCTCATGAAGGATATTGGGAATTCATCCCCCCCATCTTCCTTTTGCGTAAGCACAACTGCTAATGAATCATCGGATGCAAAGGTATACAAGATAAAATCTTTGTCAAAATCTGGGCTTTTCAGGGAGGGTGCGTGTGCAACAATAGTTTTGATTTTGCTGAATGCGCTCTTCTCAGTTTCAGTCCACTTGAATTGTGCATTTTGCTTTACCATCTGTTGCAGCGGCTTGACAATCTGAGCAAAATCAGGCAGGAATCTTTGCACGAAGTTAATTGTTCCCATAAATAATTGCATCCCTTTTTTATTATGGGTAAGGGAATTTGTTCAAAGGCCTTAATTCTTTCTGGATCTATAGAGATTCCTTTCTTCAAAACGATGTGACCCAGCAACTTTCCCTCCATGACAGTGAACACACACTTCTTAGGATTGAGTGAGATGCCATATTTCCAACAGCGTTCAAAAATTTGCTTTAAGTGAAACACATGCTCTTCTTTTTTCTTCAAGAATATTGTAATATCGTCAAGATACACTATAGTACTACGACCAATCAATCCGTGGAAAGCTATGTCCATAGCCCTCTGAAACATCGCTCCAGCATTTATAAGCCCAAAGGGCATCCTTCTATAGGCAAAAGTTCCCCACTTGGTCCTGAACGTGGTCTTCAATCTGTCTTCTTTGGCTACTAATACTTGATTGTAGCCGGAGAAACCATCTAATAATGAAAACAGTTCAGAGCCTGAAACCATTTGTAGCAGCTGCTCCATGGGTGGAACAGTATAGTTATCTTTGTCTAAGGCACGGTTTAAATTTCTGAAATCCACGCAGAGTCTGATTTCTCCAGATTTTTTCCTTACCGGCACCAGATTTGATACCCACTCAGAGTGTCTGACTTTAAAAATGATCCTAGCATCCAATAATTTCTTCACTTCACTCTGAATCAGTGGTTCCAATCTTGGATGCATTTTCCTCAAAGGTTGCTGATACAGCTTGACGCCAGCTTTAATGGGGACAACATGCTTAATGATGCTGGTGTCGTATGTTTTCAGATCTGCGTATGTCCAGGCAAAAACATCTTTATATTGTCTAAACAGAGTGACGAACTTATCTCTTTCCGCTGGTGAACAACATTTGCCAAGGTTTACAAATTTAGGACTCGCCTCAGTCCCTAAATTTATCAGCTCGAACTGTAAAGATGAGCTGTGAGTCTTCATGTTGGCTGGTCTTCTGAACTTTTCATTTAAATCGAACATTCTTTCCAACGTTTTGACTCCTTTAGGGATGAAATTGTCATATTTCATCTCAGCCTGATGTTCTTCATCATCTATAATCGCCCCTTTGAACACCTCGTCATTTGTTAAGCATTCTATTATCTGCTGATCATCGTCGAACACTCGCAGGTTGGTGATCATATCCGGTATTGAGGGCCTGAAAAGCAATTCGACAGAGCATCGATTATTAGTGGGTACGAGCCTAGCGGCTGATGTGGCCAACAAGTCAGCTACTGCATTTTTAAGTCTTGGAATTGAAATAATATTGAATGCATTAAAACATTTAAGCATGTCCCATACCTCATTTTGGTAAGCTTTCAAGTGAGGGGAAACACAATGTATTTGATTCCGGATTTGTTTCACAATAATTTCAGAATCCCCAAAAACTTTTAGATTACTTACCTTTAATTCAATCACTTTCCTCAAACCCTGCACCAGCGCTTCGTACTTAGCTGTATTATTAGTACACTCAAACTCTAATCTACAGGAGAGAAAATGTTTATTCTTCTGGGGGTCGATCAGGACACAGCCAGCCCCTGACCCCTCTAATGTCTTAGAGCCATCAAAAAACAAAGTCCAAAAATCACTAACTACTGAATGCGAATCTATTCCTACTGCTAAGTCTACTATGCTACAGTCAATCTCATCAGCCTGTGAGAATCGAAGGAGATCAGGCTGAGTGTTAGATGTGCTGCTGGCTTCTTCTGCTTGGTAATTTCCTGGTTCCAATTCGATAAAATAATTTCCCAATACAGAATCCACTGGTTCATTCTTCTCCTCCAGTCGAGTGACATTGTATTTCATGTGAGGCTCTCTTAAGATCTTGATATGGTTTAGACTTCCTTTGTACGGCATCCACAGATGCGACCAATCCGAGGAAAAATATCCATTTAGTTTGGCCGACCAATCTCTGCTCAGGACAAGACCATACGTGTCTGGTATATCAGCCACCACGATATTAATGACCTGGCATACTTTATCATTGGATGCCAGACGGACTAGGACATCTTCCATCTCGCCCATTACCTTTACATCTGTCCTGTCCAACTGAACAATTCTCCAAGTAGATGGCTTGGGCTGCCCATTTATCCTTTTACAGACTGATATTGGCATGACATTAACGACGCTCCTGAGTCTACCAAGCAGTTATGTACATTATGATTGAAAATTTCAAACGTGAGGAGGAAAGGTAGATGTTTGCTTTTAGACTTACCTCCAACGCTGGTTTCACCGATTTCTTCTTCTTCCTGAGGCTGATTGTCAGTGGGCAGTCCCTCATCTGAAGCTTCAAGTGCTTTCAATAATCTTTCCTTTTGCTATGGTACTTTACACATTTCAAACAGTGAAACGTTTGCCTTTATTTTCTTTATGTCCTCCACGATATCATAATCCATTTGTGGCTCAATGAGGTGCGGTTTATCAGCAGTCATCTTTTCTTCATTGGGCTTGGCCAGCGTATCTTTTTGCCTAGGATCTTGGCTGGTAATAGTGAATTCTGGAATCTTATCGGCTAAGGATTTATTTTGAAACTTCTTTACATTTCTTTGCAGCCTTTTGATCTTTGGTAGAATGAGACTGCTTTCTTTAATTGGCCCTTGGCTCCTTGTTTCCACGTTGGTTTCCATGATGTCCTTGTAGCCCTGATTCTTTTCCTCTTCAGCATCAAATAACGAAACAGAATCCCACAAAACCATGGTTTCCTCTTCTTGTTCCTTTGTCGACGTAGTATTCTCTTTTCTCTCTTCATCTCCATCTTCTGTTAATCTAGAATCCAATAGCTGATTCATGACCAACGTCATCGAATTTATCCATTGAGGGCAATTATTTTCAGAGTGTGGTTGTTGGTGGAAAGTGTAAAAATTGTCCATGCCTACTTTTGTTAAATTCATAGATGCAGTATTGTGAGGAGGTTGAGACTGATTGTTATCCTCTCTTTTCTTATAATATGGCTTATAAAACTTTTGTGTTTCCTTCTCTTTCTCCAAATCTATGATTTTGTTGGAAAGCTTCTGCATCATTTTTGCCATATTTTCATAATCTGGTGATTTCTCTTCCTTAGGCTTAGTAAAAAATAAGGCTTTCCTTCCTGCACCTTTCTCTCCTGACTGTTCTGGATAATCTTCAATACTTTCTCTTTCAGCTTCCACTACTTCTGCCTCTTCATAGGTTTCCATCAAAGTAGGCTTGGCCCTACCTTTGGCAAACATGGCCAAATCAGGGCCTAAAGCTGAAGTATAATATTCAATCAGAACTTTGTCTGAAGGTTTATCTGTTTCAGAAAAATTCTTGAGATAGGCTGCAAACCTTTGTGTGAAACTGTGCACCTTTTCCTTTCTTTCTTTCTTCAAGGCGCATAGCCCTTTCATGAGGGTTGCATGAGTTTTCTGAGTTGCATACTTACTTCTGAAAATTCTTTCGAAGCTATCCCAATCAAGGATAGAGTTAGCAGGCAACCCAAAGTACCATGATGCCGCAGCTCCTTTAAGGGTATGCGGGAACAGTCTGCAAACTACATCTTCATACTCCCCGGCCCTTAATCCTTCAATTGCCAAGTAAAAACTTTGTAGGTGATCATCTACTAATATTTTCTGATTTGGGTCGAACTTGGGCAACATCTTGTCAAAGGCTTGAGGTAGGTCGTGTAATGGAGGTGTCAGGTTTAACGGTGATCTGGATCTCCAAGCAGGTGGTGGATTTGGTGGGTTAGGTGGTGGATTAGCATTTACTCCCGCCATGAGTCTAGGTGGAGAGTGAGGAGGTGAGCCAACTGGAGTATGAGCAGGAGAACTGTGAGGGGTATCTGGGCCTTCTTGATTCAAAGGTAGCACAACTTCCTGTAAGGCTGTTTCTACAAGTTATTCCCAGTCTCCAACCAGCACTGAGTCTTCTACTACAGGACGGTCTTTCTTTTTATATTCTCTTCTGGGCAATTCAAGGATGATTGGCAATCCTCCAATCTTCTTTACATATGCCCTGGTGTGTCTTCTCAGATCATTAACAACTTCATTGCCAACAGAATATAGATGTTCTCTTTCTTTCAGAATTGGATTATGAAGCCTACTGCTTTCAGAACTGTTACCAGTGGAATAATCTCGGGAAAACGGGTTTCCTCGGCCAGCCATGCACTAGCAGCCCTCCTTCTAGCGCCAAAACTGTTGAGGCCTGGAAATTCGCAGGAAACAACAGAAAGGGATTCTCCCCAATCAACGTTCCCAACTAGCCTGTGACTGTTTGGTGTAGGGAATCCGTCCGGTTTTTGCGGTCCGGCTACCGTAGGTCAAAGTAACAAAAAACAAAGGCTTTACCGATTGCGGCCCAGTCCACCGTGTATTTTTGTAGTTTTTGACTTAATGTATGATATGCAAGTGCCTAATTAACCATGCAGGGCGATAAGATGCAAAGAGTAGTCACAATGTGATGCGCAGGTTCTTACCTCTCGTCTTAGAACTCGCAAGCATCCAGATCATGCAGGTAAATAAATACTAAATAAACTATCTATCCCTAGGGAGCAGAACTATCATTTATTGGTGAGTAACATATTTAGTACATGCATCATGAAAAGTCATAGATAGCTGGTACTACTTTCAAGACACATGAACAATTACAGATATTTGAACAACCAGATAGCCAATTGTTTATGAACAACCTTTATTACTCACAGTGGAAAACATCACAATATATGTACTGAAAAGCATTCAAACAAGAACATAGGCTCAGGAAGTTAAAACACTCTCACAGTTAATGAAACACAGCTGAAAATGAAATAGTTCCCCTTCAACATTGTTCATTTAATCACATAGATACATTCCACATTACGCTTTCTCCAACAGGGAAAAGTTGCAGTTTCTGATTGTAAAATGAAATAGTTCCTCTTACAAGCAAATGGTTTACAAATTTTTTCCAGGGAAAAAGTCCTCGTCCAAGTTCTACTTTCAAATATTTAAACTATAACTGCAGACCGCTTGGGCTGCCCTCCAAACGTATGACCTTTCGGTTTCTCGGACTTTTCGTATCCCTCTCTACACCTTTTCTTTGTATGTTCATGATCAGTTGGGTAACTGCTGGACCTTTCAGATCTGTGTCCCTGTCACTATTCATTTCACCCCTTGAGTTCCTGTCTCCCATCTGTATCTTTGCGCCGCGGAAATATGAGCATTCTTTTGGATTTTTCTGCAATTGATCAATCGTGCATCATTCACCGGGATTGCATGCTAAAATGAAACGTTAAATTAAATCAATTAAAGCGGCTAATCCACAAGAAATGGCCAGGTGCATCACTTATACTACTTCGTCCACCTATAGGTTCGACAAACCTAACCAATGACGGTCAACAGGAAAATCTTCGGCGGCTCAAAATACTGACATTGGAAGGGTAGACCAATCCGCCGGCGGGAAAACTTTAAATCGGAAGCCGGAACGATAATAAATTCGGAAGCCAATTGGTTCACACAGCCGCAACGGCGGGAAAGGAAAAAGAAAACGAACAAGTGACCTGCATCGGCAGCGGAGCACTTTTCACTTCGGGTGGCAAATTGATTTGGGAGCCGCAACGGCGGAAGCGAAAAGGTTAGGGACACGAGACCTGAGGGCGGGAAGACTCTCAATCGGAAGTCGGAAGACATTTTACATCGGACGTTAAATGGATTTCCCAGCCGCAACGGTGGAAGAAGAAAAGGATACGGGAAGGCGATTAAAAGACTAACAAACATTGGCGTTCAGAGCACTTTGCACTTCGGATGCTAAGCCGCTTTGGGAGCCGCAACGGCGGATGAGAAAAGGACAACAATCGCCGATCAAACATAT
Source organism: Pseudotsuga menziesii (assembly GCA_001517045.1). Classification (NCBI taxonomy): domain Eukaryota; kingdom Viridiplantae; phylum Streptophyta; class Pinopsida; order Pinales; family Pinaceae; genus Pseudotsuga; species Pseudotsuga menziesii. Next base: position 45,018 of record LPNX011042428.1, on the reverse strand, counting down.
TTTTGACGCCCGATGTATAAAAACGATTTAAGTGTTTTGGACAACCCTCGAATTTCAACAACGGACAAAAACTGGCTTTACCTCTGAAGTGGCGACCCAAAACAAAGAAACTTGATCCGATCGACAAGCAACTAAAACTGCGACCCGCAACAATTTCCATCACAATCAAATTTGAAAACCAGGGCGAGAGTTAATCTTTAGAATCATCCAAAATTAAGCATGACCAAAAAATTCAAAGAATCCAACGATTAAAAAGAACGCTAAATCATGAGGAGGGGCCCAAAATTTAAGAAATTTGGGGGGAATCGTTGCAGCTGCAATAGGACCCAATGGTGCTAGTGACTGAAAGGACTCCTGATTTAGACATAATTGACCAAATTGGACAAGGGAGGATTATAATCCTAACACCCCCCTGAATGCTAACTTGGACAATTTGTGGGCCTTGGTAACTAAGACCATAGGTCACCCATTACAACAAGTAAAGTAACTGCTCAATACAAGGAGCTGGGGGAAAAACCACATGGGAAAAAATCCCCCCCTCTAACTAAGCAGATAGTATCATGATTCAAGTTTAAAAAACTTGAAAATATGTTGCTGCAACCTTCATCTCTGTGATGTAGCGAAGCAGCATGTATGATGTTATGTCCACATGTATCTTGGGGCCTGGCATGTAGACTTCTCCATCTTCTCCCAAAATCATGATGGGAGGAAGGATGAATGTAACCTTTGACTCTTTATGGATGAAGAGGTGTATGATCCACTCTATTCTTCTGAAGGCAATGTAACTGATCAGACCTTGCCATGTATCATCTCATAAGGAGTTTGTTGCATCTCTCTGAAGGAGGTAAGATTGCATGACATAGCACAAGGTTATTTGTCTTCTGTTTGTCAGATGGATTTCCAATCATCTTCCTAGCTTCCTGCTTGGGAGTAGGGACTCAATTTGGATTTGAATCACCCTGAATCTCAATCTCATAAACTGATACATCTGGTTCTGCAATACTAGTGGAAACTGCAAAAGAAGTAGATGGAATGTTTTTACCTTCCCTTTCAAGTGGCAGCTAAGAGTGCACTAGTTCTGAAAATGGCATGAAGTGTGAGAACGCATATGCCTTGGAGGCATGATTTGCAACACCCTTCACTATGATGTTCCCAGTAGAGATATCTGTGATATCCACTGAGTCAGGACCAAATATCACTCACTTTGGAGAGCTAGTATGAGTCATCTGGTACAGAGATAATAGATTTGCAGCTGAGGATGGCACATAAAGCACATCTTTGAACTTTCCATGTTCAAGATTGATAGAACCCTTCTCTTTGGCTTGAATTTCACTGATTTCCCATCTGAATACTAGGACCATCAAAAGACTGTAAGTAAGAGAATGATTCTCTAGATGCAACCATATGATTGGAAGCTCCAGAATCAATGAGGAAGGCATGTGCTATTGAACAACTAGCCTTAAGTGCATGGAATATCTCTTCATGCTCTTCAGTTTCTTCTCTATGGTCAGCCTTCCTTGCGCTAGCAGGTACAATAATGTTATGTTTCTTCAGAAGAAGAGCCTTCTCATCAAATTTTCTTCTCATACAGGATCTTTCTAGATGAAAGCCCCTTCCATAGTAAGAACAAAGGGTCTTTCCTTTACCATTCTTCTTGCTTCTCTTCGAACCTGAAGGCTCTTTTGACTACTCTTTCTCCACAGGAGACTCATCCTTTTGCTTCCCTTTATCATTCGCTACCTTAGGTCCTCCAACAACCAGTGCTTGATCTTTGGAAGATCGAATGATCCCCATTTGGATCAACTTGTCATGATCTTGGGTGAGAGATTCAATGAAGGCATTAAGAGTAGGCATCTTCCAATTTGGAGTAGTAAGCTTCACTGAATGAATGGTTGATACAAAGACTGAGTAGTCAGCACCAAGTTTTGAGAGAATGGCAAGGATGAGTTGATCATCCTCCTTCTCAACCTTGCACAACTTCAACTAGAAAACTAGATGCTTGAATTTGGTGAAGAAGTCATTTAGTGTTTTGAAATTGGCTGGATGAAGGGAAATCAACTCATTCTCTAGCTGATAGATCCTCAGGTCATCCTGCTTATCAAATAAGGAAGCAAGCTTATCCCAAACCTCCTTGGGAGTCTTCAATCCATTGATGTGGAAGAGAATATCTCAAGAGATTGAGAGGCACAAGCATCCATATGCTACATCAAGCATATTACAATACTTTTCTTTGTCAACATAATTATCTGGCTTTGCCTCTGTCTCCATTGTGAGTCTGAAGAGTCTTTTGGAGCAAAGCTGCATCTCCATGTCCTCCTTCCACTTGTGGTAGTTGAAAGGAGTGAGAAGCTCCATTGGAGGGGCCATTTTGAATGCAGTGAAGGAGACTGAGCTGCTGTAGTGAATGCAGTGAAGGAGAGTGAGTTGCTTGTAGCGAATGCGGTGAAAGAGACTGAGCTGCTTGTAGCGAATGCAGTGAAGGAGACTAATAAACCTGTAAATCACACCTTCAAACATACAAAGTAAGGTTGACAGCCCGCACTTTTGGAATTTTATTCACACCCAGCATAGTTGATCAAGCAAGCTTGATTAACAATTCCTTTACTTGGGATATTAGGTGGTAAATTCTCCGCTTCTGGTGCAGTACTGGAAGGAGCAATTTTGCTCAATTTTTTTTTGGATCGAAGTATGAATTTGTAGTAGGAGAAGTGCCTTGTCCTATCGAGGCTCTGATACCATATTAAATTGAGCACATAGATCTGTGGACCAACACACAACTCACAAGATAGATCATACAATTTTACTCATAAACTGAAGAATGAAACAGTGCAAAAATGGCTTGCAACTGTGAATGCTTTCATTAATCAAAAGTAATTAGATAATTAATTACAATGAAGTACAATGGCTAAATAGCTTCATGCAATTCGAATCCATGTGAGTAAATTCGAATTGGTTTGAATCTACTTGTCTGAATGGTTAACTGACCTTGTCTAAATCATTATCAGAGTTCATCGGAGTTCAAAATCCAAACTCAAGTGTGTAATTCAGTGTTAACTAGTTTAACTGATTGAGGTAGGTGAGTAAATGCACCTCACCTGCATGCAACCATGCAAACCTAGCGCTAACTGAGTAGAATTGAATGTAACAAACTAGAACTGAATGTAACTGAATCCTAACTGAGCTTGACTAGTCACCAACTGAACTCAGCTAATGGAGGTTGGTGTCGGCACTCCCGGTGGCTCCTAATTTGTAGGGATTGATCTAGGAGGCTCCTAAACTTATGCATGCAAGTGCAATCAGTGGCAGTTGGCCTCAATTAGTGTTCCCCACATGTTAGTAACCGGTACATGTGCCCCAATTAGGCCAAGTGGACCCAATGGTGCTAGTGACTAAAAATAGACTGAAAGGACCCCTGATTTAGACATAATTGACGAAATTGGACAAGGGAGGATTATAATACTAACACAATGCTTGAACTTCCTTATGGTTTCATCTAGATTTTGAGGTTCATCAAACTCAATTTTATCCTTGTATGGTTGAGGTAGTCCACATAGAAAACGATGAATTTTGACCTTATCATCTTCGATATACTTGACATAACTCAGCAACTCCAAGAATTTATTAACATATTCCTCCATGGTCATTTGTCCCAATTTCAACTCTTGGAATTATTTGATTTTTTCATTATAGTACATATTGGAGTAGTCTTGGACTTGGAAATACTTCCTCATCCCAAGAAGTGAAGCCTCAACTTCTTTACCATATTTTACTTCACCATCAAAAGTGGGAGGTTTGGCCTTCTGAAATTCCCCATGGAAGTTGTTATGGAAAGGCCTCTTTCTCTTATTCCTATGATATGAAGAGTGATGTAGGGGCAACAAATACAACATAGAAGTGTGATGTTATGGTCATAAGATATGTGGAGGTACAAGTTGTCAAAAGATCAAGATGGATTTGTTTTTATGTTCATGGAGCATATAGGCTTCTTTCGGATGTGTGGTTTAATGAATAAATATATGTTTTATGGTTGAGACAAATTAGGAATAGGTTAGATGAGTCGAATCCCTATTGAAGGAGATAGAGCTAATAAGTTAGTTTTTTTTTTCATGTTGAGATAATTTAGTAAGTCATGCTAAAATTAGATCTTGAATCCCCCATTTGAGGAAGAGAGGGATTCCCTTTGTTTATGTATGCGTTGAACCTTTCATTTTGTGAGAGGTAGAAAGAGTTTTGTGTAATTCAATATAGAGAAGTCTTATTGTGTGCAATAAATCATATGTTTTATAGATCTTTCTCTTGCTATCTCAAATATGTGTGAATGAGATGCAAATTTCTGTGTAAGTGGAAGCTATTGGAATTTCTGAAAGTTTGATTTGGTATTTAAAATAACCAAACACTGTGATTATTTGGGTTCAACTATAGAAAAATTCGTTGCCTTTATTTATCTTACTTAAGAGTATTGAATGAAGGTCACATAAATTGATACTTAGTTGAATACACGAGTTTGGGCACTTATAAATGTGTGGCATCTAATTTGAAATAAAGAGAAAAAGCCTTGATAATCTATTCATCCCATGCTTCCATAACTACATGAGAGGACTTTCCCTACCAACCTCACACATGCATTCCATGATTGGATTTAATAGCCAAAAGGAAGTAACTGTCTCATTTAAGGCACATGGAAATAATTGGTGAGTTCCAAGGTTGACACTTCGCAAAAGAGGATTGAATATCCCATAGCCCCCCCTATCCTCTCCCCCTCTAGTGGAATCATAAACCCTCTACTGCTCTTTCTACAACCATCTTGCACTATTTTATTATTTTTCCAACATAATATTTACATAGATTTCAAGTTAGCATGAAAATCTAACCACATGGTTCATATAAAAATATTTACATTACACATTCCTAGTCATTCACTAGTCAGGCCTTGGCCTTGAGCTCCACACTAGGAACCCATACTAGCATATTTACATCATTTACATCATTTTGATTTAATACGTTCCAAGTCCAAACTAAGGGTATTATACAACTTAACAGGTGTCCTACCCTTGCACATATGATTGCCTTGGTTTCAATCAATTCTTAAATTCATGGATTACATATCCACGAGCTCAATTGCAATTTTGGTAACCTCTGGGACTCAAATTTGGATTGGCTCAAGGGTTTGTATTCTCCAGGTAAGGTCCATTTTGTTTATGCGGTTTCTTTCTAGTGTACATTCCATCCAGGAAGGCCTACAATAGTTTGATTGAGGTCCCCTTTGAAATTCAACCATAGACCTCAATCCTCAGGTTTGTCATTTCCGAATTCAATGTCCATCTTATTTAAGGGATTTAAAAGGGACTTTTTTGTTAGTGTCTCACGGGATTGAACTCTCAAACTTCCACCCAGGGTCTTACTTTTTAATTTTGGTTTTCCTTTACTTGTATGAGACCAAGTCTTCTTAGGACATGGATCCCCTTTTGTGTCTTAATTATGATTGGGGTTTTACAACAAAGGGGACACCACCTCTTCAACCAACATAAATTGATAGTAGCAACTTTGCTTCCTAGTGTGACATTTAGGAAATCAAAAGGTTTCCATGTCAGTAAGAGGATCTCATTAATGGCAACGTAAGCTCGATTTTATTGGTCACTACTAAAACCCATGAACTAGAGCATCAATAGGTTTCCTAAAATGCAATAACCAGGAACATTTTGGTCCAAAAAAAAAGGAAATTTTGGGACTTAGAGGAGGAATGTGTGAATTTGAAAGCCATGGTTACAACACTTAACAAAAGCTCTGCTCCCTCAACATCCAACTTGAATGCTTAAATGGGTTCCTTTCTCATGGAATTCAAAGAAGAAGAAATAGTTCGTCATCTATGAGAAGATATGGATGTGGAAAACAAGGGATCACTCCCATCCAATCATGCCCAAGATGAAGCTTTAATTAAATGTTTCTTTCCTTAATCATGTAATATCTTATGTATTGCAAATGTGATATGTTTTTGGGAGTCTTTTTTTTCAGGATCTAATATACTAATAAGCCTACATTATACTTAGTTTGTAAATCCAATGAAGCATATAGGTTCTTTTTTCGAGTCGTGATATAGCAATAGATTTTTGGATACAGGTGTGCTCTATACTTTGTATTAACTCGTTGTCTAGCCAAGCTGCAACATCTTTTAATACAATTTTAATCCATTTTTGTTAAAAAAAGAAAGATGAAATGATGGTGCACATTTTTCAATAACTAATTTATGAAGAACAAACATGTCATAAATGGGATTTGAACTTAAGTGTAGGAGATAACGACTCTTCTCTTTTCCACTTGATTTGGACCCAATTAATGATGAATACTTATTAACATATAAATACAATATTTTTCCAAGGAAACTATCGTGGGAAACCTAAGGGATATTTCCCCACACTTGTCGCTGACATTTCTAGTAAACTCATTAGCATAGACTAGTTGTCTCACCCAAAGAGATTTCAACTTGACACCCACTAGCACAAAACTAATGAAATACACAATAACATTGTTAGCAACCGATTGGGCTAACCCCTTAGACTATATAAATATAATATTAAATAGAAGCGAGCAATTATTCTATTAATATAATGGAAAACCCTAAAACATATTACATTATAAAGGTTAGGAAATTAGGCAATTAATATATTAATATAATATAAAAACAAGAAATGATGAGCACAACTTATTGCTCAATTCATAAAATATATAGGCTAGAGTTTTCAATGTGAATTTGCTCCATGTCAACTTTCACAATCTCATCTTTAACATAGCATATGAAAAAACATTAATCTTTAATTTAAAATTTTAGCACTTGTACTCGATATTATAAGCAAAATTATGGCCTAGTTTTGTGTGTAATTGCGTAGAGAGGTGCTTTTTAAAACCTAAGTGGGTGAGATGTGTCACGTTTGTAACGCTGACATGGCACACATAAGTTAAAACATATTGAAATATTAAAAGACATATCAGCTCCAAATTTAAATTAGCTACATTGTAAACCAAATTTATACAATATTTTCATATTTATATCATAAAATCTCATATATTTAAATTATAAATAATCGAATTCATATGAGAACAATCAAATTCAATAAAATTCATGGAATACGATGATTCCCAAACCAATACTAATTATTGTATTCTAAGAAAAAATAGAATCACAAATAAAGATCGCCAAGAAGAAATAGAATCTCGAATAAAGCTCGGTTACTTAGCAACTTGTGAGCAGTTTCACAGAGAATAAGTCCATCCGCAATGGTAATGGGGACAAACAAGCATAAGGTCGTGTATGTGTCTGCCAAAATATTGATCATATTTGTTATATTCTGATTTTTTATCGACTTAATATGTATAAAGAGGTTTAGAGAGGTTTAAAAAAATAAAAAAATGAATTTGTTTTTTAACATTTCATTAATAATTGGAATAACATAACATCACATGTTCTAACTAAATTAAAATGATTTTTTATTATTTCCTAGTTTTATAATCGGTGTGCTTCTTCTTCTTATTATTTGTGTTTACGAGAATCTTTTTGACTTGTGGAAGTGGCTTTTGGTCTAAGAAACCAAGACCCATGGGCATCTAATCCCTCAAAATCACCTAGGGATTGCACCCGGCCTGGGCCACACCAACCCTTAATTGGTTGGATTTTGGGTGTCTCCTCCCAACTAGCTCACCCCCCTAAGGGGAATTGAACTCAAGTTGCCTTGCTGACAAGACCCACACTTTAACCAATTGAGCTATCAAGAATCATCATCATCATCATCGTTTTCGTCGTCATCATCATTTATGTTGAAACTTTTGAAATTAAAATAAATTTATATTGATTTGATTTATTATAATTTATATATTATAATTTTTTTTTTTAACTTTCAATTAATATTGTGAATAATTTTTCAATTTACTTTATTAAGTTGAGAGGTATTTTTATTATACATTATTAATATAATTATTCAACTTTTAATTTAAGAAAACTTTAACACCCATTTTAAGATTATCAAGTGGGTTGCCATTGTTTCTAAGAAGATTTTTTTCATGAGGCCGAGCTTTGTTAGGTACCATAAAGTAGAGAGGGATCAAATTTCTTAAGAATAATTTGTACCTTAAAGGATTTTATCCCTCTCTATGTTTGATAGACTCATAATTAAGATAGATCTATGTTAGTAAAAAGAGCATCCCAAAAACATTATTATATTTTTTTGTTTGATTGATGAGAATGCTTCCACTAAATATAAATAGTTAGAAATGTTGGTTTAAAGAGTAGTCCAAAAGAGTTATGATATTTTTTGTTTGTTTGATTGATTAGAATGCTTCCACTAGATATAAATAGTTAGAAATGTTGGTTTAAAGAACATTCCAAAAGAGTTATGATATTTTTTTTGTTTGATTGATTAAAAGCTTGATTTGAACACGACTAGTTTGGAAATAATCAAAGTGGGATATATATTCTGGTAAAAGTGTCTCACATGTTATAGAACATTCGTTGAATTTAGTGGTTGCGATTGAAAATATTTATTATGACCAAATCCCCTTAAACTTGCATAGTCATATATTTAACTACTAACAAAATGAACCAAGTACAAACACATTTTAATAAAAACCTTAAATAGTAATGGATACAATATCAATGCCACTTTAATTGAAACAACACCTTTAACATATACTTATAATTTTGTTTGCCTTCCTTCATCAAAATTCACAATGATGGTGCTTGATATGTACATGTTAATTGTTTCAATAGGTTATTGTAATTTAGTTGGGTAA